>CM033270.1:6099815-6154815 GCA_019343175.1 Oedothorax gibbosus | reverse complement strand
TTAACCAAGAAATTTGTTAAATTACTTGTTCAGCTAGTTTGGTTGATAAAAAATATGTCATTTAGAAGAAATTGACAAGTTACATTTTGAATTATAATAAAGTTTATTAAATCCACCCAATAAGATTACATAAAACATTGTTGTGTTCTTAATTCCTACATACAACAAATTATTACCAATTCCAGGTAGTTTTTAATAAGTGAGTAGCTTGGCTAATTACAATTACCCTGAAATAGGCCATTCAGAGAAATTAAAATCAGTGCTATTCATGAAAAACATTTTTTTATCTAACAAATATTTAATTTGATTTAATAGTTTACGATACATTAAATATATTACATAAGAATGTTTTTTTCCCAGAGTATAGGGGTACGCCTAATGTACTAATTAATTAGCATATAGCTGTATACAGAGGTAACAACTGCTGTTTCTTTAGTAAAAGATATGTTTTTAATCCCTGAAAGAGTTTTAAAAAATAACTTTCATCATAAATATCTCCACTGATCCTCTAATATATATATTAAATAATTACTTGATCTTTCGCTGTGTGAAACACTGAAATTTGCTTTGGAAGAGCCATATCTTTAACTATCTCTGATATTTCTTTTTTCACTTCTTCCACTTCTGCTTCACAAAGGAAATCTTCAATAATTGCAAATCCATTGTCTGTAAACTGTAGGTTAAATTGAAAACATAAGTTATTTATGCTTAAGAGGGTCTGTTAGTTGCATAGAGGTAATGCATTAGTTTTGAAATCACAGCTTTTGCAAAAGAATTGCTTTGCCATGTTATCCCATTTTCACCAGGTATGGGAATCATCATAACATCAATTTAAACAGAATTGAAAAGAAAATAACATCCAGTTATTCAATTATTAATTGATAACGTTTCAAAATAGTGTCGCCATTTGCTGTATATTTTTGGCATTTTAAAACTCTTCAAAAATATATAATTAAATATCTAGATAACATTTTCGTTTAATTTTTTTTTTCATTTCAATGTATGTTGATTCTCATACCAGGGGAAAAGGGCTAAAATGGCAAAGCAATACTTCAGCGGAAGTTGTGATTCCAAAACTAATGCATTAGCTCTATGGGACTGACAATCCCTCTTAACAGATATCTTTACCGTGGTAAAAGAGTTTGCAGGAAACATATCTTGACTTTTGGAGAAAAGAATGAAATGTTCAATGTTATAAGATAGTTGGTATAGATATATTACGACTCCGAGTCTCTACAGAATTAATTTATAAACCTTTGTTCAAATTCGTCAGTAAATATTATTTCACATATTTCTTTTTATATTGAAAAATCATTATAGTATATAGTTTAAACAAAACTTTTCTGTCTCAAAGATCTACTATAGTAGAAGTTTAACACGTCATATACAACTTGAAATCCCATAATTTTATGTAGGAAAACAACGCTAGTGAAAAGCTGTTCGATGTATACTATACCTGTTTGAATGTATTTTGAAAATCCATTTTTTAACAAAAAAATTCTTAATAATGTCGATTATACAACTAGCAGTTTGACACAAGAGACTTTATTAAAGAATATAGATAAGAATAATATTAACAGATAAGAACCATAAGAACTCATTAACGTCGTTGGTTTGTTTGGGAAGCAAAAAAAGATATTTTCCTTTTTTCCAGTCTTTAATATGGCATAACACAGCCAACTATTTGTTAATAACTTTGACCTCTCCTTAAAAAAAAAATAACAACTAATCTTTCCGAGTCAACCAAATTTTAACACTAATTTTGTGTTTTCGTAGATTTTTTTTAGGAGATTATGAAGTGTGTGCAAAAGACTGTTTATGAATCTGAACAAAAGGCTTCGAGAATAATTAAAATATTAACTGTGACTGCGTATTAAAGCAAATGGTTTGTGTTTCGTTTTCGGCATTTTTATTGATTTTCAAAGCTTTCGCCGTCGATAACAATCCACCAATTTATCGAACTTAAAATATGTCTTACCAATATCATATTAACTGAATTTAAATACAAGAAAACACCGATTATTAAATTTCATTGTGAATCATTGAAACAAAAGGCATCCCACTAAACAAAGAAAATGAATAACTTAAAGTTTAACATATGGTTTGTAAACTGACTGAAATCAATTGATCAATGAATTTTTGAAAGAAACAGATCAAAATTACGACCTTGCCGGTTTTTTTTCTGGAAGCCTAAAATCAATAAAATTATTATAATCACTAATATGATAATAAAGCTCAAGTGATCTTGCTAACACATTAGTGACCTACATTTGTTTTTTGAAAATGTATTTCCAAAAAAATATGGGAAATAACAGATTACCGATTTTCCACAAATTATATTTTAATTAGTTACTTCATATTGAACTCATATTTCTTAGTTTGAAGAAACCTTATATTTTTTTATATCATGGCTCCCACTCGTGAATATGAATCTAGTAATGACAAATTTCCTATGCACTATGCAGCCAGAAATGGATATATATTGGACATTCATGAACTTTTTGATAAAGGGATGTCCCTTAACATTCGCGACAGCAATAACTTGACGCCTCTGCATTATGCTGCCATCAATGGTCATCTCAATGTTGCTAAATCCCTTGTGGCTAAGAACTGTGACATCAATATCAAGGCACCTGATGGTTCGACATCACTTCTGCTTGCTGCACAAAAGTCCAATAAAGACATTGTTGGACTTCTTATCGATGCTGGGGCTGATATTGGAGGTTGCAATAAACAGAAGTGGACCCTGTTACATTTTGCTTGTCATAAAGGATGGCGGGATATAGTTAAGACAATTGTAGCGAATAAAAATAACAATTTCATAAGATGTAAAGATATTGATGTCAATGTTGTCAAGAGTAAAGGGACCAATGACAATGTTGTGAGGAGTAAAAATATTGATGTCAATGTTATCAAGAGTAAAGATACTAATGACAATGTTGTGAGGAGTAAAAATATTGATGTCATTGTTGCAAAAAGTAAGGATATTAATATTTCAACAAATAAAGTGATTGATGTTTTTATTGGAACAGAAAAGCGTAATTGTTCAACAAATAAAACAAAAAATGGTGCAATAAGTAAAGCAATTAATGGTGTAATAAATAAAGCAGAAAATGGTGCTACATGTGAATCAATCAATGGTGCTACATGTGAATCAATCAATGGTGCAACAAGTAAAGCAATCAATGGTGCAACAAGTAAAGCAATGAATGGTGCAACAAGTAAAGCAATCAATGGTGCAACAAGTAAAGCAATCAATGGTGCAACAAGTAAAGACATTGATATTAATGCTGCAATGAGTAGAGCGATTGATATTAAAATTGCAGCTAGTAAAGCTATTGACGTTACTGTAGCAAGGAGTAAAAATATTGTGCTGAGTAAAATGATAAATATTAATGCTGTCACGAGTAAAGGAGACACACCACTATCACTTGCTGTAGAGAAGAGGCACAAAGAAATTGTCCAGTTGCTAGTACAAGGGGGTGCTGATGTACAATCACCCATCAAAGGTGATTGGACTCTCCTTCATTATGCTTGTTGTAGAGGTTGGACTGATTTAGTCAAGACTCTCTTGGATATGAAGTGCGACCCTAACCTCAAGTTGAAGAATGGGGTCACGCCCGCGATGCTCGCTGCTGATTTCAAAAATATGGGCGTACTCAACCTCCTTTTGGAATACGGTGCAGACAAAACCTGTGTTTCTGACAACAAGTGGACCTTACTACATTATGCGGCCTGTAGAGGCTTACTGGAAGTTGTACAGACCTTTGTTGAAGACAAATTCGATATTGATGTTAAGACATCCAGTGGTAGCACACCACTTCTGCTAGCGATGGATTGGCATTGTATGGACATTGTCCAGCTTCTTATAGATTCAGGTGCTGATGTTGAGTGTTGCGACATGGAGTGTGGTTTGCTTCACTATGCTGCAAAAAGAGGAAATATGGATCTGGTTAAATTATTTGTGAGGAGAAAGCTTAACCTGAATGTCATGACCTTCAATAAGTTAACACCGGTTTTGATTGCTGCGAGTCATGGACAGAAAGACGTTGTCCAACTCCTTGTGAATCATGGGGCTGACTTAACGCAATATACTTCTGATGGGTGGAATGCATTTCATTACGCATGTAGGAGAGGTTGGGTTGACATAGTGAAAAGTATGATGAATTATGAAAGCTTCAATATCAATGTTACGACGGATGCCGGGGAAACACCACTTTTGCTTGCTCTACGTTACCGTAACGCAGATATAGTTGAATTGCTTGTCCAGGCTGGTGCAGACATTTATTGTTGTGACAATAACAAGTGGAATTTGTTGCATTACGCTTCTCTCGTTAAATGGCCGCCTGTTGTTGAGTTGATTGTGAAAGAAAAGAAAATTAACATCAATGCCAAGACTTCTGAAGGTTCAACACCATTGCACATAGCTTCATACCCGCTCAACAGGAAAAACGTAGAACTGTTATTAAAGGCTGGGGCAGATTGCAATATAAAAAACAATGAAAATAAAACACCGCTGTACCATTCGATTTCACATTCATCATCTCCACAAGTTATTGATATGTTTTTAAATTATGGTGCCTGTATTGATTCTATTACATACTACAAGATTTGGGAGCTTACTAAATTTAAAGATCATTTCCTAAGAGATGTAAATCTTTGCACCCAGGCTATCGTAAATAAGTTTGATAATGAAGATTTACCTAAACTTTACAAAATACCAGGGATTAGAGAACAGTTACCTAGCATGAAAAAATTAAAACTGAAACATAATAAGAATATAGTGTGGGACATAGAAAAGTTTGTTCATTACGAGATACAGTCAAAAGGGCATTGCAATGTTTTGGACATGCGTCCCAGTGTGTTGAAAATGTTGTCTGTTAAATCAATAATTAACTATTACCATTCAATTTAAAAGAATTATAAATATGTGATTTAGCAGCAACTTATAACTTAACAAGAATTTTGAGACAACCCGTGTGAACCCTCAATTACTTATGATAATTGCAAATTTTGGGGCTTCCCCATACAGATGTTTATAAAACAGAAATTTGCTTATGATGTGCACACATAAAATAAACGCACACAGATAATATACCTTGGCTGAAAGAAACATATAATGGTTACAACTATAATATAATAATGGCTGGTCCCTTTATTGGCGACTTTTGACTAGCTAGAAAATTTAATGTAGGGTTTACCTATTGAGTTTTAAAAAAAAGGGAATGTTTTTACCACATTTGAGCACTTTTTATGCTTTTGGCATTGAAACGCAATGTGCTAAATCAAGACCAGCCATTATATCAGAGCTGTTCCTACCAAGTAGTGTACTTTACAGAAAAAAAGTTAACTTAAAAAGTTGAATTGTATTTTTCGTACTTTATGAAAAGCAAATTCACCAAGTTAAATGAATTGGTGACTTAGTAGTTTACGCTTTGCTAAGGAACATTCACAACACATTTTAAAAATATTATTAAATTAAAAAAATTTATAAAGTACAAATTAAGTCATCATTTTGGTTTGTAATTTTGTAGATGTTTCACAATGCAATGCTTCTTTGTTTAGTAGACATTAAATGTTTTGCTGGTTTAAATTAAAAAAAAAAGCAGGAATGGTATTCGTTAACCATACAGACCTATATGTTTGTGTTAATTTTTTTAACTATTAATAGAACAACTTCCTAGCCTGTTGGGAAGTATACTGCCTATGACCAAGATCTAAATTTGGTCAGTCGTGTCTCTGTGTTTATTTTAAAACCTTTTTGTACACAAATACTGGCAATCATATACAGTTCGCTGAATGTTAAGTATAGTATTTTATAATGCTTTTACTTTTTGTTACTAACCTTTTGTATAAAGATAAGTTTCAAATATTTTATACAATTTCAGATATTTGTTATTTTGTTTTTAAATTATAAAATTTTTTAACGTAGAATAGCTATTTTTATGGGTTAATTTGGCTGTGATATATACAAATGTGTTCATTTTAATATTTGTTAGTTTTTATATTGCTTTTATGAACGATCATTTTCTAAGTGATGACCTGTAGACTTTGTTCATTTTAATATTTGTTTCAAATTGTTTTACCAACAAACATGTTTCGAGAAGAAACAGCTTAAAAAAAATTAATAATAATAATAAAATCAATAAATTGTGTTATATATTCTGGTGCTCTGCTAAGGAATTTTTATTGAAAGATTCTATATTTTTATTTTATACAATTACTCAAAATTATTTTCAAAATTCTATTTTTTTATGCTTAAAAACAGTGACTCAAATTTGACTATATATGAATTTTAAGACTATGGTAATATCGCACTGGAAAAGAGACCTATCGCGAAAAAGACCATTCTTCAGGAGAGCCGTTTAAAGTTTTTGTAAAAATGGTTTACATTTGTACGGGAAAGAAAGACCTATCTGATAATATCTCAGCAAATGCAAACTTAAAGTAAAAAATGATTATGCATACCTTTTGGTACTCATAAAACGGATATCCATGCCAAATATTTTTGATCTAGGTTTCTTTGGAACAATTTTGTGATAATTTGAATTTTTACCCAAAACTTTAAACCGGTTTTCTGAAGACCAGTCCTAAAAAATGTGCTGCCAAATTCATTCTAAATATTAAGGAAACATACTTATGAAGAATACTCATTTACTTAATGCATTTTTATAATCTAATAATATATTGATCAACAATAAGAATATATTTTTTAAAATTAATATGAACAAAAAACTTGTTTACCAATTTAATGAAGTTTATGTAATAAGGTTTATCTCTGACCATGTAATTATGATATTATTTTAAAGTCATGTTTATTTTTATAATTTAATATATTCAATGATTGAAATCATAATAATTTGTTTACATAAAAAATAGGTGTTTTGAAACAAATCACTTTTACAAAATCAGGACTTACAAGATATAAGAAATGATATCCACATTTTTCTACAAATATATTTCAATTTAAATTTTTACTATATATCAGGTTTAAAATTAAAAAAAATAATTTTGAAGCATTATTAAAATTTAAAAATCATTTTAAAACTCATGAAAATATATGTATCTTTTTAAAAGTTGTAGGGATACCTCAAGTATCACCTAAGTATGAGTATGTTAAGTTGAATTCATTGATTTTATTTTGCAAACTTTCAAGTTGCAGTAATTGAGTTTAGATTTATAGTAAAATACTGATGTTGAAAACGATTTAAAACTATTTATCGTTTGCTAAAATATTAACTTGAGAAAAAAAATATATATTGACATATCATTTTGCAATCTATACATATTACATGAATTTTTTTATATATATTTATTGTACTAAATACCACAAAACAGCTTTTGAAATGGGTTTTCTAAATGAGTATTTCAAATAAAGAAACAAATTAATTACAAAAAATTGCCAGGTGCAATAGGTCTTTCTTTCCCGCTCATTTTCATCCAAAAACGAACGCGGAAAAAAAGACCTATCTATAAATTGCAGACGAACTAAGGCTCGGATCGCTATGCGGATTGCACCAATCGATAGATATCGAAATTTTGCATCCTATAGTAGTGTTAACTCAAAAAGTCAATTTTGGCCGATAGGTCACTTTTCCATGTACGGTGCGATATTATTCGCATATGCAATGTTTACCTTTTCAAATTATTTTATGTTTAGAATTATTTTTTTAAATAAAATTATATACTGGATGAGGATAGATAATTGTATAATTTTTTTAAATTTTTATTTCCTGTGAGATTTTGAGGTTGGAGCTAATAGATTTTCTATTGTATACACTAAACAGTAATTTTGTAGTGCAATTTGGTTTTAAACTTACAATATTGTGTTAGGATGCATATTTTTATGCAAATATATATGTCGAATTTCTTTTCTGTTGTGTTCTTATTTTTGTATGCTGTTTATTTATGGTTTTGTATTGTGAAATGTACGTGTTTAAAATTGTATCCAAATAATAAATAAAAATAAAATAAACAAGAAATTAATGAATGCTTTTTTTTATTTCTAACTGGAAAAAAAGCTTGAAAAAACAACAACAGAATAACAAACATCAGCCATAATTTAGAGTTACATGGAATAAAAACACATACCTAATGCTCTGATTTTAAATAAATTTGGAATGAAATGAAATTTGAATATTTCGTAATTTTAATGTACTTGCCTTGATTACACTATAAGTGTGGCATTTTAAGACATGAATTTGCAAAAAAAAGTATTTCCTCCATAAAATTAGCAAAATTTTTTGAACAAATTAAAACTGTGTAATAATGTCAATGAAACCAACCTGAAAATTGAAGTAATATTTAAAATGATTATGATACCCGATATCAGACTAGAAAAATTAAAAAAAAAAAATGAAAGCAGTAAGAAGCAGACGTTTTTCTCTTTTGTGCAGTTACAGTGCAATTGTCGTAAAATAATAATTTAAAATAGCTTTAGAAAATGTGGAATCGTTTAATAGTAGCAATATAAGTTTCAAACATTAACCAAATACATAAAAGATTAATTTTTAATATGTAAGGGTTAAAAGATAACTGATTTTATTGTAAATGTTTTAAACTTACGATTAATCTAATTAGCTGTGTTAAGACCATATATTAAAAAAGAAACTGACACTTATTAGGTTATTCAAGGAAAATAAAATAAAGCCGGCGCCATCAATAAACAGGGTCGAAATTGTAAAATTAAAAAACCCTATAAAAGTACTTATACTTAATTTATTTTGTAATATAACTCAAGCAATAAACGGCTATTAAAGGTAGGTTTGTTTGGCAACATAAATTATTAGTAAAACTCTTTTTTGTAAGCCATTCGTACGCTAGTAATTTATAACACCGGTGAATTAAGTCGCCAATCTATCAAAGTTGTAACTTGTAACCGATGCCGCTACTGCTAGATTTTTTGTTGAATACTTTTGCAACTCCAGGTTAATTCCTAGTTTCGGTATACGGCGACTTTTTATTTCTCGCCAAACTTGATGGCGAGAAAACATCGCGTAGCGATGCGTGATTACACGATGCTACTCGGAAACCACGAAGTCAAACAACTGTGTTGCCAGATTGGAATTATTTATAGCCTTTTTTTTGTTGCCAACGTTCCGAAAAAGTCACCGTATATCGAAACTAGGATTTAACCCAACTCCAGAATGCGTTGTTTAAGACTGCCGGCTCAGTGTGAAATTATTATTTGTAGCTAAGTTGTGGAACAACTAGACTAAATGAAGCTTTTTTTTTTGTCACCTTTATTATTTTTTTTGCACCCAGCTTTTTTGGCAATCTTGCTCATTAATTTTATCTGTGACGGTTCCTATTTTCAATTTGTAAATCGAGCTAAGAGCCCAAATTTTGATATTAATAGTAAACCACAACAGCTTCTATGAATATATCCCTAGAAATTTTATTTAATTAAAACTTGCTATACAAGATATTAGAAAATAGGCAACTCTACTAAATTGTTTATAATGAAGTTCTTCCGATCACAATGCAAGCTTTGAAATCACTTTCTTCCTTTAGGGGACCCTTATCATGTGGTCTTCCAAAAACTGTGAGCATCACTGTTTTTGTTTCTCCCCACCTTACTTGGATTGGATAGAAAGCAAACAAAGTAGGTTGGTTAGTAGACATATATTTTCAGGCTTGTGTGCCTGGTCACAAAGACCCGCTTATAAACCTTCGTCAAGAAGGACGGACACGACATACACACACATGCAAGACAGATGCTGCCATCTATCGTCACTTCCACAATTTAGACATGTCCCTGAAGAGGAGGGAAATCGTCTCCAGGGACCTGTACCCGTGGTAAACTGCACAATGACCGACCACAGGACTTTCGGACCCAACAGATTTAACGAGCACGTACTCTGCATATACTCGGTGGGTCTTCAGTGGTACCAGGACTCGATCGCGGGACCTTCCGATCTCGAGACGCTGACCACTAGGCTCCCCACGGCCCCGCAAAGTAGGTTTGGAATAGCAACACTCGCAGTTTCCTTGAAACCCACAAGAGGGTGTAGGGGAAGAAAGTGTTTTCAAAGCTTGCGTTGTAATCAGAAGAAGTATAGAGTTTTTCAATGAAACAGTTTCAACAAAAGCAGCCACCTTTTCATTGAAATAATGAACTTCTCTTTCAGCTTGAACATGGCATCCTTTCGTCAGATGGATCAGAAGCACATCAGTGCAGAGGTGTCCAAATTGCAGTGGAACCCAACCTTGGACCTCATTGCCATGGGCACTTCAGGTTTGTAATGAATCAAATTAGGGATGCACCAAATACCAAATAACGAATATTTGGCCGAATACTGAATATTCGGCCTACCTAAACCAATTTTTATTTTTTGTCAGATCTAAGTAAGTTGTATTTATTTTTCATCAATTTCAATTCAACACAAACATATAAGTACACAATCACACAATAATTTTAATACAATATAGCTATTAAATTTTTAATTAAACCAACACACAATAAAGTGGTACTCGTTTGTTATTAAAGCAAGACTTTTTGAAAGTGTAACTTGAAAAAATCACAACACGAAAACAAAAATAGAAGTATGAAAACATAAGCAAAAGTAGGTGGATCCGAGGTAGAATGAAAATTAGAAAAATAATAATAATAAAACCATGGCTCTCAATTGCGATACATATGGTAATTATTGTTTTTTAACGCCCACTCACAGTAACTGTTCCCCTAAAGAGACATGTTTATTTAATACAACTTGAGTAAAGCTTGATTTAACATTATAAATAACAAAGACTTAAGAATTTGAGTCTATCAAAAAAGAAAACAAGTCCTGTTTGGGAATTTTTTCGACGTTTTAGAAGATGAATTAACATGAAGAAGTTTGTAAAAATTTAAATTTCACTATTCGGCTAAGCCGAATATTCGGCTAAAGTGGCCGAATACCGAATAGTAACTGAATATTCGGTGCATCTCTAAATCAAATTGATGTTTATATTAATCATATCTCATGTTTATTTCATTTCTTGTTTTACCATGGATAAATGGGATGTCGAGGGTAAAAAAGTCTGCATTACTTGGATAGAGAACCTGTGTAGTGTAGGTATCAGAATCTTTCAGAAATGTTAAATTCCTTTTGTATGGTTTAAAATAAGTAGTAAAATGGCAACAAACAAAAAAAAGTATTTATAGCATCATTATTCATTACCAATTATATTTGTCTTTAACTCTGAGGGATAAGCAAATTGCCTGAAGTGTATTAAAGTGTTTCAACTGCATGATAATGAAATTTAAAATTTTAAAAAAATTTTTAATTTCTTAAAATTTTTTGAATATTGTTTCTGTAGCATATAATTATAAAGGACTTAATTTTTAAAACATATTTTCAACTGATTTTTCTGTGGCAAGTAGCCCCGTCAAATATTAGCTTCATTTCCAGTTTAGCTAAGGCGGGAAGAAGCTTAGAGAACCGGTGCCATCAATCTTATATACTTATGCAAATTACTAGTTCGTTCTTTTACTTAGGCTCTCACGGGGCCTGATGTAGGAAAACTCAGACTGTAGGCACAAAAATTTTGGGGGGCCCTTTACACCTTTACAGAAAATGTTATGTATGATTGCCCGTAATGATGGTGCTAGCTGGCCGATTCATATTTTCATGTACATATTTTGATGTATCATACTTTTTGTACAATTTTATAGGCTTCCTTATTACATCAATAATGCTAATAACGTAAGGTCAAAAAGTTATGCTAAAAGCAAAGTGAGGTCTCAGAAAACTTTTAAATGTACTGAAAATCTTTTTTTTGGGGGGGGGGGTCTACAGCATTAAGCATAATATAAACTAAATTTTAGGGGCTCCTAAAATTTTGGGGCCCTAGGCCCGTGCCTTATTATAGATCAGGCCCTGGGCTCTCTACAGTATACTGTGTTTTTATTACCCATTGCCACTTAGATAATTTGTTTTTTTGCCACCAGGTGGCGATGTTCTGCTCCACCGTTTGTCCTGGCAAAAAGTGTGGAGCATTCCACCTGCAGGAACAAAGGACTCAACAGTGCTGGTCACTGCACTGGCTTGGAGGCCAGACGGAAATACACTTGCATATGCCTATGACAATGGTAAGCATGGTCATTCTGCCATGGGCCGGTAAACTTCAGTAACTAGATAAATGACTTAGACCACTGTTGCAAAAACTCAATTACTTAAGCCTATAGTTAAATATTCGGAAAGACTAATTATTTCAAAGCAAAAATGGTCTAATCCGTTGTTGTGGTTACTGCAGTTTACCTGCCCAGGGCTGCATTAATAACAAGTCCAAATTTGATGTGTTTCTCTTTCAAGAATTTTGAGTCTCAAGTAGTGTGAGTTGATTTCTTTAGTATTCTGGAAATAACTTAAGATTTGGTTGTACGTTTCGGCTGTCTATTTCTAGCCTCCATGGAGCTTTAATACAGCCAATTATGCTTTGTCATTTTGAACCCTTTAACAAATCTTTTCAACTACAGCCTTTAACTGTGTATACTGTGTTTTGTCATCAGAATATTCTGTTTAGCTAGACTCCCGCCCGTGAAATGGAAAAGAACTAAACCTTCAAATGTAAATATATCTTAAATTTAATTTAAAGAATATGTATTCATTCACACATGATTAATTATTTTTTAATATAATACGTAACTGTAATGAAGCATAGAAAAAAAAACCTCGGAATTCATAATTTTTTTTTCACATTTTGATATTTAGCTTACTCATTGAAAGTTCTAAGAGAAAGATAATAAAATATAAGTGGGATCAGTACTGGGTTAATTGGGTGCTTTCAAGATTTACTATTTACCTTAGTGAAATGTCACATTATTTTACAACCATTCGTAATTGAACAGTCCAGAGGAAGAACCCCTTGATTGAACAGGAATTTTCCCGTAATCAGATCTGCTTAGCGGACAATGGCGACAGGAAACCACTTTCTCCCTTGCTTCTTCTCTCACGGTACAAGCATGGGACTCTTGTCTGATGTGAATCAGGGTTGCCTTAAAAGAAGAACCAAGAAAGAAATCGGTGTCCTTACACCAGTTAAGGCAATGACTTGCTATCGTAGTCATAGAGGCCAGATGCAGACAGATTCCTATGCAATGAAGGAATTTTTCCCCTTAACTCTTCAAATGTCTAAGATACCAAAAGTTAAAATCCGAAGATATTTTGTTTTTTTCCCTACATAAATATCTGAGAGTTATTTTCTGATGTCTTCAAGAATCGTATTGTTTTTAGGCAAGGTGACCTTGTGTGATGTTGAAAATGCAGACAAAGTTCATCTCATTGATGTTCACTGTGCAGTGACATCTCTCAACTGGGTCGCTTGCACGGACCCCCCATTTTCTCTTGCACCACCCTTTTATGTAGACCATTCAGAGGACTTCTTAGACAAACACTACTCAGCAGGGTAAGAACTTAACAGTGGTTACAAAGGAATTTTAAGTGCAGGGTGTCCGTCCGTTCTTCGCCCGGAATAAAAAAATATCAAATAGATTCCAAATATGTGTACCATGTACCCTGTTATAGGATCATAAACTTATATTGCGCTCGTTATAAATTATAAAATCCCGTTTCATTGCCTTAAAATTCCAAAATGAAAAATACGCTATAAAATGCACTCATAAATGTCATCACAATTCCCTCATAAATACATAAAACCTTTTAGCTCATTTGGCGCGTTTTGGGAAATAATTTGGCGAGAAAATAGATATAGCTACCCACACCCATTATACAGCTCTAACACAATGACCTTCGAACAACCGACCAGCTTATAAATTATTTATAAAAGAAATTGCCTATTTGGCGAATTTTAGTTAATAATTTGGCGAGTTTGGCAACGTATTTGGCAAAAAAATAAAGACGTAAAACACTAATAGCTCTAGTGCGAAGGCCTTTATTAACCATCATAGTTCCAGTTTTAGCTTAACTGTACATTTATTGCTTAAATATGCATACAAGCAGTCAACAGAAAAATCAATGAAAAAATCATCAAATAAACCCACAAAAAAATCCGGGAATGAAGACTGGCGGAATTACGTCACTTGAAATATGTCAATTATTTTTCAAATAATAAATTTAGTTTCTGAAAGTAATGACAAAAGAATAAAATAAACATTTTGAATTTTAAATGTTTTCGTTAAAAGTTTTATTTAATTTTTTCAGCCGATGGCATCAGGAAAGAGAAAAAATGATCGGATTTGAGCGAAAGTGGTGTATTTTTTTCAGAAAATTCGAATTTTCTCTAAAAATGTAACAAATATGAAAAAACTAAGCCTCTGGTGCACACGTTGGTATTAAAGGAATCTATCTTGAAAATGGCGAATGTCTGAGGGTAGTATAAGTAGGTCTTTTACGATCCGAAGACAGACACACAGACAGACTCTTTCTTTTATTATTATAGATAACAAATCATACATGACATTGAAGGAAAACTAACCTAGTTTTTCCTATAAGTGCTCAATGTGTGCGCCTTTAGTGATACGGCACACATCCTAACGAAAATGCAATTCTTCCCAAAACGCTTTACGCTCAGAAGTCGCCATTTTGAATAGATGACACTGCAACTGTGAAAACGATGTAGCGGTACAAGCGCATGCGCTTATCTGAAACAGTTGGAGTTATTCTTTATTCGTCACCTTCAACCACATTACAATTACACTTCAACCACAATACTATTACAATTTGAAACTCGGACATTCTTTTACGGACACCCTGTATTGTGAGATAACCCATGAACATTTTTTTTTTTTTATAGTTTTATTATTGGGTTATTAAATTATTCTAGTAAGGAATTCCTGTCTTGTACAAGCACTACCCAGCAGGGTAATGACTTGACAGTGCTTACAAAAGAATTCCAAAAGAATTGGAAGTATTGGGAAAAAGACAATAAACATATGTTTTTATTGATATTTTTGGTGTTGGGTTATTAAATTATTCTAGTAGGGGTTCCTTTCTTGGACAAGCACTACTTAACAGGGTAAGAATTTCTCTGCAGTGGAGAAAAGAATTTTAAATTTGGTGAAAAAAACCATAAGCTAAATTTTTTGTTGTTGATACTTTTAGTGTTGGTTTTTAAAGTATTTGAACCCTAAAAAGTGTATAAATTTTACTTCAAATGAATTATTATGTCAATTAATGTTTTAGAGCCAAACACAAAATAGTATGAAACAATTGTTTGTTTTTTCAAATAAAACCTTAGGGTTAAGTTAAAATTGTTGTTAATGTAGCATTGTATGGGGCTGAATGACTTTATAAAATAAAATAAAATTTCCTTAATAAAATAAACTACATCATCACCTGTTAATCATATACAAATTTCAAGCATCCTCATTTAATCTTTTACATACCTTATAATAATTAATGAGGGCAGGAATGAACATAAAATATTAAATAAGGCTACTTCTTGTTGCTATTTATAGCAACTTTTTAACCCTCTGAGGGATAAGCCAATTGACTCAGGTGTAAACTTGTTTTCACTGCATTAGATTAAAATTTAATTTTTTGAATAAAAATTTAATTTCTTAAATTTTTTAAAATTGTATTTCTGAAGTGGATGATTATAAAGAGGCCCAGTGGCTTAGTGGTAGTGCTTCGCATTGCCACGCCACAGGTCTGGGGATCGAATCCCGGATTGGGCGAGGTTAACCCATCCTTTCATCCCTTGAGTGGGTCGATAAAATGGGTACCGACCATGCTTGGGAACTAAACACCAGGGGTTCCGCGTAAGGCTGACCACCTTACCGGGACGTATGCCTAGCACCCCAGAGCCCTAGGTCATGAAAGCTGAAATGGGCACGGCAGGCCTTGGCACGGTAATGGGCTGCTGTGCTGAGGAGTTTAGTTTTTTTAGGATGATTATAAATGACCTGTTAATACTTTTCTTAAATGTTACTCTGATCCCTGTAAAATACTCAATGATCTTCACAAAAACATTTTTCATCCCTTCAGGAAAGCATACACCGGCACCTCGAAACAAAGCGAAGAAGCTGCTGACGGTTTCAAGAACATCAAGAACCAGAAACAATTCCACATTCTCGCTGTTGGCCTTGAAACAGGAATAGTACACCTGTATGCCTATGGAATGTTCCCGTTTGGGCATGTGGATGTCAACATTGACCCAGATGGGAAGGTCAAGTCAAAGGTCATTTCAGTTACGCTGTCTGCCGACTTCGAGATTCTCGTTGTCGTTCTGGAGAGAAAGGAAGAAGATGGAAGTTACAGTTATTTTTATAGGTATCTGAATTGTTCCATTTAACTCTTTGAGGGATAAGCAAATTGACTGATGTGAAAACTTGTTTTAACTGCATGAGATTTAAATTAAAATTTTTAACTGACAATTTTATTTCTTAAATTTTTGAATATATATATTTCTGTAGTAGATAGTTATAAATGGCTCCTCCATGCTTTAAATTTCAAAATTTTATAAATTTTTAAAAATAATCTGTGTTGCTAGAAAACCTGACACCCAGGTCACAGGTTTATACAACTGTATCCCTCAGAGGGTTAAAAGGCTATGGGTATTGGGTATAATGTGCTAGTATTTTGCTCTTTGAATAAGTTTTAAAAGTGTAAAGTATTGAAAAAGTATTTTAATATATATTTTTTTGCTTAGATGATAACGATATTAATTTCTATTATGATAAGCAATGAAAGTATATGCCTTCTTACCATTGGAAATGTGTGGTTTTGTGTCGGATTGTTATATTTTACTTTTTTAAAGATTAAAAATAAATTAAGCTAGCTTCAAACATAGTTTTATTACTTATTTTCAAATGCACATACTTATTTTTTGTTGGTGGGAACAATACCATAAGCAATATTCTAATTTTTTCTCACCAGTAAAAGAGTCACCTGCAACAAAATTTCATAAACTATTTAAAAGTTACTGATTTTACTTATATGGGAAAGAGTAAGTTACAGCTATAGTACAGTCCCTGGACAAATAGACGCACTGCAAGATTTCATGTATCAATCAATGATGAACAAAATACCTTTAGAAGGACATTTGTGTTCCTAAACTTAAACTATTGAATAGAAAATACTATCTGCTATACTTAATACATATATCGACATCTTTTTTAATAATATGGCATTCTTTGGTATGTTTTCATCATTACTAAAAAATACAGTGCGTCTAATAATTTGTCCAGGGACTGTAGTTTAAAGAATCTTGCTCTTGACATATTCCTATTAGTTATTTTCTTTAAATGTTTGGTACAAAGACTTAAACGACCAATCTTTTGTCAGGTCCTTCAACATGGAATTGCTATCAAAGAGGATGGAAGAGATCAAGGTGGTATCTTTGAAATATGGCCAGATCTCTTCGCTCTTGACCTACCTTTCTGCAACCATCAGGGCAATCTCAGAGGCATGGGAAGATATCCTAATGGAGGTGAGGCGAATAAAAATACCGATCAGTGTTGACCTCTAAAATCTTCTTGTACCTTTTGCCACATCATTTTTAGCCTACTTTTCTTTTTTTAATTCGAAAGAATTAAAAAAATGAAAAAGTAGGTATTGACATGCGGTCGATGTCCGTCTGTCTGTCTGTCTGTCCGTACCCCCCTTCCAAAATCGGTTCTATCCATCGGATCTTAAAAATTCTTTTTTTGTTGGAAAGCTATGACCTCAGATACCCAACTTTCATACTTTTTGTCCGTCTGTCTGTACGTCCGAACGGACATAAATCTACTATCTGTTGGCGAATTTCCCATTGAATTAGCATTGAAATTCAATTTTGAGTCATTTAAATCACTGTAGGTATTGAAATGCAGTTGATGTTCATCTGTCTGTCTGTCTGTTCGTATGTCTGTCTGTCTTTCCGTCTGTCTTTCCGTCTGTCTGTCTGTCTGTCCGTCCGTCTGTCTGTCTGTCTGTCCGTACTCCAGTTCCAAAATCGGTTCTATCCATCGGATCTTAAAAATTCTTTTTTGTTAGAAATCTATGACCTCAGATACCCAACTTTCATACTTTTTGTCCGTATGTCTGTACGTCCGGACGGACATAAATCTGCTATCTGTCGGCGAATTTCCCATTGAATTAGCATTGAAATTCAATTTTGAGTCATTTAAATCACTGTAGGTATTGAAATGCGATCGATGTCCATCTGTCTGTCTGTTCGTATGTCTGTCGGTCTGTCCGTCTGTCTGTCTGTCCGTACTCCCCTTCCAAAATCGGTTCTATCCATCGGATCTTAAAAATTCTTTTTTTGTTAGAAAGCTATGACCTCAGATACCCAACTTTCATACTTTTTGTCCGTCTGTCTGTACGTCCGGACAGACAAATCTACTATCTGTCGGCGAATTTCCCATTGAATTATTGAATTAGCATTGAAATTCAATTTTGAGTCATTTAAATCACTGTAGGGCTATTCCACGGGTAACTGACTGACATTCGGAAGTCAAAATTACAATGTTTTACGAAATAGCGGGACAATTATAAAGTTTTACAAACTAAGTTTTGTATATTTTAAAAGAGAATTTTCAGCTGAATTCAAATATGGTTTACAATTGTAGATAGCCCTTATAGAAAATTTTAGAAAAATTATTAAAGTTGTGGTAACTGACTGACATATCTGCAACCTTCATTGACACTTCAAGTTATTCAATATCATTTTCTTCTGAATATAAAAGAGGTAGCTTTTAAAAGTCAGGCCTATATTAAAGTGCAAGAAATGGGCTATCCTGCACATCATTTTTTATATCAAAATAATAAACTCTGAAAAAACACCAGCTTTTAGAACGCCTTGGTAACTGACTGACATAATGGTAACTGACTGACATCTCTGAAATACTTAACACGTCTAATGAGTTTAGTTTAGTTTAGTTTCAATTATCGTCACACTAGAGCTACACAAGGGCTATTGGTGATGCGCGTCGTAATTTAGAACCACAGTCAGGTGACGAGTCGACACCTGAGTAGGCACCCAACGCAACCATTAAGTACTCTCATTATACGCAGCTTTGGGACTTTGGAGGATATTTAACGTGCACTCCTTCTACACGGGGCATTATTAATCGGACATTTTTGCCTGCACTGGCCGTTTATAGGTCGGCAGTTATTTTAGAGATGCCTGGACCCGAACCTGGGACATTCCGCAGCTGTTAAAGGCATTTTTGCTTGCAACACATGAAATTAAAATCCAAAAACTTTTGATTTAACAAATTCTGACTAAGTAAAGTAAATTAGAATAATTTATTTTAATTTTGAATGCCTAAAAAGAACTTTGATTAAAACAAACATGAAAGTTGAGTTGTATTTTTCCTACCGCAAATAAATTTTTTTAAATCGTCTTTTGAGTTGTAATATAAAAAGAATTTATGCATAGGGTCAATACTAAAGTGATAATAATTAAATTAATAACCAGATACATCGTTGTCAGTCAGTTACCAAGTTAAAATGTCAGTCAGTTACCGAAATGTCAGTCAGTTACCAAGCAATTTTTACCTATTAAAGTTCATTTTTTTTATTTTGTCCAGCTAAGTATTATTTAGTACTTATTGAAAATAGAGAATATCGTTTATTAAGTTTCTGCAGTCAAAATTTCTATTCTGAAATTAAAAAACAGAAAAAATATGGTAACTGACTGACATTTTATGAGTGGGTGTAATATATGTATCCCATTACAAGTAATTTTTCAACTTTTTTTTGGGGTATGTGTGTAGAATGATACTCTATAATGTAGGTCTTAATCTAATTATAATTTTTTTTGAAAATCTTTTGAAGTGTAGGAAATAAAATGTTTCAAAAGTGTAAGAATTTACACTTTAAATTGTGCAATTTTTTTAACCGCCTGCTTAGAAGCAATTTTTCTTCTATAAAAAATATATATTCAAAAAATGAACTCCAGTGCGTTAAAATAGAGATTCCAATCTTTAAAATGGTATATGACACAAAGTATTTACTTAATTTTGAAATTTCGGTACCGAGGTTTACATTTTCGTGGAATTGCCCTGTAGGTACTGAAATGCGGTTGATGTTCATCTGTCTGTCTGTTCGTATGTCTGTCTGTCTGTCCGTCTGTCTGTCCGTCCGTCAGTCTGTCTGTCCGTACTCCCCTTCCAAATCGGTTCTATCCATCGGATCTTAAAAATTCTTTTTTTGTTAGAAAGCTATGACCTCAGATACCCAACTTTCATACTTTTTGTCCGTCTGTCTGTACGTCCGGACGGACATAAATCTACTATCTGTCGGCGAATTTCCCATTGAATTAGCATTGAAATTCAATTTTGAGTCATTTAAATCACTGTAGGTATTGAAATGCGATTGATGTCCATCTGTCTGTCTGTTCGTATGTCTGTCGGTCTTTCCGTCTGTCTGTCTGTTCGTATGTCTGTCGGTCTTTCCGTCTGTCTGTCTGTTCGTCTGTCCGTATCCCTCTTCCAAAATAGGTTCTATCCCTCGGATCTTAAAAATTCTTTTTTTGTTAGAAAGCTATGACCTCAGATACCCAACTTTCATACTTTTTGTCCGTCTGTCTATACGTCCGGACGGACATAAATCTACTATCTTTCGGCGAATTTCCCATTGAATTAGCATTGAAATTCAATTTTGAGTCATTTAAATCACTGTTTCCAAATCAACAATGGCATGAGAAACTTTATTTATTTAAACATATTTGAAGCAAAATAATATTTTCATGAATCAGTTTGGAAAGACGTCATAAAATGTAGCACAATTTGATTCTTTGATTATTCATTAATTATCTACCAAGAAAGCGGCAAGGCATACTTTTGCATGCAATTATGCTTAGTTTAATTTACATTTCTTATTTTTTAATGCAGTTCGGAGTAGTTTCATTACTTTTGTTATCAATAAATATTTATTCTTCGAACTACAAATAAATCACGAGCAGATGATAAATAATATTTAATTAATTTACGAAAGAATATTAAGGAAAATAATTGATTTTGGCTTTTAGAAGTTTAAGTTATAGCTGGGTGCTGTGTTTCGATTTTTTTTCTAATGTGTATAAATCTAGTGTAGAAACGGCTGTTGATGATATTTACTTTAGGAACCTAGTTTTTTTTTCCCATTTAGAACTTCAGTAAGTATTTAAGTAACAGGAAAGTAGGCTATTTTGGTTCTTTATGAACTTCTTGTTTCATTACAATTAATAAATAAGCTGCTTTGCTATTAGTATTTTTGGAATATGTGAACATTCTAGTTTTTAACAGAAAAATAAGTATTAAATAAAATTATAATATATAAGTTGTGAGGTGAATTCTACAAAGGTCCATGTATGTGTACCACTGGGGCAAAGAAGTTAAACCACCAAAATAAGAATTCTGAATTGTGGAAAAATCAAAAGAAGTTTTAGCGTCTCTAGTACAAAAATTTCTAGTTCATTGTCAATAACTAATGATAGTAATAATGTTATCTTAACTACCCTTAGTGTATAAGAGGATTTATGAAGTAATCAATGTAGATTATTGGCACAAATAGTTTATTAGTAAAAAGTGCTATGTTGGTTATTTCATGAATCTTCTCATGTATCATGCGCAAAGTTGAAGATGTTTTCTGACTTCTCTTAATGAAGTTAAAATTCCTATTTCAGTAAAGCTATCCTTCACTAATTCTTATTTTCACAGGTGGATCTCAAACTCCACAACTACGGACTACAAAAAGAACAGAATGCCGAAGAATCCTCCATCAGCGATGACTTCCTGGAACTTCTTGTCTTTGGCAACCCTAGTGACTCCCTGGAGAAGTTTCTGATGCACGATTTGACCGAGAGCGGGTTGAAAAAATTCGGCCACTCCATAGAGATGTCTTATTCCAACATCCAGAAGCTTGTTTTGAAGCGGTTACAAAGCGTTGCCACTTCCCTTTTCTACCATGTTACAGAGTTTAAAGGGATGTCCCAGTGGTCAAGGAGGTTTGTGCTTATTTTGTGGCAATGGTTTGAAATTTTCAATATAAGATCATTCAATGTGAGGGTTGGGTCTGAGATAAGATAAGCTGTGTCCTCTTTCGCTAATATTGTCAGTATTTTACCATAACCCTCTGAGGTATAAGCAAATTGGCTGAAGTGTTAACTTGTTTTTACTGCATGAGAATAAAATTTAAATTTTAGTCAAAAGTTTTATTTCGTTTATTTAAAAAAAAATTATATATCTGTGGCGAGCCACCAGCCTGGATTAAATCTCAAGTTCTACTCCACTACATCCACCTTTTTCTGTAACCCTCAAACAAACCAAAACAGTATTCAACCAAGCTTAAAGTTAATGTATCCGATTCATTGTACAATAGCTAATTCTTTTATGCAAATATCTATGTTTATTTAAACCCTGTTACAAACCCCTTGCAGTGGTTGTTCCCAGTTATGCACACGCGTGTACGTGTACATGCCAACAGTAGTTCTTGATGATAATGTAAATAAATAGTCTAAGTTTCTCTTTAACAATTCCTCCTGTCATCAACTGATTAAGATAAACCACTACTAACGTAAGCAGACTCTCGCAACCTCTAAATAGTTTAAGGAAGCCTGAGTTACTTCACCTAATGTGACTACTTCGATCCGGCTTCATATCTGTAGCTGGTGATTATAACTGTCTCCTCTGTACTTCCAATTGTAAAATTTGTAAAAAAAATTTGTGTGTTGGTGAAAAACCGGATAATCAAGTGACAGGTATATATGCCTGTATCTCTCAGTGGGTTAAATTTGTACTTTTGCTTTTATACAAATATAAAACAGTGTCAGTTTCTCAGCCTTAACTGACTGAATAATTTTTTTCCTTAATAGAATATCTAAATGATGTAAGAAAACATTCAACAAAATTTCAAAGTTAAAAACTAGCCATAAACAGTAATATAGGTTATAATAATTTATATAAAAATAAATAAATTATTCAGTATTCGTTGGACACAGACAGTTCGAATATCTTTAAGGTCCAAACTACTGAAACTTACGATTGTATAATGACTTTAAAATATGACTGTGATAGATTCTGCCACCTCTTATTTAACCACACCTTCTTCTCTCTAATATCTGTCCATAGGTTTGCTGATTTGGGCTTGGACGAAGCTACCATCCACGAAGCAGTGATGTCTGTGGGCTCATTTCTTCTCAAGGCTACAGAACTCCAACAAGTCATCGATAACAGCATGAAGAACTTCAAGTCCTTCTTCAGATGGCTGTACGGCGTCATCCTCAGGCTATCTGATGAGCCCGTACCTGTAGAAGTCAGCAAGTATAATCAGCAAGATCTGGCATTTGTCTCAGAGTTTCTCAAGGTATAGGTTTTAATATTTATAGTTTGTTTAGTTGGAATATTGGGTTTGTTTAATGGCCTTATCCTAAGGCTATCTCGGGACAATCCTAAGTCTTTCTGGAATTGTTAATTTGGGAGCTATTGTAAGGCTATCTGGGGTTGTTAATTGCATGGTCTTGAGGCTATCTGATGAGCCCGTACCCGTTGAAGTCAGCAAGTATAATCAGCAGGATCTGGTATTTGTTTCAGAATTTCTGAAGGTAAAGGTTTTTATAGAAGTACTAGCTATATAAACTTGACGTTGCAAGGGTACCCTTAGTAATGGTGATTTGCTTTTTACGTAAACTTTTATTTTATGTCAATCGATCCCCTTTCATTCCACTTCATATTGCATTCAACTTTTTAGGTATAGCAACCCCACGTTAAATTTTCAATCTCGCCAAATATCGCAATGAACAAAATAAAGATTTTAAATCAATAAAATAATTATATTCAAATGACAATCCTACAAATTAAACTCGCATGCTTATATGTAATTATACTTAATTTGTGCTCGTGCGAAACTCTGTGAAATTTCTTTCAAATTAGAAAACGAAAAATATGAATTAAAAGTTTATAATAATGCTCAATGCTATTCCTATGGGGAAATCGGCTCACGTTTTGCCCTCTTACACCCGTTTTGGTTCAAATTTTAAAAAATCGCTTCTTAAATGTCGCCTTCAATATAAAAGAATATTTTCCTAAAATTTGGTAGCTGTACCTCCAGTAGTTTTGGCTTGGCATTGATACGTGAGTCAGTCAGTCAGTGAATCAGGACTTTGCCTTTTATATATAGATAACCTATACTCTGCTTAGTAGAATATTAAAATTGTTTAATGTTTAACTATATACTGAATTAATAAATTACTAACATAATTCAATGTTTGTTGTAATTTATGCTTCAGATACTTTCCTAATTGTAGTTTTTCTCTTTTTATTCTTACTGAGCTTTAAATAAAAATATAAGCATTCTTTTAGGCTACTTCAGTTTAGACCTGAACTATTTTCATATGACTAGGAAAATAATTGCTTTAACTTTTCAGAGACACAATTTGTATCGATCATATTGAAATATTCATCCTGAGTATGTTGAGAGAATTTTAGTTCCTTTCTAAGAATTTTTTAAGCAAATTCCATATGTTTATAAATCCGAAGTTATCTATCCAATTCCTCACAAAAATATCACTAAATCTAAATTCAGTTTGTAAAACATTGAGCATAAAAGTCTATAATATTTTTCTATTTTGATAATGGTTTATGTTCATGTAAACTTAATGATATATGATTGATGATATAACTTAAAGACTACATAACATCTATTTTTGTTATACTAAGAATTTTCTTGTGTAGTTATGAAACATTTTCAAATCCATTCTTTAATTTTCTTAAGTATATAGTAGTTAAACATTTTTGTAAAATGATCTATAAATATTTTATACAGACCTCTGTATATAAACAGAGCTTTGAGGTTTAACACACAAATGCCATATATTTTCATGTATACTATCTACTTCATTCAATATACATACTACTATTCTTCAACCACAGGACAACTTCATCGACAAATGCGACGCTAATGGTAAGAAATACATGGTGAAACTGGAGAAAGTGGCCCAGTACTTAAAAAAGGAGGAGCTCCAATATCCTGTGGTAACTTCTGGAAACCCGTGGGTCAAGTTCCTTGAAGAGAACCCATGTATCTATGACACAGGAATGGTCTTTCCACCACACCCAAAGAAATCGCTGGTCACAATGTTCACAGAGATGAGACAAAAGGTAGGTTTGGAATTTGGTTTAAATGTCCTTGTCTCTGTTCTCTTGCCTATGTTTTTTTTAAAATTTCAATTAACTAACAGTAACCCTTTGCTATATATCGCGCCTCGTTAAATCGCGCCTCGTTACATCGCGCCTCGTTACATCGCGCATTCGGATATATCGCGCCTCGTATCATGTCTCCCAATTTTTCCCACACATTTTTTTTTCAATATATACTTTCCTTAAAATCGACATTTCTTCTAGAAAATGAGTGAAATATATATATACTTTTACCTTTACAATAATGAGTAATGTTTATAGTAATTAATATGTAATAATAATGTCCTTTCTAAATTTTTTTGTGTGGAAGATTTATATTAATGTGAAATATGATTTAGTTTTATCTTTCAAATACATACTGTGCTGTAGTTTTAAAACTTTGTTGAGAGCATAAATACATCAAACGCATAATATTCATCAAGTCCCTCGTTATATATTGTGCATTCGGTTATATCGCAATTTTTTGCTTGTCTCCCGGGAAGCGCGATATAACGAGGGGCTGCTGTATGACATATCAGGTAATATAAGTATTGTAGTGCGGTCGAAGATTTTGTGTTTTCTACACATTTTGGTAGGTGCTGTTTTTAAAAAGTGGTTTTGGAACGTTGGTCTGTCTGTCAGTCTGAAACCACTCTATAGCTCAAACTAAAAGAGCTATGGATAAATTTGGTATTTGAGTTCTTGAGGTACTTGACTTTGTTGGTACTTGACTTTGTTGAGAGCATAAATACATCAAACGCATAGTATTCATCAAGTCCCTCGTTATATATTGTGCATTCGGTTATATCACAATTTTTTGCTTGTCTCCCGGGAAGCGCGATATAATGAGGGGCTGCTGTATGACATATCAGGTAATATAAGTATTGTAGTGCGGTCGAAGATTTTGTGTTTTCTACACATTTTGGTAGGTGCTGTTTTTAAAAAGTGGTTTTGGAACGTTGGTCTGTCTGTCAGTCTGAAACCACTCTATAGCTCAAACTAAAAGAGCTATGGATAAATTTGGTATTTGAGTTCTTGAGGTACTTGACTTTGTTGGTACTTGACTTTGTTGAGAGCATAAATACATCAAACGCATAGTATTCATCAAGTCCCTCGTTATATATTGTGCATTCGGTTATATCGCAATTTTTTGCTTGTCTCCCGGGAAGCGCGATATAATGAGGGGCTGCTGTATGACATATCAGGTAATATAAGTATTGTAGTGCGGTCGAAGATTTTGTGTTTTCTACACATTTTGGTAGGTGCTGTTTTTAAAAAGTGGTTTTGGAACGTTGGTCTGTCTGTCAGTCTGAAACCACTCTATAGCTCAAACTAAAAGAGCTATGGATAAATTTGGTATTTGAGTTCTTGAGGTACTTGACTTTGTTGGTACTTGACTTTGTTGAGAGCATAAATACATCAAACGCATAGTATTCATCAAGTCCCTCGTTATATATTGTGCATTCGGTTATATCGCAATTTTTTGCTTGTCTCCCGGGAAGCGCGATATAATGAGGGGCTGCTGTATGACATATCAGGTAATATAAGTATTGTAGTGCGGTCGAAGATTTTGTGTTTTCTACACATTTTGGTAGGTGCTGTTTTTAAAAAGTGGTTTTGGAACGTTGGTCTGTCTGTCAGTCTGAAACCACTCTATAGCTCAAACTAAAAGAGCTATGGATAAATTTGGTATTTGAGTTCTTGAGGTACTTGACTTTGTTGGTACTTGACTTTGTTGAGAGCATAAATACATCAAACGCATAGTATTCATCAAGTCCCTCGTTATATATTGTGCATTCGGTTATATCGCAATTTTTTGCTTGTCTCCCGGGAAGCGCGATATAATGAGGGGCTGCTGTATGACATATCAGGTAATATAAGTATTGTAGTGCGGTCGAAGATTTTGTGTTTTCTACACATTTTGGTAGGTGCTGTTTTTAAAAAGTGGTTTTGGAACGTTGGTCTGTCTGTCAGTCTGAAACCACTCTATAGCTCAAACTAAAAGAGCTATGGATAAATTTGGTATTTGAGTTCTTGAGGTACTTGACTTTGTTGGTACTTGACTTTGTTGAGAGCATAAATACATCAAACGCATAGTATTCATCAAGTCCCTCGTTATATATTGTGCATTCGGTTATATCGCAATTTTTTGCTTGTCTCCCGGGAAGCGCGATATAATGAGGGGCTGCTGTATGACATATCAGGTAATATAAGTATTGTAGTGCGGTCGAAGATTTTGTGTTTTCTACACATTTTGGTAGGTGCTGTTTTTAAAAAGTGGTTTTGGAACGTTGGTCTGTCTGTCAGTCTGAAACCACTCTATAGCTCAAACTAAAAGAGCTATGGATAAATTTGGTATTTGAGTTCTTGAGGTACTTGACTTTGTTGGTACTTGACTTTGTTGAGAGCATAAATACATCAAACGCATAGTATTCATCAAGTCCCTCGTTATATATTGTGCATTCGGTTATATCACAATTTTTTGCTTGTCTCCCGGGAAGCGCGATATAATGAGGGGCTGCTGTATGACATATCAGGTAATATAAGTATTGTAGTGCGGTCGAAGATTTTGTGTTTTCTACACATTTTGGTAGGTGCTGTTTTTAAAAAGTGGTTTTGGAACGTTGGTCTGTCTGTCAGTCTGAAACCACTCTATAGCTCAAACTAAAAGAGCTATGGATAAATTTGGTATTTGAGTTCTTGAGGTACTTGACTTTGTTGGTACTTGACTTTGTTGAGAGCATAAATACATCAAACGCATAGTATTCATCAAGTCCCTCGTTATATATTGTGCATTCGGTTATATCGCAATTTTTTGCTTGTCTCCCGGGAAGCGCGATATAATGAGGGGCTGCTGTATGACATATCAGGTAATATAAGTATTGTAGTGCGGTCGAAGATTTTGTTTTTTCTACACATTTTGGTAGGTGCTGTTTTTAAAAAGTGGTTTTAAAAGTGGTTTTAGAAGCTTAGAGAAAAATCCATTCTGACCAAACATCTTCTCTCTGAAATAACTGCGAACAGATCTACTCTTAAAACCATAACTAGGCTGAGAACCGGACACCACAGGGGTATGAAGATAGATGGAGATGGCAAGAAGATCTATAGAAGCTGTGAACATTGTCCTGATACACAGCTTACGCCTACTCACATCTATGAGTGTCCGGCTATGAGCGCCAGCCTGAGAAAGATTGGAGTACTGCCGACTATGCTAGATCCGTATGGAGACATCAAGCAAGTCGTAGAAGAAATTATCAAAATTCACGGACACATATAGAGTTCGACTCTCATGGACACGACAAAAAAAAAGTGGTTTTGGAACATTGGTCTGTCTGTCAGTCTGAAACCACTCTACAGCTCGAACTAAAAGAGCTATGGATTAATTGGTACTTGAGTTCGTAGCACTTACCAGATGGCATAATAAGGTTTTGGTTAGGTTAGGTTAGTTTGAATTATCGTCGCACTAGAGCTATGCGAGGGCTATTGTCGACGGGCGTCGTATTTTAGAACCACAGTCAAGTGACGAGCCGACACCTGAGTAGGCACCCAACGCAACCGTTACGGGCGACATCGTACGCCGCATTAGGACTTTGAAGGATATTTAACGTGCACTCCCGCTGCACGGGGTATTATTCGTCGGACATTTTTGGCTGCACGGGCCGTTTATAGGTCGGCAGTTATTTTTTGGCGATGCCCGGACCCGAACCTGGGACCTTCCGCATGCTAGGCGAATGCCTAACCGACTGGGCTCCCCAGCCCCAATAAGGTTTTGGAAAAAAATCAATCATGCGCTAAGGGTAGCTGCCATAAAATGTTTTTCATTTTAAAGGTATTGTTGAAGAGATACAGACCACAAATTTGGTATCTGAGTTCCCAGTACCTGTTAGTCATCACAAGGCTTTCGAGTAAATCGTGCATGCTCAAAAGGAAGCTGCCATAGAACTTTTTACGTTATATAGTATACCTTTAAACATTGCTCGAAAAAACTCGGGAAATTTTACCCGTCCCAGAGGATGGCTTATCTAACAATTTACCCGTCCTGCTTTAAAACTAACCCGTCACTCTATATAAATATATAAAACTTCTAAATAAATTAAAATATAATTTTCTCTTA
The DNA here is from genome assembly GCA_019343175.1 of Oedothorax gibbosus. Classification (NCBI taxonomy): domain Eukaryota; kingdom Metazoa; phylum Arthropoda; class Arachnida; order Araneae; family Linyphiidae; genus Oedothorax; species Oedothorax gibbosus. The sequence goes on along the minus strand of CM033270.1, from coordinate 6,125,674 downwards.
TTTATTACAAACATTCATAGAAATTGCACAATGTATTATTAGTTATTAGGATTGCATTATACAGTAATAAAAGAAATACTAGGTTACTAATGGTAACCTAGCTAGTATTTCATTTACGAAATAATTTAAAAATGGTAAAGGCTAAGTTATCTGGAAACGTTGAAATGGCCGTCCACGAGGACGTCGGATTCGAGAAATTCGTTGTCTTCAGGGAATTTTTGACCGCCGAGGACGGGAGGTTTTTCGAGCCCTGCCTTTAAATGTTATTAATGCAATGCGATTTATTGACTTCTAATTGAAAGTCATGTAGTGTTTGCCACCTTTTTTTCTTGTTGAACTCAAATGTTTTATGAAACCATTCTAAGTGACAGATTTTGCTACAAACCTACTTGTTTTTCTTCAAGGTGGATGCTGCTTTGAAGGGAACATGGCAGATAATGCACAAGTCCGTGACCCCTAGCTCGACCCAACTTCTGCACCGTAGCACCCAACCTTCTGTTCCCGTCATTTCCAGCATCAGTAGCCCCTCTTCCAACTGCATTTATATGGTGGTCACGGACCAGTGTCCCCCCTGCAATCATTTTTATATTTTACGGGAAAAGACAAAAGTTAACAAACCCAGGATGGAAGGTGTGGGTGTGAAGTTCAGGGGCGACGATAATGTTTCTTCTGAAAACAACTTCAAGGTAATTTATAGCTTTATTGGTGCTTGCGGTGTTTGTAGAATTTACTGAATTGGTCATTTTTAGCCATAAATAAAAATATCTATTCATACCCAATCCCCATTTCCAAGCAGCTTGGCTTATGTTATGAAGGAGAGGAGTTATGGAGTTTATTGGAACCTATTTTTTTATTGGAGTTTTTTGCTGCTTGAAGTGAAGACCTCTGATAAGACTGATAAAGATGTCAGCTGCTAACTGACATCCTTGTTAGTGAGAGCATTTCATTTGCTGAAATAAAGTGAATTGTTCTTGTGACCTGTCATATTTTGCAGAACCCAGAAATTTTGCAAAAACAATTTTTAGCCTAATTTTCTTTTTTTTTTAATTCAAAAGAATTAAAAAATGAAAAAGTAGGTATTGACATGAGATTGATTTCGGTCCGTCTGTCCGTACCCCCTTTCCAAAATCGGTTCTAATATTCAGATCTTAAAAATTATTTTTTTGTTAGAAAGCTATGACCTCAGAAACCAAACTTTCATACTTTTGTCCGTCTGTCTGTACATCCGGACAGACATAAATCTACTATTTGTCGTCGAATTTCTAATTGAATTAGCATTGAAATTCAATTTTGAGTCATTTAAACACTGTTGCCAAATCAACAATGGCAAGAGAAACTTTATTTAAAAGTATTTGAAGCAAATTATTTTTTTCATGAATCATTTTGGAATGACATAATAATTAGACAATGTGATTCTTTGATTGTTCATTAATTGTTTTACCAAGAAAGCGGCAAGGCGTATTTTTTGCATACAATTATGTTTAGTTGTAATTTACATTTATTTTTTTAATGCAGTTTGGAGTAGTTTCATTATTTTTGTTATTGATAAATATTTAATTATTCTTCAAACTACAAATAAATCAAGCAGACCATAAATAATATTAAGTTATTTGTGAAAGAATATTAAGGAAAATATTTGATTTAGGCTTTTAGAAGTTTAAATTATAGGTGGATGCTGTGTTTAGCGATTTTTTTTCTAATGTGTGTAAATCTAGTGTACGATTGTTGATGATATTTTCTGTTATGAACCTAGTTGTTTCCAGATTAGTTTCAGTAAGTATTTAAGTAAAGTAGGCTATTTTAGTTCTTTAAGAACTTCTTGTTATCTTTCACTTTTTTTTGCTAGGTCCTGGACGTCCAATTTTACAACAAAGATACTCTCAGTGTTCTTCTTTTGGAAGATGTAGAAGCTGGCTGCCCAGTCTTACTTCAACTCCCTCTTCATCATTTTTTGGACAAAATGTGTCCGCTGACGCAAGGTCCTGTCGCTTCATCTTCCAATGTACTGGTGGGTGGTTACATTTATAGATTTTTTTTAACTTTTGATTACTTAATATGAAATACAAGGTAATGAATGTATTGGGATGGGGTCAGGAATCCGAACTGGAAATTTTGTGTTTTCGACACGTTTTGGAGGGTGCTGATTCTTAGTGAATGGTTTTTGAACATTGGTTCGCCTGACTTAAACCACTCTACAGCTCGAATTAAAGGAGTTATACAGTTCAGATGTAGTATGCAAGGTCTAGGGCCGGATTTAAAGATTTGCCTCTTGTAGGCTATGAGTGATTTGCCGCCCCTGTCTCCCCCTTCGGAGAAAGGTAGCTGATTAACTGCAAAATTGGGTGATATGTCCTGTTTAAAATAGATACACATATTGGAATCATCTATGTACCTTTACGCACTAAATCAAAAGCGAAATAGGCAAATTTTTTAAACTGCTCTACTATTTTCCTTTCAACATCGAAATCCGCAAGGAGGGGGTGCAATTGCCCTCGCAGCGACCTGCTAAGAAATATTAGTACTATATATACATTAGGGTTTACGCATTAGTTTAAATTATTTGTTTTTCTTTCTTAAAAATATTCGTATCTTTATAATAATTTTTTCTATGCCGAATGCGGCTTTAATTGATCGTAAAATTTGCTGCTCCACAAAATTCCCCGCTCTAGGCTACAGCCTACTTTAGCCTATTTAGAAATCCGGCCTTGGCTAGGTCATAGTACCTGTCTAGTGATCACAAAAAATCGTACGTACACAAAAGGCAGAATATTGATTGCCATACAATAAAACTTTTGAATCTATCAAACTTTTTAGCTCTTAAAGGTCTAACTGAAAAACAGAAACCTTCGGTACAAATCTTTAACCAAAATCAAGCGTATTAAATATCTATTGAGTGGTAGTTGAAAGTCATGTGATTGATTCCAAGAGCCCCGAGAGGTAACTCTAAACCCTTAGAATAAAACCCTTGTACGGACTTTCTTCTTGAATATTTTCTTACTCATCAATCCAGGCTGAGTTGACACCAATTGAAAAATGCCAGCTCTGTCGGAAAAAGCGTATTTAAGGAGATAAGCTTGAAAAGCCTGGAAAAAAATGAAATTCCTGGGCCGAATTACCCTACTCGATGGTACTATTAAAATTTTTATGATGTATTGTGTCTCCAGAAGCTTGTAATTGAAGAGCTTATCGGAAGAATGTGCCAAGTGACACTTTTGAAAAAATTGAGATTTTTGATTGTGTCAATAAACTTATTACTAACTTCTTTTACGATAACATGTTTTTCCTTTTCATAAACTTTAAGTTTAGTACATTTTTTACAGTTTGTAAGTACCGTTTTCAACAGATCTGAGTGCAAACAAAAAACTTTAAAGGTCCTTTTCACGTTTTCACCTTTTTGTCACTTAGCATGTTCTTTCACTAAGCTCTTCAATTGTATTTGAAACCGAACATATTATTTTTATTGTATTCCAATATAGGTTGTAGGAGCCCTCAACTATATGGACAATACAAACCACAAGCGGTTAGATGGTGTCCGAGCTTTCGACATGGCTGTCAGTGGTACACGGAAGGTGGTGTGTGTTCTGTTTGCTTCTAAGAGACTGGTAATGGAGGTTTAATTCTTATATACAGGGTAGTGCAGATAAAAGTGACCCAGCCATGGAGGTAGGGATAAGATAGAAATGCTTTCAAGTAAAAAAAACAATGCAAAAAAAGGTTTGCTAAATGAAGCTATTGATCGCTTCAATATTAAGCCCAATCAAACCCTTGACGCTCAGCACTAATCTGATCAACTGACACCTACGCAGCCCACACTAAGATCTGAAATAGTCAATGTGTAGCTCTAATTTGCTAAAAACAAACCAACGAATGAAAAAACAGGTTGGCCAAGTGAAGCTATTGAACGCTTGAATAATTTATGAATTAGACTTCCCGGCTTTCAGACGGCTTCAATAGTTTTTCTCGTCAAGCATTTATCTGCATTTGTAAATCCATGCAGGGGCCACTTTTATTTGTACCACCCTATACAAGACTCTCAAGCAAATAAATAAACCTTAAAAAAAACTTTTACGATTTAAAATTATTCTAGGGAAGCCTTAATTTCCTTCTAAGATCACGAAAGAGGCTCTAATTGTTTCCCTAATGCCCTTAAAATGAGATGAACTATTTACAGAAACAAGTTTCAATTTTTAGATGGCTAATTATTATGAATTAAGATAGATAAATCGAGATGTCTAGCTGCCTGAGGCATGCTTAAATTTTTACACATTGAACAAATGCTGCTAATTATGCCCTAAAATCTCAGAATAAGACAATTAATGAATGAGTTGTAAGAAGGAGTTCAAATCTCATGTATTGAAAACGATTTAGCATTTTGTCCCATTTTCTTTCAAATGGTTCTAAACCTACTTTTAAATTTTAATGAAAAGAAATATCAACACCCTCGTTAGTTTCCCCATCTAAAAAAAAACCAATTAATTTCACTGAACCAAAAAAGCTGATAACTATTTGGATATTAGTTAAAGAATACTTAATATATTGAATATATACTACAAAAAGTCAACATACCATGCAGTGGAGTCAACACTCAGTACCTATAATGGGACGCACAAATAAAAGACATCAACAGGGTTTGGGAGAGGAGTAAAAGCTTAGTTTATTAGTGGGTAACTCATATATAAAATTCTGATTTACAGGTAGCGCCATCTATGAACATCAATTATAATGAATATTTTAACAAGGACTGTTTATATTACGCAGGTGCGATTATTTGAGATGGAAGTTGAGGATGAAGATCTCGATGAGAGCTCGCGCATGGATGAAAGCTCCCGCATGGAGGAAGAGACAGATTTTAAATCGCCGTAGTCTTGACATCAAGTCCTTAGCCATAGTATCTCGACGTGCTACCACTAAAGCCTCAGCTTGGACCAAAGACTTGTGATATAGACCCATGAACAGAATTTTTTCTCAGTGTTGTGCAACAAATGTTTGAAAGTTATCATTGTTGTGCAACAAATGTGCGAAAGTGATCATTGTTGTGCATCAAATGTTCGAAAGTGATCATTGTTGTGCGACAAATGTTCGAAAGGGATCATTGTTGTGCGACAAATGTCGATGATCATTTGTGCACAATGTCGAAAGATCATGTGTGTGACAAATGTTGAAAGGTGATAATGTTTCTGCAGAATAGTTACTAGAGGAAGTTTATATGAGTTGTAAGAACTGCAGTGTCTGAAGAAATAAATATCAAACTTTTAGTAATAAAACCATTGTGTATGGTCTTTTAATTCAAAAGGAGAGTTAGAGTTTTGCTTTTAAGAAAGGGGGAAAGTCTTGAAAGAATTGATGATCTGCAAGAACGAATCAGGTGAATTTTTTTATTGTTCTGCTGTAAGGATGTACTTTTAAAAGCTATCGCTTATATTTCGCTGTGCATTGGCAAAGATAGCAGCAAATGACTTTCTAAGCTAAATTAAGGCATATATATGCTGTGTTAGTGCTGTGTTACCTTTGTTTTTTGTAATGTTATCCTAAAGCTGCATCTGCGATATCATCAACCTTAATTTCCTTTCACTTTGGTATCTACTTCATGGGCTTATATTTTCTCAAGCTGTTACTGTTGTCATACTATTACTGTTATTGTTTGTAATGCAAGGATAACATAGTGTTATCGCATTACAGATCATAAATTTGAAGCCGCTGGCGATAAGTCGCATAAGGTGAAGTATGTCAGGCTTCTATAACGATTCGGAAGTTGTGAGACGTCTGCTTACGTAGGTGGTGGTTTAATTTTAATCAGTAATGACAAAAATTGTGAAAGAGAAACTTAGACAAGTGTCCCTGTCCCCCCCAGCAGGGCTGGGGGGGACAGGGACAGGCTGGCTTAGACAAGTGTGCCCTTTCGGACAAGCCTCCTGTCTCACCAGACAGGCCCCCTGCACTCTCGGGACAGGCGTCCCTGTCCTCCCCCCCCCCCCCCCAGCAAAGCTTCCTGCCCTTTCGGACAGGCTTCCTGCACTCTCAATGCCGCCTTTAAACAAAAAATGCCTCCTTCAGAGAGTTCTTTTTACAACCTAACAAAAATTCTGGTTCACTCTTCAGAACATGTCCAATTCAAACTGGGGTATGTTGAATTATCATCGCACTAGAGTGACATATAAGGTTTATCAATGTATAATTATATTATAATGACAGTCGTCGCAATGTAGAACCACAGAAAAATAATTCTATTCAATTTTGGTTCATATTCGATCCTATAGTAGCTTGAACTACAACTGAGCCAGCATGCAACCATATAATTACATCAAAACTATCACCGAAAATGAAGTTCGTGTTGCAACTTAACATAAAATGCTGGTCCACACATCATAACATGTCCAATTCAAATTTGTCTTGGGTTGGTTTGAATATCGATTTGAATTATAGTCGTACACAAAAGAGCGACATGAGTTATACTAACGACAGTCGTCTTAATTTAGAACCACAGACAAGTAATTCAATGCAATTTTGGAGCATATCGATCCTGGTGGCCTGAACTACACCTGAGCCAGCATGCAACCATGTAATGGCTCCAAAATGCACCCTTCAGGCAGTTCGTGTTACAACCTAACATGGAATGCCGGTAAGAACCCGTCCCATTCCAATTTGTATTACATATACCGTCTATGTGACCTGCTCTACACCTGAGCCAGAATTTAACCCTTTATTTGCACAGAAACTACACCCAGAAAGACATTTAGTGGTACAGCCTAACTTCAAATAATTGTCCACTCAACCGAATAAATCCAATTTATATTTGGGTTGGTTTGAAATGTCGTCGCACAAGAGCGACACGAGTTCTATTGTTAACGGTCGTCGTAATTTAGAACCACAAACAAGTCATGCTATACAAATTTGGACAACATGCGATCCTACTGAACTGGACTACAACTAAGCCAGCACGCAACCATGTCAACCATTCAGAACTACACCCAAACGACACTTCGTTGTACAACCTAACAAAAAATGCCAGCCTACTTCTTCAGAACGTGTTCTAATCAATTTAGAATCACATAGACTATCTTACTTATTTGGGTAACACCTGAGCCAGAAGACAACCTTGTGTTAACATCAAACCTTTCACCACAAATGCAGTGCGCGGTACAACTTAAAATAAAACTCTGATCCACACCAAGCATATCCCACTCAAATTTGGGTTGGGTTAGTTTAAAATTCGTCGCACTAGAGCTACACAAAAGCTATTAAGGACGGTAGGCAAAATTTAGAACCACAAAAAAGTAATTGTATTGAATTTTGGATTAAGTGTGATCTTCGTGATCTCTGCTACACAAAAGTCTACATCATCAGAACCTGTCATATTCAAATTTGGAATACATATACAGTCTATATATAAGTGACCTGTTCTATACCTGAGCCAGAACTCTTAGCCTTGTATTTACATCAAAAACGATGCCCGGATAGCCGAGTGGTTTGGACCATTACTAGCAGTATGCGCGCTGTAACGGGTGCGGGTTCGATACCCGCCTTCGCTCTGGGTGTACTTCCTTTCCCTGTGACAGTAAAAATTCTTTCTGTGTCTGTCTTACTTGACGAAGGCTTATAAGCGTGTCTCTGACCAAGCGCACAAGCAGGAATATATATGTACCTACCCTACCCTACATCAAAAACTGCACCCACATGAACAGTTCGTGGTACAACTCAACATATAATGCTGTTGCTTTCATCAGAACACGTCCAATTCATATTTGGGTTGATATCGTCGCACTAGAGCTACACAAAAGCTTTTAATGATGGTAGGCATAATTTAGAACCACAAAAAAGTTATTGTATTGAATTTTGGATCAAGTGTGATCTTTGTGAACTGGACTACACCTAAGCCTACTTCTTCAGAACCAAGTCACATTCAAATTAGTGACCTGTGCTGTGGTGGAATACGTATATAGTCTTATCGTGACCTTTTCTACTCCTGAGCCAGAACACAACCCTGCATTTACATAAAAAAAGCCCCCTTTAGACAGTTCTTTTTACAACTTAACATAAATTCTGGTTCACTCTTCAGAACATGTCCAATTCAAACTTGTGTCTGTTGAATTAATGTTGCACTAGAGCGACATGAGGTATATTAATGACTGTCGTCGTAATTTAGAACCACAGACAAATAATTTAATTCAATTTTGGATCATGTGCGATCCTAGAAGCCTCAACTACAACTGAGCAATTTGACGTAACCATGTATTTGCATCAAAATTGCATCCTTCAAATAGTCCGTGTTACAATCTAACATAGAATGCCGGTCTACCTAGTCAGAACCCACATAAAAGCTATTAAAAACGGTCGGCGTAATTTAGAACCACGGAAAAGTGATTGTGTTGAATTTTGGATTAAATGTGATATTTGTGAACTGGACTACACCTGAGCCTACTTCTTCAAAACCTGTCCCATTTTAATTTGGAATTAAATATACCGTCTATGTGACCTGTTCTACGCCTGAGCCAAAATTTAACCCTTTATTTGCACAAAAATTACACCCAGAAAGACATTTAGTGGTACAGCCTAACTTCAAATAATTGTCCACTCAACAGAATAAATCCAATTTATATTTGGGTTGGTTTGAATTGTCGTCGCACAAAAGCGACACGAGTTCTATTGTTAACGGTCGTAAATTTAGAATCACAAACAAGTGATTCTATACAATTTTGGACAACATATGCGATCCTACTGAACTGGACTACAACTAAGCCAGCACGCAACCATGTCAACCATTCAGAACTACACCCAAACCACACTTCGTTGTACAACCTAACACAAAATGCCAGCCTACTTCTTCAGAACGTGTTCTAATCAAATTAGAATTTAGACTGTCTTACTTGGGTTGCACCTGAGCCAGAAGACAACCCTGTATTAACATCAAACCTTTCACCACAATAAATGCAGTGCGTGGTACAAATTATAAAACGCTGGTACACACATCATGCATATCCCACTCAAATTTGGGTTGGGTTGGTTTGAATATCGTCACACTAGAGCTACCCAAAAGCTATTAAGGACGGTTGGCGTAATTTAGAACCACAAAAAAGTTATTGTATTGAATTTTGGATTAAGTGTGATCTTTGCGATCTCTGCTACACATGAGTATACATCATCAGAACCTGTCACATTCAAATTTGAATACAAATACAGTCTAAGTGACCTGCTGTTCCACACCTGAGCCGGAACTCTTAACCTTGTATTTGCGTCAAAAACGGGGCCCGGATGGTCGAGTGGTTTGGACCATTACGCTGGCAGTATGCGCGCTGTAACGGGTGCGGGTTCGATTACCTCCTTCGCCTTGGGTGTACTTCTTTTCCCTATGACAGTAAATTTTTTGTGTGTGTCTGTTTTACTTGACGAAGGCTTATAAGCGTGTCTCTGACTAAGCACACAAGCCGGAATATATATGTACATAGCCTAACCTACCCTACATCAAAAACTGCACCCACATGGACAGTTTGTGGTACAACCCAACATATAATGCTGTTGCACTCATAATAACATGTCCAATTCAAATTTGGGTTGGATGGTTATCGTCGCACTAGAGGTACAAAAAAGCTATTAATGTTGGTAGGCATAATTTAGAACCACAAAAAAGTTATTGTATTGTATTTTGGATTAAGTGTGATCTTTGTGAACTGAACTACACCTAAGCCTACGCTTCTTCAGAACCAAGTCACATTCAAATCAGTGACCTGTGCTGTGGTGGAATACGTATATAGTCTTATAGTGACCTTTTCTACTCCTGAGCTACTCAACCCTGTATTTACATAAAAAATGCCCCCCCCCCCCCCCCCCCTTAGACAGTTCTTTTTACAACCAAACATAAATTCTGGTTCACTCTTCAGAACACGTCATATTCAAACTTGTGTCTGTTGAATTATCGTTGCACTAGAGCGACATGAGGTATATTAATGACTGTCGTCGTAATTTAGAACCACAGACAAATAATTCAATTCAATTTTGGATCATGTGCGATCTAGAAGCCCCAACTACAACTGAGCAATTTGACGTAACCATGTATTTGCATCAAAATTGCATCCTTGAGACAGTTCGTGTTACAATCTAACATAGAATGCCGGTCTACCTAGTCAGAACCCACATAAAAGCTATTAATGACGGTCGGCGTAATTTAGAACCACGGAAAAGCGATTGTGTTCAATTCTGGATTAAATGTGATCTTTCTGAACTAGACTACACCTGAGCCTACTTCATCGAAACCTGTCTCATTTCAATTTGGATTTAAATATACAGTCTATGATACCTGTTCTATACACTGAACTGAACTGAAACTCTGGAATTAGCATCCCATGAAAAGCTGGTGAAGCCTATTTTTGGGCCCGTCCGTGGCCGAGTGGTTAAGGCATCAGCCTAGAGATTCAACCTTCTCAGGAGTGCGGGGGTTCGAATCCCACCTACTGCCAGTCATCCTATAAATCGGATCCGTGCTGGAAATAGTAGAAAAATTCCTCATCACGGATGGGCCCGAGTACACAGGGACAGACGTGCTCGTTAAATCTGTGGAGTCCAAAGTCCCGACGTGCCGTTGTGTTGGGGCCCGCTCAGGTGTCGACCTCGTCACTTAACCAGGGTTCTAAATTACGAGGCGTTATTGGCTGTGTTAAAGCTCCTGAAGAAGGCTAGAAATAGACAGCCGGAAACGATTACCTTACCTTACCTGCCTATTTTTGGGTCACTTGGCGACAGCTTTAAGGAGAATATGTGCCACATTTGGCATGAATTCGCCGATCACAATTGACACTTTACTTGACAGTTTTCATTGGATCGTCAAAATCGCTCGCCAAGAATAGTACTCCAAGGAATTTAAGTTTTAAAGATTGTTCCTGCAATTCTATTTTTTTAAAAGTACATGTTTCCGAAACTTCATCATATGAAGAACCTTCTAAAGCAATAACATATCAATTTTCCGTTAAAAAAATTATTGAAAAAGTTGGTTTAAAATACCTATTTAACAGGTAAAGTATAGGATTGGCGGCAAAAGTTGGGTCACTCTTACAGGGTTGCCGGGCTTCACCGACCCTATTTGCGAGCGTTACGATGCTCATTCCAGAGTTTCAGTTCAGTTCAGTGGTTCTATACCTGAGCCAGAACTTAACCCTGGTTTGGCTGGTACATGTATTTCTGGCTTGTGTGCTTGATCAGAGATCTGCTAATAAACCTTCGTTAAGTAAAACAGACACAGACAGAATTTTTACTGACACAGGGAGAGAGAGAGAAATTACACCCAGTGCGAAGGCGGGAATCGAACCAGGACCTGGTACAGTGCGCAGACTTTTAGCGTAATGGTCGGCAAACTTAACCACTAGGCCACCCGGCCCCACCTAACCCTGCATTTGCACAAAAACTACACCCACAATGGCATTTAGTGGTGCAGCCTAAATTAAATTGCTTGTCCACTCAACAGAATATATTCAATTCAAATTTGGGTTCGTTTGAAACGTCGTCGCACAAGAGCGACCCGAGTTTAAGTGGTATGGTCGTCGTAATTTAGAACCACAAACAAGTCATGTTATACAAATTTGGACGATCCTACTGAACTGGACTGACTACAACTAAGCCAGCACGCAAACTTGTATTGGCATTAAGAACTACACCCAAATGACACTTCGTTGCACAACCTAACACATAATGTCCGTCTACATCTTTAGAACGTGTCTTAATCAAATTAGACTCACATAGACTGTCTCAGTTACTTGGATTGCACCTGAGCTAAAAGACAACCGTGTATATTGATATCAAAAACAGCACCCACTTCTACTGTTCGTAGTGCAACCCAACATAAAATGCTGGTCCACTCATCAGAACATGTCAAATTCAAATTCGGGTTGGGTTGGATTGAAAATCGTCGCACTAGAGGTACCCAAAAGCTTTGGTGATGATCGGCGTAATTTAGAACCACAGGCAAGTGATTGTATTCAAATTTGTATCACATGTGATCGTTGGGAACTAGACTGCACCTGAGTCTACCTCATGAGAACATGTCTCATTCAAATCCGGCGGTCGCGTTGGGTGCCTACTCAGGTGTCGGCTCGTCGCTTGACTGTGGTTCTAAATTACGACGCCCGTCGCCAATGGCCCTCGTGTAGCTCTAGTACGACGATATTTCAAACTAAACTAAACATTCAAATCCGGATCACATTGACGGTCCTATATAGTTTCCTGTTCTACTCCTAGCCAGAACTCAAGCCTGTATTTACATCAAAAACCTGATTAAGCATACAAGCTAGAAAAATACAAGTATCGACCAACTAACTAACCAGCTACACCAAAAACTACACTCACATTGACAATTCGTTGTACAACCTAACAAAGAATGCGGGTCTACCTCATTAGAATCTCTCTCATTCAAATTTGGATTACATTTGCAGTCGAAATGACATGTTTTACACACTGAACTGAAACTCGGGAACGAGCATGGAACCGCTCGCTAACAGGGTCTGTGAAGCCCGGCAACCCTGTAAGAGCAACCCAACTTTTGTCGCCAATCCTATACTTTACCTGTTAAAACATTCATTTTAAACCAACTTTTTCAATAAATTTTTAAAAAGAAAATTGATATGTTATTGCTTTAGGAGGTTCTTTATATAATGAAGTTTCGGAAACATGTACTTTTAAAAAAATAGAATTGCAGGAACAATCTTTAAAACTTAAATTCTTTGGAGTGCTATTCTTGGCGAGCGATTTTGACGATCCAATGCAAACTGTCAAGTCAAGTCGACACCTAGATCTAAACAGGTATAACTCAAAAAGCACATTTTTTCAGAAAAGGCGAAAAACTGATACTGTGTCCCTGTGCACTGCAGGAGTTTTTTTGATAAATTTATGCTTATAATATGCAACTAGAAGAAATATTTTTGTAGGAATCTTGTGTTTTTTTCATGTTTTGGGGCTGAAAATTGGGGTTTTTGTAGTTTTTTTCCCTATTGCTTAATAATGTATGTATATTTGTTTTATTATTTTGAGTTGAGCCCTTGTTGGTGAATTTAGTTTTTAGTTAGCTCTCTTTTGAAGAGGCAACATACATTTAAAATGTAATAGCATTTTGTATATTTATAATTAGTGCAATTCACAGTGGTTTTGGACCAGTAGTAGGAATATATTGGAAGATAAATTAGCAAGAAAACACTAGAAGTACTGAAATCAATCAATATTTTTTATTAATAATAATATTAAAATTACCTAAGGACAGTATCTTATGTCCCATTTAATTTTTAAAAGTATACTAAAAAATAAAAGTTTCTTTTAGATTTTAACACAACATAAAAAATATAGGAACTTTACGTTCTATGAAAATAATTTTAAATGCACATCAAAATCCTCTTAAATCGGCTTTAATAACTCCCGATTCCGTTTTTCTTGGAAAGTGGCTGTTTTTTACCCGCTTTATAGAAAAAGTAAAGAGTGGATTTGAAAAATGGCTTTGCATACTCTAATTTTGGATCCTTAACCCCAAAATAAAAGACGGTGTTAAGCGCTCTAAAATCTTGTGTCCCTTGAGTATCGATTTTTGGCTTTATTTGTTGCGAGTGTCGTACTACAAATTCTCTCTGTCTTTCAAGATTGCCGAGCCCCCCAAAATGCATCAAAGAGCTGTTGCCTAGACATTTCATCGATCTTATCTTTGCATTTCAGCCAATATTTTTTCCCCAGGGCGGGTCCAACTTTTTCTCTGTGGCACTTGTTTCTTTGATTTCGACAAAGATTGGTAGGCTTTGCCAGAATTTCTTAGCACTTTTGCGACTTTCGATTTCCACTTCGCTGGTTTACGTTTTCCCTTTCTACTCTTCTTTTGGGAATTATTTCCAGCAATCGTAGCATTTTGAGGGTCTAACTTGCTAACTATCATCTTCGGTGTCCGACGAACTATTTGATTTCGATGAATTCGAGCTGCTAGTGCTAGTGCTTGACGAAGTCAACGATTGCAATAGGAGGTACGACCTTAGATGGGGTCCTTACTTTTTGTGAGCCAATCGAAAATTAGGATCCTCATCGGAGTCGTCAATATCACTTTCATCGCTTCGGATTGGTGAAATATAATAGTTTGGTTCACCAGTCTTTTTGTTTAAACGTGATCGGAATAGAGTTATCAACCATGGATAAAAGCGGCATGAGTTTCTGTAGATGAGACTTCATCACTACTTGATGACATCTTCAAGTCATTTTCTAGAGTTGCATGTTGAGTAAATATGATAGGATTTGATATTGCATTTCTCCCTTTCTAATTCCATATTTATTAAAAACCGTCCACGTTTCAGGGTTTGCATGTAATAGAAAATGTATATTTCACTAAATTGTAGGATCCTGTGCGTCAAATAGATTTAAAAGCATCAATATAACGTTTTCGATCTCATTAGTGATGTTGTAAAATTAGACTTGGTGGAGCCCATCTAAAGAGATCTAACTCAAAAATTTATCAGTAAAAAAGAACAAACTATGTAATTGCTAGGATGAAAATAAAATTATATTCAGATGAAAAGACTCCAATCGCCAATAGCCAAAAAAGTAAATTTAATTTGTTTTTTAAAGAAATATAAGAGTTTCAAAAATGACTCAACTAAACACTCAACTACAAATTCAAAAAGTTTCAAAAAATACGGTAACATTCTAAATAGAAAGAAAATAATTACTCACCCTGCAGCAATACTGGTTCAACTCAGAATGTTTGTATTAATTTTACTCAACGCTAACCATCAAAATGGCGAGAACTCAAAATAATACTGCTTCAAATTTCACAACACGGGTACAACTTAAAATAACTCCAGTTTGTTTGCGACGGCCACGCGCGCTTCGCTTGTAATACTGATTGCAACTAGAGATGTCCCGTTTCGGTGGAGAGGGAGCAAGGCCTGCTAGTTCAACAAAAGGGGCATATGTCGTCATCTAGCCTCGAATAGTAAAGATTATTTTAAAATATGTTAATTAGTCGGTAGGTATTGAAATAAGAAATTTGATGGTGTGCCTAACTCAAAAATTGACATTTTTGAGTTAGCTCCCTTTAGATCTAGGTGTGCGAAGTGTCAATTGTGATCGGCAAATTCATGCCAAATGTGGCACATATTCTCCCTAAAGCTGTCGCCAAGTGACCCAAAAATAGGCTTCACCAGCTTTTCATGAGACGGTAATTCCAGAGTTTCAGTTCAGTTCAGTGGTTTTACACCTGAGCCCGAACTTACTCTATGTTTACCTCAAAAACTGTACTCACAGTTAAGTTGCCAGCCACTCGTCGGAATATGTTCAATTCAAATTTAGGTTGGGTTCATTGTCGCACCAGAGCGACTTGAGGTATATAACTTACGGTTGTCGTAATAGAGTACTTGATAGTATCGCTAAAATACCTTCCAATATTAATTAAATTATAGCTTGAACCCAAATATAACAAACGTATATATATATTTTTTGCAAAATAAATTCTTAAATAATTAAAAAAAATCATTTTCAAATGGCTTTTTTTTCATCGGTACGTTACATGATCACAAACACGTCGATTTGGTTGACGTCACTATTATGTTTAAACAAACCGGTGTGATGTAAGGTAAGGCAATCGTTTCCGGCTGCCTATTTCTAGCCTCCTTCAGGAGCTTTAACACAGCCAATAACGCCTCGTATTTTAGAACCCTGGTCAAGTGACGAGGTCGACACCTGAGCGGACAAAAGGTGTGGTTTTTTTTGTTTGCAATTAAACTGGTTTTAATCTAACTTACTATTAAAATAAGAATTATATAGATAATGGGTGGAGGTTTTACAGAAGCGGATAGTTCAAATTTGCCTAAAGTAGATTCCAAAATGGCGTTTCAAAGTTTATTTATAGTTACTAGTGACATCATAGATACCACGTGACAGCCACAAAGCGTTTTCGGGAGTGATTTTGCGTCCTAATTTTAAAATTCATTTTCCCCCCTTTTTATGGGGTATTTGAAAAAAAGAAAAATACGGGTCTAATATTTTTGGCATTAGAATATTTTAGGCCAATACAAATTTTTTAGTCAAGTACCCGATTTAGTATCACAGACAAGTCATTCAATTCAATTTTGGATCATATGCGATCCAAGTGAACTGAACTTCATCTAAGCCATGCAACCGTAAATTAGCATCAAAAGTGTACCCTTCAGACAGTTTCGTGTTACAACCTATCATATAATGCCGGTCTACTTCATTAGAACCCGTATTCAAATTTAGATTACATATACTGTCAAAGTGACCTGTTATACACCTGAGCCAGAACTCAACTCAGTATTTAAATTAAAAACTGCAACCTTAAGTCTTCAGCCGTCTTCATATTAAAAATGTTACGAACTTTAAAATTTCCAATAGCAACACCCAATTTAATAACTTAGAAATGTTAAGCACCCTCGAAAACCCCTAAACTAAAGTTTTTGTTACATTTGGATGAATATTTGACGAGTTATTTAATCGAATCACTTGATGTCCTTTGGGGGACCATCTCTGAAATAACAAGCGTAGTCTATGGGTTTCGTCCGAGGGGAAAAGCGAAATATTGAAATATAAGGTAGAATATGTTGAGGAGCCCTGCAAAGGATCAAAAGTTAATGGTGATGAAGTCTAATTTTTTCCACCCTTTTGCAAGTTTATTTCAACTGTATAGTTAACATTTTAAGTTTTTTTTAAAGTTTAAATTTAAAATTTTTTTGTGTATGTCAAGGATTTCATACTGGGCGCCATTGAGTAACGAGACAATATATATATTTTTTTTTGAGAGCCACGATATGTTTTAAGTTCAGGTATATGTTTTGTTGGTAAACTTGTTTATAAAGATACAATTTTTTAATTTTTTTTTGTTATTTATTACTGAATATTAATCATTCGTTGGCATGCTGAAAGTTGTAGTGAAGTTTTAGTTTACATATTTGAGAGAGACGGACGTGCGATTGAGTTTTTTTAAAGAATGTTTTCTGATCCATAATTTATTAAAAATTCAAATTAATTTAATTCTAATCAAAAATAAAAATATTAATTTGAATTTTTGAATTAAGAATGACAGAATAAACTATACATTATCTTAAAAAAAATTATTGGTACGTATTTCTCAATTATTTTACTAGTTATTAACAGATTTTATTTTATGAATAGGATTCAAAGATTTTTATATCTAACTGCATATTATTTTATAATATTTTCATGACGATAGAATATTTTTAAACCTTTCAGCGCGTTTAAAATAGACGAGCAGACGATAATAGTTTGAAAATGCGAAAAAATCGTTTTTGTTACTGTAAAATAAAAAAAAAATTCATTTTTTAATTAAAAAAAAAAATAAAGCATGGAAATGCAACACAAGCCTATAGTTATGTTTTTAAAAATATTCTGAGCACTTACCCATAGTTGATTATTATTTTTTAAAAAAGCATTGCATCCGTATAATTATATTCAAGAGTTCGTCTCTTAAAGTTGGGTTAATTACAAAGATTCTTACCGTAATCCTCCATTAAAAAATGTTCGGTGATGAAGTTTAAAAATATACGTTAAATAACTAATATACTTTCTTACTAAATAATAAATAAAAATTATAAACATTATTTGTTTAAATATACGAAATAAATTGACTTTAACACAAGACACTGAACAAAAATATTTTTAAAAATGGCTCTCTGTTCTGTGGAACATGCCGAGTCTGCAAAGGCTTGACCGCCAATATTGCAGCCCCATTAGAATAATTGGAGATGCATGCATTGAAATTTAATAAAAATATTTTAAAAGATGAATAGGATACCTTTTTTCGGATACAGGCTCAAATACATAGTTCATGTGTTTTATATGATTTGCCTGAAGCAAAAATCTAATGTAAATACACAACGAAAAATTTTAATATTTAATTTCGTAAAACTTAGATTCATTTCCTAAAAGTTGTCCAGTAGATTTTTCTGAAAAATACCGCGCATCGCTTCTATGTTTTAATAAAAGATGAATAAAGCAGAGCTACATGAACAAATATTTATATTTAACATCGATTATAAAAATATTTACGAGTAAAGAGTAAAAAGAATAAATAAGAGCTAATAATAGATGGAATATTAGAAGGCCTACTACTATTAAAAAGTAATCAATTTAAACGTAGCTAGCTTTAAACTAGCTTTAAACGTATTCTATAGAGATGACTATGAAAATGATAGACATTAAGCTTATAATTCGATAGTTTTATATTTTTCTTAAAATATAATAAATACTTTGGTTAACGTTACTTATTACAAATACAGATTTTAACTTATGTTCAACTCAGAGCTTTTCCGGCACTTTCGGCAGTTGGTATATATCAATATTTAATAGCCCTCGTGTAGCTCTAGTGACGTTATTTAAGCCAAAACCAAATGAACTATCATTAAATTTTAACCTTAAAGCGCCTGTTGTGTGATACATCAGAATTTTCAAGGTCGTTGGTTTAATGTTTTTTCCTTTTGTAAGGCCGTATTTGTTTATCAGTTCAACATATGTAATCTAATATACAGTCCCCTAAAGGGTAATTAAAAAGTATTTGTGATTTTTCAGCAAATTATGGATAAAAAAAAATTTAAAAATTGGGATTTCGCTTAAACTTCATGTCTTAAATTCATTTCTGTAAAAATATTAGAAACCCCTTATTCATAATTTTTTTTAAAATTTATAATAATTATTTAAAAATATAAAATTTATTTTAAATACCACAATAGTGTATGCATTTTGCTTGGGTTATTATAATTATTATTCAGTAAAAAATTCGTTTCACCATCTTAAGTATTTATAGAGTGGGATAGTTTTTTTTATGTGCAACTCATTTAACATTACGGCCCCTAAACTTTGCACGTCTCTAACTCCACTAATAATTATCAAAAACTAACAAAACTTGGCATTTCGAGTTAAAATATGTCATAAATTTTAAATATGGACTCACAAAGGGGTGTTTCTATTCAAAATTTTGAAGTTGGTAACATTTTTAATATGAAGACGGCCCCTTATGCAAATTTTGTGTCATGAATTGAACTCAGAACGTTATTTGTTCACAAAGTCAAAAAGGTCCGATACCATAGGATGACTAACGTCCGAAATAATCCTAATGTTTACTTTTTTTTGTCCACAGCTGTACTTTAACATTAGAAACACAGAATATAGAACTTAAAATACTTTATTAAAATTAATCAGTATTTTATCTACAATTGAATATATTAACCAATTGACACATTATTCCTGTGGAAGTATTATCCCTCAAGACGTAGAAACATGCCCATTTTGACGGCGTCGGTTGCTTTTCCACTAAGAATGACGTCGGCCCTATTGAGAAAGAAATAAAAAAAGACGTTAAAGATTCCGATAAACAAAATTAACTATAAAATTATCAGACACTGTTCCAAAATAAAATATTTAGTTTATAGGCAGTTTACATGCAACTTATAAGTTTGGTTAGCAGAAAACCCTACGTAAAAAAAAAATAGAAACATTGTACGTATTCGCAAAAAAGAGAATTTACTATTAAGGAGGAATGAGCCCGTTGGACAGCAGATCTCCAAACCTAAGTGCCTCAGTGTTAATCCAATGGGAAAAAATATTTTCTAAAATCACATTAGTGCTGCTGGATTAAATATTTTTACATGAGTTTTTCTTTTAAATGATACATGTAGATAACTTACAGGTATCTACAGTCCCTGGACAAATTATTAGACGCACTGTATTTCTTTAGTAATTTTATGTTTCTTAAGAGTTTTTATGCAATAATGGTATATTTAAACTACAATATTGATTTTTTTTAAAAAAGAATAATGTAGACTACATATTTGTATTTATTTTAAGATAATTATGATTAAGATTAATTTACCTTAATTATTTATTATAAGATTATTTATGTGTGGAATCATCATCCTCAAATGCAGGAAACAGTACAGTCTTGCATTGATAGCAAGCCGCGCAGAATTAAATCTTTGATAGCGGCTAAAGGTAGCTCAACTAAATATTGACTTTTACTAACATTCATTTCACTTTTCTTTAAAACTTAATAAACTTATGCTTTTCTAAATTAATGCTGTTTTATTTATCTCAAATAAATCGGTAATTGATTGGATAATATAAAAACAAAAAAAAAACAAATCAATTTAAAATAAAACGGTTCAATATCACCCGGTAATTAATATTTTACATGAAATCTTGCAGTGCGTCTAATAATTTGTCCACACACTTTTTGAAATTGCTTCGAATATTTTGTAAAAAATTATTGAAAATAAAAAAATTCGAACCAATTTCAAAAAGTGGGATTGCCGGGACTTGTAAGTCAGCTACATTTATCATAAAACCGCTTGTAAAAATATTCAATACAGTCGTTGAAATTAGGTTTAGAATTTTTTTTCACCATTGGATTAACACTGAGGTAATTTGGTTTGGACTGTTTAAAAATTACGTTTAAAAACGTAAACGTGTCTGTACGTTTGGGTTTAATTAAGTTGCACTTGAGCTACACGAGATCTTTCTGTACCTTGCAGGGAGGGGAATTAAGGGTCCTTGTATGGTAACAGATCTCTATACAATTCCAATGGGGAAACTTTTGACCCTGCTTTTTTAAAAAAAGAATAAAACATGTATTCACGAAAACTTACCAAAAAATAAAGAAGAAAGTTATTTTGCTATTAAAATAATTAATAAGTATAACTTTAAAGATATTAATTTAGTTATAATTAAAACAAACTTGTAGTAATTATTCACAAACTACAGATGACAGCACTAACGGGATGTAAATATCTAAACATTATTTTACTGACATAACTTAAAAAATTTCAGTTCATTTCAACTAACATCACTTGAACTGACATCCATTCCATGCGAGATTTGGAACGGACATTTGTTGGGTTGAACCGATGTCACTTGAAGGGACAATCAATTATTGCGATATTGGGAACAGGTATCATTTGCTTGAACTGATGTCTGTTTCAAATATCACATGAAACGGATGTCTGTTCAAATGACATCAGTTCATCTCTAGTAACATCACTTGAAGTGATGGCCATTTTATGTGATGTTTATTATGCATATTATATGTTAAATATAATTATAAGCTGCATTTCATAATACAGTTTAGATTTTGAAATGCAAATTTTATTCACTTAAATTTGGAATTCAAACATATAAATTTTTTCCTACATAGGCATGTTTCTTATAATAATTCACTACCAATTTTAGGATTTGGAATTTACTTGAAGCAGAGATCTAATTTTTTTAATGAAAAATGCAGAAACCCTATCACACTTGCCCCACTTGACCCTACAGCCATTTTTCGTTGTGACGGCATCACGCCTGAACGACTGGACCGATTTCACCAATTCTTTTTTCGTTGTGTTTGTTATTGTCAGGAGAAGGTTTTTAATCAACGAGTTATTCGAAATTCGAACGGGTGTAGGAGTGCAAAAAGTGAGCCGATTTCTCCATAGGAATAGCATTGTAAGATTAGAATTTATACTTTTTATTTCAATAAGAAATTTCAGCACGTTCAACGCAAACGAATATTAAGTATAAGCACGTCAGAGCACGCGAGTTTAACTTGTAGGATTTTTATTTGAATATCATTATTTTATTTATTGAATTGAAAACTTTTGATTTTTTTTGTTTCCGAATTTAATTGATGTTTATAAATGGTAAGAAGAAGATATTGCTACAATGTATTATGGCAGTAAAGGCGATTACTATTCTAGATCTGATGAATACTTCTAAGAAATGTTAATTCCCTCTACGTATAGCGTAAAAACTTTGTAAAATTTTAGCAGCAAAAATTTAGCAAACTGATTTGGACAGTCTTTATAAGTGGTGCATGCATAACAAATCGTATTTAAATATTAATAAATGTTTTGTTACGAGTTAAGTTTGAATTATCGTCGTACTAGAGCTATACAAGAGGGATATTGGCCACGGGCGTCTTTATTTAGAACCACAGTCATGTGACGAGCCAACACCCGATTAGGCACCCAATGCAACTTTAACATCGTACGCAGCGTCGGAACTTCGAAAAATATATTTAACGTGCACTTCAACCACATGGGGTATTATACTTTGGAAATTTTTGGATGCATTTGCCAAGCATCAATGGATTTTTCGATCAACCTTCAATTAGAATTCAATATTCATAGTAAATACAACAGCCGTCTGTTGGGTTATTTAGTAATTTATAAACGGTACGTAATTACAAAGCTATTTAAAATCATAGTGATAGTACCAATGGAAGTTTTTGTTTTGGTATCAAAAACTCCTCAAAGTCTAAATAAAACCGCTAAACAAGAGAAATTCGGGTAATATTTCAATTAAATTTTAGTAAAATATGGTAGGTTTATTTTATATAACTACTAGCTGACCCGACAGACGTTGTCTTGTCTTTACTATGAATATTGAATTCTAATTGAAGGTTGATCGAAAAAATCCATCGATCCTTGGAAAATGCAGCCAAAAATGTCCAAAGACTAATACCCCATGTGGTGGGAGTGCAAGTTAAATATTTTTCAAAGACCCGACGCTGCGTACGATGTAAAAGTTGCATTGGGTGCCTAATCAGGTGTTGGCTCGTCACACGACTGTGGTTATAAATAAAGACGCCCGTGGCCAATATCCCTCTTGTATAGCTCTAGTGCGACGATAATTCAAACTAACCCTAACCCATACAACTGGATGGGAATAGCTACCCTACGCTAAATTTTTAACTTCGCCAAAAGCCGCCAAAGCCAACATTCAATTGGCCATATAATAGCTGTACCAAATTGACAGTTTCATAAACATAAAAGGTTTTACGCTTATAACGTAGAGAGAACCGACATTTCTTAAAATTATTCATCAGATCTAGAATAGTAATCGCCTTTACTGCCATGATACATTGTAGCAATATCTTCACTTCTTACCATTTATAAACATAAATTAAATTAAATTCGGAAACAAAAAAAAATCAAAAGATTTCAATTCAATTAATAAAATAATGATATTCAAATAAAAATCCTACAAATTAAACTCACGTGCTCTGACGTGCTTATACTTAATTTTCGTTCGCGTTGAACGTGCTGAAATTTCTTTTAAATTGAAATAAAAAAAGTATAAATTCTAATCTTACAATGCTATTCCTATGGAGAAATACTCGTTTTGCACTCCTACCATTCGGGTTCGAATTTCGAATAAATCATTCTTTAAGAACCTTCTCCTGACAATAACAAACACAACAAAAAAAAATTAGTGAAATCAGTCCAGCCGTTCAGGGGTGATGCCGTCACAACGAAAAAATGGGACTTTAATTTATATATAAGATGATCGGAAGTGACAATCTTGACATTAGCATTTTACAGAAGCAAAGAATACATTTCGTCAATAAACATAAGTTAGAAAATTTTCATGAATTGCGATTTATGTTAAGGTATCCATACAACTTAGACAACTTTTTCGTTAATTTTTAGATACTTTTAAAACTTTGTGAGAAGATCAGGCATATACAAAACTAACATAAAAATACTTTACTCTGCAATAAAATATATTAATGATAAATTAGCTATTAATTTAAGTGTGCCAAACTGAGAACAACATAACGACATTTCAAATTAGTTGTTTCACATAGTTTTTGCAGAAAAGAAAACAGTAAATATCCAGGCATATGATCATATAAATCTAAGCCTAAGCAAAGTAGTCATTTAATTATGATAGTTTGAAATGGCTATCTTTAAAACGATTTTTTTTAAACAATTTAAATTTTAAAAGTCTGTAAAAATTTAATATTTTTTTTTCAATTGTTATAAAAGTATGGCCACATGCCATGATATCCATACTCTTTAAAATAGGTACACTAAATTTTTTTAAAAAATCGAATGATATTAATTTGAAATATCTTGCTCGGAGTACAAGCATATTATCGGGTGTCCAGCCGTCGGGAAAAGCTGGAAAATCGGAAATTGTACTTGAATATTTTAGCACCGGGAAAATCGGGAATGGTGCTTGAAATTGTTGAAAATTCCGGTGTGCACCGTTTTGCTGATTTTCAAGAGTTTGATATTTCCGTGGTTCCAATTCCTTCAAACTTACAATATTTGTCTTTTTTTTAAGATTTCGAATTTCGTCCTGATTTAAAAGTTATTTGTTATTAGGTAAGTCGATTTTCCGTGGTTTTGCAGTTAGCATAGATTTGTTAATTGGGCGGAATTTAAAGTTGTGATTTGAAAATAAACGAACCAGAAAAAATTAGCATGAATCTTCAATTTTCCGATTTTTAATGTTGGTTTTAATGTAAAATTTCCATGTTGGAGACGAACCAGAACAGACGACCTTAGCATTCGACTTCACCGTCGTTGCACGGAAACATCGAATACTTATGATCTCCAAGTGAGATGAACCAGAACAGACGACCTTAGCATTCGACTTCACCGTCGTTGCACGGAGACATCGAATACTCATGATCGCCATGCTGGAGACGAACCAGAACAGACGACCTTAGCATTCGACTTCACCGTCGTTGCACGGAGACATCGAATACTCATGATCGCCATGCTGGAGACGAACCAGAACAGACGACCTTAGCATTCGACTTCACCGTCGTTGCACGGAGACATCGAACTCTCATGATCGTAAGTGAGAACTAACCCGAACAGACGACCTTGGCATTCGACTTCACCGTCGTTGCACGGAAACATCGAATACTCATGATCGCCATGTTGGAGACGAACCAGAACAGACGACCTTGGCATTCGACTTCACCGTCGTTGCACGGAAACATCGAATACTCATGATCGCCATGCTGGAGACGAACCAGAACAGACGACCTTAGCATTCGACTTCACCGTCGTTGCACGGAAACATCGAATACTTATGATCTCCAAGTGAGATGAACCAGAACAGACGACCTTAGCATTCGACTTCACCGTCGTTGCACGGAGACATCGAATACTCATGATCGCCATGCTGGAGACGAACCAGAACAGACGACCTTAGCATTCGACTTCACCGTCGTTGCACGGAGACATCGAATACTCATGATCGCCATGCTAGAGACGAACCAGAACAGACGACCTTAGCATTCGACTTCACCGTCGTTGCACGGAGACATCGAACTCTCATGATCGTAAGTGAGAAACTAACCCGAACAGACGACCTTGGCATTCGACTTCACCGTCGTTGCACGGAAACATCGAATACTCATGATCGCCATGTTGGAGACGAACCAGAACAGACGACCTTGGCATTCGACTTCACCGTCGTTGCACGGAAACATCGAATACTCATGATCGCCATGCTGGAGACGAACCAGAACAGACGACCTTAGCATTCGACTTCACCGTCGTTGCACGGAAACATCGAATGTGATTCGTCAATTGAGAAATTAAAAAAAATAGTTGGATGAATTATAATTCATGTTAAGTAAATACAGTATATTTCACTAAATGTATGACGGAAAGTGAAGACCAAAGCACATTCTCTGCCGGAATATCGAGTGAAATTCGTTACTCGAAAAATTTGTAAAACATTCGCATCATTTGTTATATATTTAATAACCTGTAATTTTTTTAATAGAAGTATGATTAAAAAAAATTGAAGATCTTATCATTCTACTTTGCCATTGTTGCACGGAAACTTTGAATGCCAATCAATTAAATATTTATTGAAATTAAATTTTACATGTTTTATTCTGTATTTTACTACAGCTATGGTGAGAAGTGGCGACATTAGTCTTTGCAAAATATCGAAAGCAATTCATCACGAGAGAAATTGGGAAATTATTACAAATGCTTAGAAAATTTTCTTTAATGCGATATAATCCAACTTTTTTTAGTAGATTTTTTAGAAGAATGAAACACAAGTACACTAAGTAATTTCAATTCATGTTT
>CM033270.1:5793792-6099715 GCA_019343175.1 Oedothorax gibbosus | reverse complement strand
TATAATTTATTATTATTTTTATAATTTAGTATTGTAATTTAATATTATTATTATAATGGACACCGCATGAAATATTTTCAATCATATTTCTTTTGAGTTTTTAAATAAGTCACACAAAATAAAACTGGATAGATCAGTTGAGAGAGATATTGGATCGCTTTACTTAAGCAATGGACAACTGGAGCAGCCACTCTTACAGTGACGTCAGAGTTCCGTCAGGCATTGTCTTCTTTACTACAAATAGACCACGCTCCGCTCCGTTCAAATTGTCCATTATGGTCATCTGAAATATAATTCCAAAAACATACTGTCGAGAAGACTAAATTGCGAAAATTAAAATTCCTTATACTTTTAAGGGCTGGTTGAATCAAACACACATTACTTTTGAATGAAAAAAGTATTTATAGTGTTTATGGCAGGAATTTTAGTTACCGATTATATTCTGCGTCTTTTGAAATAAAAGATTAGATATAGATGCAATAAAACATATTTACAATATTGCATATTTGCCTAGATCCGTCAGAGGGTAAAACACGTTTGTGTTACAATATCCTTAGTTATTTATCCTATAATTGATGAGGCGGGCAATCTACTACAACATAACTCATCACGATACAAATTTTAATTAGAAGGAAGAGTGGCCATGTTTGGCGAAATGTTCACATGTCCTGTCCCTCGGTGTATGTCTTGCTTTAGGTGGAGCTTATCATGTCAGGTGAACACAGAGTACCCTTTGAAGAGACGACAAATGAAGAGTACAGGGGGAAAAAGAACTTCATTGCATGGGAATCTGTCTGCATCCAGATTCTTTGGCAACAATAGCGAGTCATCACCTAAACTGGTGAAAGGAAACCGGTTATTCGCTTTGTTTTTCTTTCGCGGCAACTCTGATTCACACCAGAGATCAGTGGACACGAGTCACACGTTTGTATACCACGAAAGAAGAATTGAAAGAAAAACCGATTTCCTGTCGCCAATGTTCGCCAAGCACAAAAGAATACGGGAAGTTCCAATGCAATGAAGTAGTTTTTCCCCTGTACTCTTCAAATACTTCCGGTGATTGGTCTAAGGACAAAAGAACAATACTAAAACCCGTTTGCCAAGTGAAGCCATCGATCGCCTTGTAGTAAGCCCACACTAACGTTCTTGGCGAACTATTTGGCACGAT
Organism: Oedothorax gibbosus; assembly: GCA_019343175.1. Lineage (NCBI taxonomy): Eukaryota > Metazoa > Arthropoda > Arachnida > Araneae > Linyphiidae > Oedothorax > Oedothorax gibbosus. The sequence goes on along the minus strand of CM033270.1, from coordinate 6,098,547 downwards.
TCCAAAGTGGAGTTTGAAAAGGCGTACAATATCGACTTGGCGACTTATTGACTCCAATAAAACTATAGTAATATTGCATTTTTTCTTACCTGTGAAGAGAATTACCATCATCTTTTGTACAATTATATCTCGCGCTACAGCCTACCACTGCGCAAACCGTCATTTTTTTATTTTTACAATATTTTTAAAGTAAAAAAATATGCGTTTTGCATTTAACTAACGTTGAGGGAGTGGTTTGTTAAGCTTACGTGGCGGCTTTCTGACGGCTTCACTTTATTTGGCGCCAAGCATACCCATTCTTCTAAACTCTATGATGACCTGCTTAACTCACACAATCATTTTTATTTCAATTCCAGGCACCTGCAACCAGCCACTCGGCCTGGGCTCCGGCTCCATCCCTGACTCATCCATCACCACAAGCAGCGGCTCCCCGTTCCAGGGGCGACTCCAGTCGACCGCGGGCTCCTGGTGCGCCGACCGCGGCTCCATAGAAGCCGGTGGAGCTGTGCTCACTGTAGACCTTAAGGGGACTAAGTTCGTGGGTGGAATTGCTTCGCAAGGGCCGCCGGAAAAATTGCATGGGAAAGAGTACAGTCATTTGGTGGCTTACTTGGCTGCGTATGGAGATGATGGGAAGGTGTGGACGGAGTTTAATGGGGGCGCTTTGGTGAGTTAGAATTATGTTATTAAGCTTCGCATGCACGGATGGGCAGAACAAAGGACAGGACATATGAACCTTCGCCAAACATCGCCACACTCTTCCTCTAACACGTTACCGAAAGCATTTTCATTAGGCAATAATTAAAGAACTTAGTGGAAGAACATGCTAAGTGACATTTTTGAAAAAATTGAGATTTTTGTGTAAATGAACATATTATCAATTTCTTTAACGATAACAAGTTTCCCCTTTTTTCATAAAATTTAAATATAGTATATTTTAAGCTTTACAAGTTGCGTTTTCAACAGTCCAGAGTGCAAACGAAAAACTTTGAAGCTCATTTTCTCACTTTTTTGTCACTTAGCACGTTCTTCCACTAAGCTCTTCAATTGTTTTGCATGTCACGTGGGCGCACAAAACCAATCAACCAATCAAAAATTCTTTTGGTAAGGTCTTGGAGGAAGAGTAGCGATTTTTGGCGAAGGTTCACAAGTCCCGTCCAAGGTCCTGTCCCTCAGTGTATGCCTAGCTAAAAGGTGGAGTGAAGAAATAAAATTTAGAAACTTGTTTTACAGCAATTACTCCCTCTTTGACTGCTTATAGTAATTAGCAAGTATAATTCTCTCACTATCTACTTTTTGTGCATACACAGATGCACGAGATGATAATTATAAGAAGATTATTGGGACAAAAAAAAAACCATGTAAAATGCGTTTAGACTTGAGAGTTAAAAGTAACGATTCAGCATCCGTATAGATGGCTACACACACTGCACACCCGTAAAGGTTTGCTTTGCTATAAGCCGTTTATACATTTTGAAATAGAAAATCATCTTATTCTCGATGGCTATTATGACACTCTTCATGAAAACCAAACCAATATTTATGGCATAATTTTTATAACAAACTAGCAAATTTATACCCGTTCTTCGCACGGATTAAAAAAATATCAAATCGTTAAAAATATGTGTACCATATAATCTGTTATAGGATCATAAACTTATGTTATTGTTCCCGCTCGTTATAAAGTATAAAATCTCGTTTCATTGCCTTAAAATTCCAAAATGAAAAATAAGCTATAAAATGCACTCATAAATGTCATCACAATTCCCTCATAAATACATAAAACCTTTTAGCTCATTTGGCGCGTTTTGGGAAATAATTTAGCGAGAAAATAGATATAGATACAAACACACCCATTATACAGCTCTAACACAATGACCTTCGAACAACCGACCAGCTTATAAATTATTTATAAAAGAAATTGCCCATTTGGCTAGTTTTAATTAATAATTTGGCGAGTTTGGCAACGTATTTGGCAAAAAAATAAAGACATAAAACACTAATTTGCAGCTCTAGTGCGATGGCCTTTATTAACCATCATAGTTCAGTAATAGCTTAACTATACATTTATTGCTTAAATATGCATACATGCAGTCAACAGAAAAATCAATGAAAAATCATCAAATAAACCCACAATAAAATCCGGGAATGGAGACTGGCAGAATTACGTCACTTGAAACATGTCAATTACTTTTCAAATAATGAATTTAGTTTCTGAAGGTAATGGCAAAAGAATAAAATAAACATTTTCAATTTTAAATATTTCGTTAAAAGTTATATTTAATTTTTTCAGCAGATGGCAACACGAAAGGGAAAAAAAATGATCGGATTTGAGCGAAAGTGGTGTATTTTTTTCAGAAAATTATAATTTTCTCTAAAAATGGAATAAATATGAAAAAAACTAAGCCTCAGGTGCACACGTTGGTATTAAAGGGAATCTATCTTAAAAATTTCGAATTTCTGAGGGAAGTATAAGTAGGTCTTTTACGATCCGAAGACAAACAGACACACAGACAAACTCTTTCTTTTATTATTATAGATAAGGAGGCAAAGGCAGAAATATTGGTGGACTTTTCATTCTTTTATTGAAGTATGCAGAGAGCCCCAAAAACGAGCGACTGTTTATTATCGATGCATTTTAAGAAGTGTAAGAATGCGGGGGCATATGCGGGGTAGGCAGTGATCCCTTGCTATCTAAGAGTGTGTGGGAAAGATTTAAATTCATCTCTATTGAAGTGCATGTGTGAATTCCATACAACTTGGGTGGTTTTATTTCAAGGCTACAATTAAGAGACATTTTAACAAAGTGTTCTCGAGTTTTATAATATTTAAGGGTAGTTTAATTGTGAGAATATCCTTTCATATTTCATTCATTTAGTCAAGAAATACTAAAGTGTAGCCATCTATTTCAGATCTTCGACATGGATCGCAACGATACGAGCGACGCTGTCAACTTTTACGTGAGTGACGTCATAGTGCCCGCTCGCTACGTCAGAATCAACGTCACCATGCAAGTGTCCGGGTCACCAACTGTCTGTCTGCGATTCGAGTTCTATGGCTGTGATACAGGTGGGTAATATCCCTGGTTTTAGATGGCAGTGTTAAGAGATCGGTATCAGAGCCACATGAATTTAGTTGAAGCTTTGTGTAGGAATGTGCTACTTGTTTTCATAAACCATATATAGAGCAAGTAAAAACTTTAAACCATTCGTATTTGAATGTCTAAGAAAGCTATCTACACTAACGCCACATATGTTGAGATTGCAACCAAATTGATAAAATATTAAATTGTGTACAAACGTCATCTTTCTCGCAACTTTCATTGTGCATCTAATTCCTTCAACTAGGACATTATTTGAAAGACAGAAAAAAAGCTTTTTCCGAAATAAAGTTCGTCTGCTATATATGAAGGTTAAAATTGCAAAACTCACGTTCTAAAAAGTATAACTGTTGTTGTTGTCGTTACTAATGCCACTTGGGAAACCCAAGCTCTTCCCGCGGAGCGGGCAAGGATTAAGGCGAAAGGGTGCGGTTCCTGAGGAGAGATGCCCGTGTTGGGACTACACGGCAGGAATCCGTCTTGGCATCGTGCTGACATATGCTGCCATCCATAGCCACCTCCGCAATTTAGACATGTTCCTGAAGGGGAGGGAAATAGTCTCCAGGGACCTGTACCCGTAGGAAACTGCGCCATGACCGACCACAGAACTTTCGGACTCACGGATTTTAAAGAGCACGTACTCCGCATATACTCGGTGGGTCTTCAGTGGTATCGAGGGACCTTCGATTCCGAGAACGAGGCCTTAACCACTAGGCTATCCACGGCCATATAACTAAGATATAGGTTCCGGCACATTCATTGAAGACTTTTAATATTAGTAAAAATCAATTGGACGCAAATGAATAAGCTGGAAACTATAATTTAGTTATACTTTGGAGAATATGAGTTTCGCAAATACACATGACAATATTTCGCACTGTTCTTGTAAAAGTAACGTAATGTTAATGGGGGGTGCGTCACAATTCCGTGCATGGTACGACTAAATACAGCCATATATTTCCTTTTATAAGCTACGTGCTTTCTAATTCAAACTATTTCGCTTACGTATAGCTTAATACTCTTTACACTTTCCATCTTTATCTCCAGACGTTACACCAGCGACCTCCCTTCGCGCCCTCACCACTGCCCAAGGTCAGATAGAAGTCACTTGGGACCAGCCATCCGCGGTCACGACGCTGGACTCTAACGTCCCTTCTAGTAGCTTTTTCCGTCCTGTGACATATTCAGTGCTGTACCGGCCGATGGACGCAGAGAGATTCGCATCCTCCAAAGCGGACGCTTCTAGGACGACGCTGGAATTGAAGGACGTCAGGCTTGGGGCGGAGTACGAACTGAAGTTGAGGTGTCAGTGGAAAGATTTGGAAGTGAATTGCGGAGAATTGAAGGTTGAAGCATGTGAGTACTTGTTTTGGTTTTTTTCAACATAAAAATACTATTTAAAGTAAGTTAAAATTTGCCAGAGCCTAATGGCTACTCCGTTTCTTTTGTCATTGAGGTCTAACGTGCCAATACTACTTATTGTCCATGCCGAGGTGCTTGTTATTTTATCTGTGTTGTTGTTGTTATTAGTTGACTTCCCAAACAAACTGATTTATCGATGCCGGTTCAATGAAGTGCTAAATCGACGCGTGACCCTGCCTCACTGTACACAGGTCGGCAGTTTAGGAGTTAGGACATGATCTAACCAACACGCAACATAAAACTAACATTAAACTTATAAATTGTAGCAAAAAAATATTTTTTTCCTTTATTCGAAAGTCCGGCAAACTTAAAAGGCATATCACTAGATTCATTTCCAAAGCACAGTGTAAACACTCTAAGATTGCTCCAAAGGACGACCATCAGAAATTGCATATCCAGCCCATTGCTTTAGAATAAAGAATTCAAGTTTCCTCCACTGCATGCGGATGCTGAAAGCTGATTGTTTTCTTAATTTGATTTTCATTCAGAAGATGAAGTACTAGTGGCCATTCATACCAAAATCTGATTGAATTTCTGGATTCAATTTTTAATTGAAATTTTATATGTAAACTATACAGATTGAAATTTTTTATAATCCAAATGCAAAAAAAATATATGTAACAAGGGAACATATAGCGGAATCCCAAAAAATATACCATTTTGAGATTAACTGATTTTTTTCACAGCGTTACTCCATCAAATTGGTGGCAATATCCAGGTTTTGACTGCCTTCACTTTATGGAGTAAAAATAAATTTCGTTTCAGTTTGCATTTTTTTTAAATTTCTTGTCAATTGTTCTGGCATAACCAGAAGAAAGTTTCAATTACTGATTATTATTGCAGACCCACCCTGTCCCGAAACATGGACAGGAGGCAACGAATTCCACTGCTTCCTGTACTTCGATCATTTATCGTCATTTGAGGACGCCAAAGACTCTTGTCTCGCAAATGACGACGTCAAACATACGCTCGGGGACCCGAGTTATCTCGTTGATGACGCCGAGAGGAAGTTTCTGGCATCCAGGATAATACCAGCTGACATCACGGAAATGTGGTTCGTAGGGGGTGACTGCAAAGGCAAAGGTGAGTGCAGACATGGTTGGGCTAATCTTATAAGCGTTGGGGAGGGGAGGGGGGTAATGATCAGGATAGTTTTTATTAAGTGTCCGAGCTAACTCGTGGTCGCCACAGAGAGGAATTTTTCAGAGGCAGGATAATACCTGCTGACGTTACTGAAATGTGGTTCGTAGGGGGTGACTGCAAAGGCAAAGGTGAAGGGGGATTAATGATCAGTGCCCGAGTTACCTCGTGGACTCCAAAAATAGGACTTTCCCGAAGGCAGGATACTACTATAGATTACGTCACTCAGTTGTGGTTCGTAGAAGTTTTCTGCAAATATAAAAGTGAGTGTATGCCTAGGAAGATATTCTTATAAATGGGGGTGTTAATGGTCAGAATATTTTTTATTTAAGGCACCCGAGTTACGTCGTGAATGCCACCGAGAGGATTTTTCTCTCTTACGGGATAATTACAGATGTCGTCACTTAGTAGTACTTTGTGGAAGGTGACTGCAAACGGAAAAGTCAGTGTAGACATATGTTGAGATTTTCTTATAAGCCGGGTTGTTGATGGTCAGGATACTTTTGATTTGGGGCCCTGGTTACCTCGTGAATGCCACCGAGAGGACTTTTCTAGCTTACAGGATAATAGCAGGTGACGTTACTCAGAGGTGATTCGTAGAAGTTGACTGCAAATATAAAAGTGAGTGTGTTGGCCTAGGGGGATTTTCTTCTAAACGGGGAGATGTTAATGGTCAAAATATTTTTGATTTAGGGCCCGAGTTACTTGATGGACGCCACTGAGAGGACTTTTCTCGCTTACATTATAATAACAGAAGAGGTCACTTAGTAGTGGTTTGTGGAAGTTGACGGCAAATGTGGAAAATTAAATGTCGGCCTATTTTCGTATTTTTATCGACGGGGGAGTTAATGATCAGGATATTTATGACTCAACACACGAGTAACTACGGGGACAACACAGAGGGGGTATTCATCTGTCCCAGGATGGATATGTAACAGATGATGTCAATATATATTCAAATGTTTATTTAGGTGATTGCTGCAAAATTCTGCGCAAGGACGAAGAAGACATTCTTCGCGAATCTATCTGCAGAGAAGAAGATATTCTGTCTGCAGTTTGTGTGCGGGACCATAAAGGTAATGCCGTTTTCATTATACTGGATTCAGGTGGATTCAGAGAATATATTTGAATGATATAAACCAAAAAGAAACGTTTAACATTATGTGGTACTTCATCAATGAAAAGCAATATTCATTCAATATATATACAGTAGAACCCCCTCTTAACCTGTTTAAATGGGTCCGAGGGTAAGTCGGTTAAGCGAAAATTCCATTAAACCAAAGAAGTGAAATAATTAAGGTTTGAATGTACTTTTAATTGCACATAGATACATTCATGATATTTGCCTCATGAAATTGAAATAACACGCCATTTTAATCAATGGATCAAAGCATTACAACTTGCATACCATTAAAAAATCAATAATCCTTGTTTTGTTGAAGCCTAGAAGTTCGATAACTTCCCGAATAGTTTTTTAAGTTTTTCAGTGTCACATTGAACGATAACTAAACAAATAGTTTCTTTAGCATTTTTATACTTTTAAGGATTTTCAAATTCTGCCAGTTGAAGTGGATAACCGATTGAACGGAGTTCGGTTAAGCGGGGACTACTGTAAGAGTTTTCACTGTCGTTATTATCTTTAAATATTCTAATACTTATCTGTTTTATATGATATGGATAGGTGAAGGTTCAAAAATCCGAGTATCATCAGTTAAGGCTTCGGAATCTGGATCTTCAGTTCATGTATCATGGCGTTACGACGGAAAGGGCTGGAAGACGGACAAACTTCAGGCCAGGGTTTGGACAGAGTCGGATGTTTCCATGGCAACTTACATGTTCTCAACTTTGGAGGAGAGTTTCATGTTGGAGGGACTCGATCCCGGGACCATGTACTCGATGACCCTCAGACCTGCACCCAACATCAGAACTGAAGAGTTCGAATACAAGTTTGTAAACAGTAAGTAATATATAGAGTTTTTGTAATATCAAGCTGCACAATGCAGTTGAAATTTTTATTTGTATATAATATTTTTTATTCTTTGTATTTCTTTTGTTGTATCTTTTTAAATTTTGAATTTGTGAATTGTTTTCCCTTACTCTTCTGCCTATAAATAGTTCCAACAAACATCTGCATGGTAGTAGTAAATAAATGAATAAACATATTTTTTCTAAGCAAATACTATTAAAACGCCTTTCTTACTATACTCTATTAAAAACACTACTTAAAAACACTCTATTAAAAACACTACTTAAAAACACTCTATTAAAAACACTCTATTAAAAACACTCTATTAAAAACACTCTATTAAAAACACTACTTAAAAACACTCTATTAAAAACACTCTATTAAAAACACTACTTAAAAACACTCTATTAAAAACACTACTTAAAAACACTCTATTAAAAACACTACTTAAAAACACTCTATTAAAAACACTACTTAAAAACACTCTATTAAAAACACTACTTAAAAACACTCTATTAAAAACACTACTTAAAAACACTCTATTAAAAACATTACTTAAAAACACTCTATTAAAAACACTACTTAAAAACACTCTATTAAAAACACTACTTAAAAACACTCTATTAAAAACACTCTCTGGCAAAGTAATATAGTCTAACAATTATCTTGCATAATATCTATATAAGGGTGAAGAAGCAGTTTTAGGATTGTATAAATTACGCTTAATATATGAATCCCTGGTAACTTTATCGTTATTTTTTTTTCAGTTGACTTTGGTGCAAATTTGTATGGTAAGCATTTAATTGTCATTTTTTTATAATATGATAGATAATGAAATATGATATAATCTATTGAAATACTTGTTTATTTTAAAAAGTAATGTATAATGAACTATATAATATAGTACATTGCTAAGCATGTATATTCTAAAATATTCATCCATCTGTTTTTGCACTTATCATAATATTTCCTTTTTTTCTCTGTCATGAAAAAATACTTAAAAGAGATTTTTTTGAAAAAATTTCATTATTTTACACAGTCAAAAATCTCTAGCTCACATACGTTTTGTTTTTGTTTCAAAATTTCAGGTGCTCTTCTAACCCCAATTCCAATGTCAGTATACGTTATATGGTCAGGTACGCTGCTCGTGACGTGGACTCAGGCTGAAGCCTTTTCGATATCCGGAACCGTGAAACAGTGTTCGAAGTACTCTGTTTCACACGAGACTATTGGTGTTGCCACTCTGAAGAAAGAAATTGTGGAGAATAAACATGAATTTAAGCTCACTCCATTAACAATGGAAGCACAGTATGTCTTTCGATTGGGTTGTCTGTTTGCTGATGTTTATTATCCTTGTGGCATGGCAAATGTAACGACAGGTCAGTATTATTTAATTCTTTCCTACATGCTTTTTCTTTCACTAAAATCTTTCCAGGAAGACCCGTTTGTCCAATGTTGTGTTTCTTCTTAAAAATATTTCAAAAAAGAATGCAGACAATCGTAAGAATGATAAATACATAGTTTAGTTTAGTTTGAATTATCGTCGCACTAGAGCAGCGGTTCTCAACGTGGGGGGGGGATCGCCCCCAAGTGGGCGATTTGTGTTATCAAGGGGGCAAAAAATACTTGAGGGGCGATCAGGGGGCGATGAGTATTAAAAGGGGGAAAATTTAAATAATGTTGTACCTTTGTACAGTAAAACCATTCTCCTACCATAACCGAACCAGCCAATTTTTACTTTAAACTCTCTTAAATTTTCTAGAAACCAGTAAAAATATCTTTTAATTAGTTCACTTTTGTTCTTTAAAAATATGTGTTTTATGTTTTTTTCTATTTTATTTAAAAGTGACCGGATAAAGCAACTGAAATTATGATTAGACATAACATGAAAATTAAAAGGGGGCGATGGATGTTAATCAACCTAAAATACGAGGCAATGGTCCAGAAAAGGTTGGGAACCACTGCACTAGAGCTACACGAGGGCTATTGGCGACGGGCGTCGTATTTTAGAACCACAGTCAAGTGACGAGCCGACACCTGGGTAAATACATAGAAAAATCTCATTCAAACGTAGTCTAAAAATAGTAGTAAAGAAAAATCATGGGACTGGTAAGAAAAGCGAGTAATACTTGCAATTTATCCCGTGTTTGACAGAAAGCAATGGCTCTTCACTCTTAAAACAAACGAGCGGTTTTAACTCAGTCTGAGTTAATTTCCACTCCTTTCCTGTGCCGAAAATGCACTTCCCTTATAGGAGTGGATTTCACTCTTTTGTTTTAAGAGTGTATGAAAAGTTAGATACACGATAGGGTGTCGTGTCGACTTAGCCCGTGCAAATGGTTTCAGGAAAATAAACTTATGATTTTGCAATTTTGGCAGTCAAGCACGTTGGTGGTCATTTAGGACTAGCTTATATTAATCTTGAGTTTATGACACTAAAAACCTAAAATTAACCCTTTAACGCTGGATGGGATACATATGTTAAATTAAACAATTGCCACAATTTTGAGCAATATTTCATTGAACTTCTTTAGAAGATACGTTTAATTGTCTTTTTGTAGCCAAGTTCAACAAATGGGTGACCAACCTGTTCAGTTGTTAGTTAAGCAAATGAATCGCAAATTAATTTAAAGCACGTTAGCCTGAAAAAATCATGTTAATGTTTGTTAAGTACACTGTTAAAAATTTTGTGCTTGGTTTCACCATGATATTGGTTCCTAGTAGCTGCAACGGCTGTGTGGTGAAATGTTTCACCTTTTTTTCGGTGCTTGGTTGAACCATTTTTCTGGATTCGGAAACAAAAACCTGAGAAATGGTTCAACCGAATACCAAAAATATGGTTTAACGTTTCACCACACAGCCGTTGCAGCTACTAGGAACCATATTTTTGGTGAAACAAAATGCTTAATTTTTAACAGTGTATGAAACAAAGTTACAGTGACTCTGTTTGAATTTCTTTTTTATAGGTAAATACAGATGATAAAGTACCTTTATCGACAACCCTTTAAACTTCTGTTGCTTTTCATTCTTTTATATTTAGCATTTTATTAAACCTTCTATAAGTAACAATACAAGAGTTATGGCCATACCGAGTTTTTTAGAGTTTAATAATAGCGTAACATTTTTACTCTCTTTCTCATTTTATCGATTTTTCAAAGTAGCAAGGTAAATATTTGCATTGGGCAACCTCGAAAACAAAAAAAGTAAGGACTGCAAACACATTTAACCAAAAAATGTTCAAACTAAATTCTATTTTTTACGTACTAAATTACTTAAACTGAAACTATGTTGACCCCATTATCAACAAAATAAATCATTATTCCAATGCCAATTATGCTTCAACTGTTTGTAGAATAATTGTCCAAATTATTGAGGTATCAGAGAAGTTGACAGTTAACTACTCTTTTATACTATTGATTATATCTTATGTATTTTATTTCAATTCACGCATTGCTATAGAAGGGCCTAAATCGTATTTCTAGCGAATTATTATCTGAAGTCAATGTAGAAACCGCTCTAAATACGTCAGTCACGCAGATTGTAGTATACCTTCGATAGCTTTTATATTGATCAGGAAACCGATTAAGGTATCTCCCTACCTTGAAAACTGCAAATTTTGACAATTTTCACAATTTTCTTTTACTGTTTTAAAGTGAAGGCATATTATTTATGTTTAAAAAACTGCAGGGATTTTTAATCTACGATAATTTAATCAAAAGTTATGGCTATTTCAGTGAAGCATTAGGCCCATTGTGTATATCTGAAAGCGTAACTGTAAACGTGTTTTCTGAAGAACGGTAATTTTCAACGTTTTTTTAAAACCTGATATCTAAAAAACTACTTGATATAATGTAATAAAATTTTTATAGCATGTTTATTATAAGTTCAAGTGTGTTTTGAAATAAGATCTAAGTAAAACAACTGATACAATTTATTTTATGGACTTTTTAATATTAAAATTTCCTCTTTTTTGAAACTATAAACATGGCTTTGATACTATGCAATTCCTAAAATATTAGAAGTATTGCTTAAATCTCATTTCAAAACATGTAAGAATGTCTAATGAATGACTCTGCCTAATATTTAAGGAAAATATTATTATTTTTTGACTGATGGTGTTTTGCGTAGCTCGTATATTTAAGGCAAATTTCTTCAAAATTTGCATTTAAAAAATATTAATTTCCGTTTTTTTGGTCAAATATTTCATTTAACATTATTATTCATCATTACCATTAAAAAAATTAGTTAATTTTAAAGTATTAAAAAATTAGCCCCCTCAAGGTAGGGAGCTACCTTAAACTCTAGACAAATATTAAGTTTAAAATTTGCGGGGGTTTTCATTAAAGATTTTTTTTCAAAACAGGTTTTATTCTAAACTATGCCATCTATACCGATTCCAGAATGGTGCATACGATATCAGAATACATCGGAAATATTTTTCTGTGGGATGGACCTGATTTTCTAAGCAGTTGGAAATATCTATATTTTAATAAAAGAGAAATCTGCCTTTGATACTGGGTTCTCTTCAGAAGGTCCAATGCTACTGATACACAACCAAAAGTAAGATTAATGTAAAAGACAAAAAACTAGTTAGACAGGATCTGTATATATACGTCTTGATGAAAAATACCAGGACCCTGTTCTACAAAAACTTTCGAGAGATCACAGCATAAACATCCGTCCTGGTGAAGAATTCAAAATTACCAATTTTTAGAAAGAGAATTGACTTTGATTTTCCGCACCACTTGTTTTATGTGTCAAGTACTACTTCTTTCTTGTCTTTCAAGTTCCCTTTTTGCAGACCCTCCACACTACATTCGATCCGAGGGCCAAGCTCTGCATACCCTCTATGAAGTAATCAACTCCTCTAAGAAGACGTGGTTCGAGGCAGAGGGGGATTGCCAGAAGAGAGATGGGCACTTGACCAGCATTCTTGATGAGTCAGAGGGCAAGGCTCTGCTGGGAATCCTGCCAGCGAAAGATGCCAAGTTGTGGAGCGGCGCCAAGCTCAAAAGAAACGGTGAGTGGCTTTTAACTACAAAACGTAACTGGTAATTTTAGATGGTTTGACATTTATCCCGAAGGGTTCACCATTCACCAGAAAAAGACCTTAACCCTCTGAGTGATAAGCAAATTGGCTGAAGGGTAAGCTTCACAATTAAAGTTTTTAACTAAAAGTTTGATTTTTCTTAATTTTTAAATTTTATTTCCGTTGCAGATTATTATAAATTGCTCCTTCATGCTTCAAATTCTTACATTTAGTTATCTATTAAATTTTATTTAAATTAAATGTATTGCTGTAAAACCTGACAGTCAGGTTATATCTCTCACATGGTTAAAGGACGTGAGCTGCTATTTCGCCAAGATTGCCATGACTTTGTCTACTTAAGTACAACCAATATCTATCTACTATATACAATCAAAATATAACTCTCGATTTCACAGGCACCAGTTTTTGGACTGACGGCAACAAGATCACCTACTTGCCTATGGCCAAAAATTCCGGTGTCCTTCCTAACCAGGACTCATGCTGCCGAGCCCTCAACGAAGCGGGGAGGTTAAGGGTGGAAGGGGGTCAGTGCAGCGATCTTCTTCCTCACCTCTGCAAATACTCGGTCACAGGTAAGAATTATTTTTGTACAATTGAGACACATATAAGTTTTAATATAAAATAAAAATGTGATTGATAGGTTCTTTTTCTATCCCTTATCCCTACTCTGGCGTAGAACTGGTCTTTCTATTCTACACATTATAATAGTATACCACACTGTATTATTAGCTGGGTCACGTGAGAAGTGATAACAGATGTGATAGAATTTTCATCGCAGAATTTTACTTTTTGGTAAACAAAGAAGTTTCGGAGGACATATCTTTTGATTGCAAGCTCAATTTTCTAAATAAGTTTACGGTGGAAGGAAATTTATTTTTGTTAGCAGTAACATAGTATATTTTTGTACCATTTAAGCAAAAGTTGAAGAAAATCATTGTCTAATAGTTTTTTTTTAATTTTAGGAAACATTTTTTGAATAATTACTCCTTACTTCTTCCTCTTTTTTTAATGCTCCAGATATCCTAAGTCCACCCAAATCGCTGATCGCCAAAATACAAACGTGGAATTCCCTGTCCATCGCGTGGCAGCGCCCTGTAGAGGGCTGGCTTCCTACATCCTACGATGTGAGTATTTGTGAGAAGAAGGATCCAGCGAAATGTCCGATCAAAAAATACTTGGAAAACCAATGGGATCTGCTGGCAGAAAATCTCAAGGAATTCACGGCCTACAATGTCGGTGTCAGAGCTGCCCTTACACCGATTAAAGTTGAAGCTGAAGCAAATAAGTCTATTTATACTTGTAAGTATCTATGAAATATAAGTATATATGGGCTTTAGACTGTTCCAGAAAAATATTTAGAAATTTGTCCCCCACATACCAGTTATTAATGTGAAAAATGATAAATTAAACTATTAAGGATATGCTGAAAATTATTTGAAATTTTATTCAGATTTAATTCACATATCATTGACAGACAGCTCAAGAGTTTTGAAAATTCAGAAAAAACCCGACTTGTACTTTAGAAGATCAGCTTCCACTAAACGACCTATCCAGTTAAATTCATAACTGGTTCAAATTTCTTGTCTCCGGTGACGTAGTTCTTTTCAGCTTTCATTCATGGGCTTCCATCAATCAGTACTCCAATTGATGTTCAGTTCCCACGTGACATTGATTGAATAATCGAGGCTCGAGAAACTATTTTCATTCAGCATTTCTGTAGCCATTTAAGACCTGAAACATTTCTATTGGGTAAGATTCGACCAACTTCTACATTTCATTTTTCTCTCTAATTTTTTCTTAGATCCGAGACAGCCAGTTCGAATAGTGATTTCTCCATCTGGAGAGATGACCTTGGAGACGCCCATGCTGGTTGCCATGGGGAGAGAGGGCGCCACTGTCGCAGCAACCCTTCACAAAGAGGGCGCTGAGGTAGCTGCTGCTGTGGGTGACACTTCGCATGTCTTGCTCTCTGGAATTGTGCCAGAGGAAAAATATAGGCTGGTGGTTGAAGAGAAGATGGAAGGAAAGACTGGGTGGACGTACGAATCGCAGATAGATGCGGGTGAGTTTAAGTCCCGTTTCGTTTCACATGCAAAACGGTTCCATTGACTTTCTAAGTATTTGTGGTGTCGTATGATCCGCAGCGTTAAATCTGTGGAGTCCAAAGTCCCGACGGCGTTAGCGTACGATGTCGCTCGAAGTTCCGTTGGGTGCCCGCTCAGGTGTCGACCTCGTCACTTGACCAGGGTTCTAAAATACGAGGCGTTATTGGCTGTGTTAAAGCTCCTGAAGGAGGCTAGAAATAGGCAGCCGGAAACGATTACCTTACCTTACCTTACCTATGATCCGCAGTGACAATGTTAAGGGGCTCCGCTTCAGGGATTTGTCTAAACTATGGAGGTGGCGATAGATGGCAGCATCTGTCACTTATGTGTGTGTCTATCTTACTAGACGAAGGTTTATAAGCGGGTCTCTGACCAAGCACACATACCTGAATATATGTCTACCAACCAACCATGTTAAGGGCGAATGACCACGGGTCTCCAAACCAAAGTGTATCTGTATTAATCCAATGGAAAATAAAAAGCCACATTTCTCCGGCTCTATTGAATATTATTACAAACGTTTCATATGATAAATGTAGCTGACTTACAGGTCTCTATAATCCCACTTTTTAAAATTGGTTTGAATATTTTTTTAAAATTTTAAAAAAATAATTTTACAAAAAAATATGCAAACCCATTTTTTTTTATTACAGAGACTTTGATATAGAGATGGGATTATAGAGACACTTTGGTTTGGAGACCCGCGGTCATTTGTGCTAAACAAAGTTCCAGATCTGTTTCGATTAAAAATAAATAATAACGTGGTTAACGGTTCTCTTTAGACGTTAAGGCCTGATATAAAGCTTTTTTTTTCACATATATCACACTTTCTAGTGCCAAGTTGTCTGAAAATCACAGATAGAATAATCGGATTATGGTGCAGCAGAATGAATGACTCCAAGCTAAACTTTGGAGGCGCCAGCACCAATTGTAAATCCATGGTGCAAACTTCCGATGCAACCATCGCACCAGAAGGACTGTATAAAGCTGACACACTTACTGTTTTGGCTGATTTGGCTACCTCTTTGGCCTTGCAGGAGGATTTTTGGGTGGATCAGCCAGCTGCTGGAGTTTCAAAAAGTAAGTTCTCTTGGCGTCTTTATGCTGCTTACAGTCCTTGGACAAATTATTAGACGCACTGCGAGATTTCATGTAAAATATTAATTACCGGGTGATATTGTACCGTTTTATTATTTTAAATTGATTTGTTTTTTATTTTTATGTTATCCAATCAATTACCGATTTATTTGACATAAATAAAACAGCATTAATTTAGAAAAGCATAAGTTTATTAAGTTTTAAAGTTTTTTAGTTTTAAATTTGAATTATGGTCGCACTAGAGCTACACGAGGGCTATTGGCGACGGGCGTCGTATTTTAGAACCACAGTCAGGTGACGAGCCGACACCTGAGTAGGCACCCAACGCAACCGTTAAGTGCGACATCGTACGCAGCGTTAGGACTTTGAAGGATATTTAACGTGTACTCCCTCTACACGGGCCTATTATTCGTCGGACATTTTTGGCTGCACGGGCCGTTTATAGGTCGGCAGTTATTCTGGCGATGCCCGGACCCGAACCTGGGACCTTTCGCATGCTAGGCAAATGCCTAACCGACTGGGCTCCCCAGCCCTATTAAGTTTTAAAGAAAAGTGAAATTATTGTTAGTAAAACTCAATATTCAGTTGAGCCACCTTTAGCCGCTATCAAAACTTTAATTCTGCGCGGCATGCTATCAATGCAAGACTGTACTGTCTCCTGCATTTGAAGATGATGATTCCACACATAAATAATCAGGGCCGGATTTAAAGATTTGCCGCTCGTAGGCTACGATCGATTAGATGCCGCCAGATATAGTTTACTCGACTATTTTTTTTTCTTTCTGCATATTACAATCATCTATGTACTGTACACTCTAAATCGAAAGCGAAAAAATAGGCAAATTTTTTAAACTGTTCTACTATTTTTCTTTGAGCTTCCAAATCCGAAGGGAGAGGGTGCAATTGCCCTCGCTGCTACCATGTTTACTACTAAATATTAGTACTATATATACGTTTACGATTTACTCATTAATGTAAATTATTTGTTTTCTTTCTTAAAAATATTCGTATCTCTTTAATAATTTTTGTGCCGAATGCCGCTTTAATTGGACGTAAAATTCGTCGCCCCAAAAAATTTGCCGCTCTAGGTTACAGCCTACTAGCCTATTTAGAAATCCGGTCCTGTAAATAATCTTATAATAAATAATTAATATAAATTAATCTTAATCATAATTAATCTCTTAAAATAAATATAAATATGTAGTCTACAACAATTCTTTTAAATAAAAATCAGTAATATTGTAGTTTAAATATACCATTATTGCATAAAAACTCTTAAGAAACATAAAATTACTTTTAAAAAATACAGTGCGTCTAATAATTTGTCCAGGGACTGTATATGGCCCCTAATTCAAATAATAAAATACCTTCAGTTAAGAATTGATTAATATGATGTTAAAGATACGAAATACTATTTCATAAATTAAATCAGGAATTGAGGGTAGTAATTTCACCCCACCCATTAAGATCGTGTTATATAGTCCTATAACAACGTTCAGAAAAAGACGTAATTAGAAAAATAATTGTAATATTAACTAATATTTTTGATAACACATTAATCAGTAAAAAATTCAAAACTTGGATTTGATTACATAATAATCTACAATTTTAGTAAGCTTTCCGTTTTTATTTCGAAAGAATTAAAAAAAGAAGAAAAGTAGGCGTCGACAAGGTGGAGATGTCCTATCGCATTCCTTACAAAACTGCTGTTTTTATAAAAGAATTTCAGTGATTACCAAAAAATGAAATAAAAAATAATGAAATAAAAAATAGGCTGTTTTAGTTCCTTTAGTACTTCTTTTTTTTACTCAAACAATATTCAAACAATACTCAAACAATATTCAGTTGAGCCACCTTTAGCCGCTATCAAAACTTTAATTCTGCGCGGCATGCTATCAATGCAAGACTGTACTGTCTCCTGCATTTGAAGATGATGATTCCACACATAAATAATCAGGGCCGGATTTAAAGATTTGCCGCTCGTAGGCTACGATCGATTAGATGCCGCCAGATATAGTTTACTCGACTATTTTTTTTTCTTTCTGCATATTACAATCATCTATGTACTGTACACTCTAAATCGAAAGCGAAAAAATAGGCAAATTTTTTAAACTGTTCTACTATTTTTCTTTGAGCTTCCAAATCCGAAGGGAGAGGGTGCAATTGCCCTCGCTGCTACCATGTTTACTACTAAATATTAGTACTATATTATACGTTTACGATTTACTCATTAATGTAAATTATTTGTTTTTTTTTCTTAAAAATATTCGTATCTCTTTAATAATTTTTGTGCCGAATGCCGCTTTAATTGGACGTAAAATTCGTCGCCCCAAAAAATTTGCCGCTCTAGGTTACAGCCTACTAGCCTATTTAGAAATCCGGTCCTGTAATAATCTTATAATAAAAATTAATATAAATTAATCTTAATCATAATTAATCTCTTAAAATAATATAAATATGTAGTCTACAACAATTCTTTTAAATAAAAATCAGTAATATTGTAGTTTAAATATACCATTATTGCATAAAAACTCTTAAGAAACATAAAATTACTTTTAAAAAATACAGTGCGTCTAATAATTTGTCCAGGGACTGTATATGGCCCCTAATTCAAATAATAAAATACCTTCAGTTAAGAATTGATTAATATGATGTTAAAGATACGAAATACTATTTCATAAATTAAATCAGGAATTGAGGGTAGTAATTTCACCCCACCCATTAAGATCGTGTTATATAGTCCTATAACAACGTTCAGAAAAAGACGTAATTAGAAAAATAATTGTAATATTAACTAATATTTTTGATAACACATTAATCAGTAAAAAATTCAAAACTTGGATTTGATTACATAATAATCTACAATTTTAGTAAGTTTTCCCGTTTTTATTTCGAAAGAATTAAAAAAAGAAGAAAAGTAGGCGTCGACAAGGTGGAGATGTCCTATCGCATTCCTTACAAAACTGCTGTTTTTATAAAAGAATTTCAGTGATTACCAAAAAATGAAATAAAAAATAATGAAATAAAAAATAGGCTGTTTTAGTTCCTTTAGTACTTCTTTTTTTTACTCAAACAATATTCAAACAATACTCAAACAATATTCAGTTGAGCCACCTTTAGCCGCTATCAAAACTTTAATTCTGCGCGGCATGCTATCAATGCAAGACTGTACTGTCTCCTGCATTTGAAGATGATGATTCCACACATAAATAATCAGGGCCGGATTTAAAGATTTGCCGCTCGTAGGCTACGATCGATTAGATGCCGCCAGATATAGTTTACTCGACTATTTTTTTTTCTTTCTGCATATTACAATCATCTATGTACTGTACACTCTAAATCGAAAGCGAAAAATAGGCAAATTTTTTAAACTGTTCTACTATTTTTCTTTGAGCTTCCAAATCCGAAGGGAGAGGGTGCAATTGCCCTCGCTGCTACCATGTTTACTACTAAATATTAGTACTATATATACGTTTACGATTTACTCATTAATGTAAATTATTTGTTTTCTTTCTTAAAAATATTCGTATCTCTTTAATAATTTTTGTGCCGAATGCCGCTTTAATTGGACGTAAAATTCGTCGCCCAAAAAATTTGCCGCTCTAGGTTACAGCCTACTAGCCTATTTAGAAATCCGGTCCTGTAAATAATCTTATAATAAATAATTAATATAAATTAATCTTAATCATAATTAATCTCTTAAAATAAATATAAATATGTAGTCTACAACAATTCTTTTAAATAAAAATCAGTAATATTGTAGTTTAAATATACCATTATTGCATAAAAACTCTTAAGAAACATAAAATTACTTTTAAAAAATACAGTGCGTCTAATAATTTGTCCAGGGACTGTATATGGCCCCTAATTCAAATAATAAAATACCTTCAGTTAAGAATTGATTAATATGATGTTAAGAATGAGGGAGTAATTACTATTCAATTAAATAACATAGAATGAGGTAAAATTTCACCCACCATTAAAATCGTGTATATTAACTAATATTACGTTCAGAAAAGACGTAATTAGAAAAATTAATTGTAATATTAACTAATATTTTGATAACACATTATCAGTAAAAAATTCAAAACTTGGATTTGATTACATAATAATCTACAATTTTAGTAAGCTTTCCGTTTTATTTCGAAAGAATTACAAAAAAAGAAGAAAAGTAGCGTTCGAAAGGTGGAAGAAGTCCTATCGATTCTTACAAAAACTGTGTTTTATAAAAGAATTTCAGTGATTACAAATAATAAAAAGAATAAATGCTTTTAGTCTTAGTATCTTTTTTACTCAACAAATTCAAACATACTCAAACATATCGTTGAGCACTTAGCGCTATCAAACTTAATTCGCCGCATGCTATCAATGCAAGACGTACGTCTCTGCTGAAGATGAATTCCACAATAATCGGGCCGGATAAGATTGCCGTCGTGGTATCGATTAGATCGCCGATATTTACCGACTATTTTTTCTTTCTGCATATTACAAATCTAGTACTGACACTTATCGAAAGCGAAATAGATTTTAACTGTTACTTTTCTTGAGCTTCCAAATCCGAAGGAGGGTGCAATTCCTCGCGCTACAGTTTCACTAAATATACTTTATACGTTTACGTTTATCATTAATGTAATTTTTTTTTAAAATTTCGTATCTCTTTAATATTTGCGAATGCGCTTATGGACGTAAATTGCCCAAAAATTGCCGCTCTAGTAAGCCTACTAGCCTATGAATCCGTCCTGAAATTTAATAATAATTAATTAATATCTAATCATATTACTCTAAATAATATAAAATGTAGTCTCACATTCTTTTAATAAAATCGTATATTGTAGTTAAATATACATATTGCATAAACTCTTAGAAATAAATACTTTTAAAATACAGTGCGTCTAATATTTGCCAGGACTGTATTGCCTATTCAATATAAATACCTCTAAGAATATTATATGATGTTAAGATACGAAATATATTTCATCATTAAATCAGAATTGAGGGTAGTAATTCACCACCATAGATGTGTATAGTCCTATAACAACGTTCAGAAAGACGTAATTAGAAAAATATTGTAATATTAACTATATTTTGTACACATTATCAGTAAAAATTCAAACTTGATTGATCAAATAATCTACATTTTAGTAAGCTTTCCGTTTTTTCGAAGAATAAAAGAAGAAAAGTAGGCGTCGACAAGGTGAGATGTCCTATCGCTTCCTTACAAAACTGCTGTTTTTATAAAAGATTTCGTGATTACCAAAAAATGAATAAAAATAATGAAATAAAAATAGCTGTTTAGTTCCTTTAGTACTTCTTTTTTTACTCACCCCCCCCCCCCCCCAAATTTTAATCATTTTATTCAATAATCTATCTTCCTAAATTTCACTTACAAAAATATCTAAAAATCAAGACGTTAGATGGAGCCACTGAAGTTCAGAAACATCTTTTTAAAAATTTTATAGAAAACTTCTGTTATATCAATAAAAACAATATCCTTACCTAAAAAATACATATTTTTTTATATTTTATATTGATGAAGTTTTTAGGTTCTTTAGTTTATATTTCGTCATTGTTGCATATTTTGAATTAATGCGTTAAAATTTTGTAGAGAATGCGGGGGTGTAGCTCAGTGGTAGAGCGCTCGCTTCGCATGCGAGATGTCCTGGGTTCAAATCCCAGCTCCTCCACATTTTTTAACGAAAAATTAAAAATATTTTAACATTAATTTTAAACCGTACTGGATAAATACTGCGATGAAAATATCGTGGTTTTTTTTGCTGTTGTAAAATACTATTTAAACCCCAGTATTACCCTCTAGTATGTTTTTCCAAAGTTTCAAAAGCGAACAATTTTTTGTAATATGTATAAAAGTATAATAGAATTGGGGATGGAATAATTAGAAATTAAATAATTAAAAATATTTTTATACAGAAAGTCTGTTTTAGACCATTTTACACCAATTGATCAAAAAATATTTAGGCCCATCGCAATTTAAGGACCAACTTGATTAAATTTAAAAAAAAAAATTTCATAAAATTTTTTATCCGATATTTATTGAACTGAACCAACGCAAAATTGCAACGCAAAAGTATAAATAAAATTTCGTCAAAGCTGATATAAAATGAAACTGTATCTATGTGTAAAAAATGTTAACGTATATAAACAATTCTACATATTCATTTTTCAAAACTTTGACAAGGGGTAAAAGTCCTTTAAAACCTGTTAGATTAACCGAAAAAAATTAAAATATCTTTTCAAAATTGTTTCATTCCAGCAAGTGACGATGAATGCTCCATTAGCAGTGGTGACAAAGAATGCTGTAGATACGTAATCGCGAAGAAAATAATAGTCTGCTCCTATTGTTGTGAAATCAAGAGACCATCCTTATGTGCATACAAGGTCAAAGGTAAATAAATCGTGATTTGCTAACTGCGTGCGTTTCCTGAATAAACAATTGTAAAATATAACATTCTTCTGATCATAAATATTGTGCTTCATTTGTTAAATATCAAAATATCTAATTTTTTAGAATAATAAAGTCAATTTACCATAAACTAAAACTCTTCAAAAACTGAAATGAGATCACCTGATGAGACCGTAGATAAATAGAGTTGCAAATGATGGAAAAAAAGGACTTGTGAAATTTAAATGCAAAAAAATGCACCCCTATAGTTTTTACTCACTAACTTTCAATATATTATAAGTATTTCATGGACTTTTGTGTATCTAGGGGTTTGCATCAAAGTGACACAGATAGGATCTTTAAAATGGACGCCGGAATGTACGGTACCGAGTGACGTACGATCATTTGCTAAGCACTTATTTAGACGTATTATGGATCATAAGAATGAAATTTCTTATACCAGTTTGTGCATTTTTTTCGGCAAGACAGCTCTCCATATTAACCACTAATCCATATTATGCCCTTTTATCCCCATGGTTTAGTATGGTAATGTTTACGTCAAGGGCAATGGTAAGTCAAATGCATGAGTCTTTCTTTCCAATTCATGTGTACACTGTAAAAAAACCTGTTGTTTTTACAGTTAAAGACCAAATTTTTACAGTTAAAAACTGTTGTTTAGAAAAACAGTTTATAACTGTTTTTATCTTCGTTAACATGACGTCACACTCACAACCCATCAAATGCACCTGCTCTTCGGGGAATTTGAAGACGTGCAAAGAATCACGTGATTGAGATCATCGTTCTGATTCGTTCTCGCGCATTGGGTTTCTGTAGCGTTAATGTTTATTAACTGTAACTTTGATTTAGTTGTATTAACTGTATTTGTAACTGTTTTGTGGTGGTCAGCACAAATATCCAATACTGGCCCTCGTGACCGAGTAATTACTTTGTCGCAGACGGTTCAGTATTAGGCTCGCACGCAAGAGGTTCCTGGATCAAAACCGGACCTGGTCCATACCTCTTTCAGGAACCTCTTGCGTGCGAGCCCAAAACTGAACCGTCTGCGACAAAGGAATTACTCGGTCGTAAGGGCTAGTATTGGGTATTTTATTTTAGCAGGGAGAAACTGTTAAATTAACAAGGAAAATCTGGAATTTCAACAGAGAAAACGGTTAAATTAACGGGGGAAATATATTAAATCAACAGTTTTTTCCTTCTAAATTAACAGTTTCTCCCTGTTAAAATTACAGTTTTCCTGTAAAAAAAGTACAGTTTTAAACTGTAAAAAAACAGTTATTAACTGGCGTCAAATTTGATTGTTTTTAACTGTAAAAACAACAGTTTTTTTTACAGTGTAGTTTTGCCGAAGATATTACAACAAACCGTGCCCATCAAAGGTTCCTCAAAGAGAAGACCAAGTGTCTTCGGCTTATATATATACTACACTATTTCTTGTAATCTAGATGTAGTAATGCAGTGGTAAATAATCGCCATCTATCGTGAATGTTATTTGAGGTTGTATGTGCTACACACCGCTAAGATTGATTCATATAAAGTTACCATATCCCAATTCATTTCATAATTCGTATACAATTTCACTTTTCCAGCTAAACTAGGTAAAGTCTCCAATCTACTCCCCTCCTTCATCGGCAATGACTCCATTGGCGTGAGCTGGACCAACCCTGATGACGCCAAATGGGTCATTCACCGTTACGAAGTCCAGTGGAGGTCCAACGAAGTCCAAAGTGTGGGGACCTCGACCAAGAATCTGGAAGGGTCCAGGGAACTTTTGATGGAAGGGCTGGAGTTTGGTACAGAGTATGAAATTACGGTGACTCCTCTTGGTATGAACAGCTTGAAAGGGGACGAGGCGAAACTTCTTGTTACTACTCTTGGTAAGATTCATTGTATTCAATTTGAGTATTTAGTGTTAATGTAAGGCTTATGTTAATGGTGGAATATTGTAATATACTTGCTAGTTAGCATCAGATACTATAATACAGTAAGTAAAAAAAGCATAAACTAGCATATATTCTTGTAAGTGTTATAGTGCGTGCTTTTTCAGCATTCAAAATTGTGCTGACCCCGCGGGGAAAAACACTTGTTTTTTGTTCTGTTAATTTAACAAGCTATTTTTTTTTTGTTTAGTTAAGGCTCGGAAGGTTTCCTGATTTGGTTTCCGAAAGCGGTTTTTCATTCAGAGATCCGAATGCAAGCTTTACATGCAAAATGTTAAACGAGGCACACGCTTTCGTACTTTCCGTTCGGAAAAAAGGTTCGGGTCTTTCAGCTCAGAAAAAAAACAAATTAAGTCATTTCAGTTACAGCTAGCTTACATTTCTGCGAGGCAATCGCATACACGCGGATTTTTTTCATTCTGGAAAGCAACTGTTTCACAGGCTATATAGGGGAAGGAAATGACTACCATGAAAATGCCACTCAAACAACTGACAGCGTGAATTCTGCATACAAAAAAAATTTAACAACACAGCAAGGGATTAGGACATAATGAGAAGTGTTTATTATTCAATTTAGTGATGAACGAATCACAACGACACTAAATTTAACAACACAGCAATGGATTAGGACATAATGAGAAGTATTTATTATTCAATTTAGTGATGAACGAATCACAACGACAATCAGTTACAACAAATCACAATTAACACAACCGTAATCAGTATGAGGAACTGCAACGTGACCTCATACATATCTGACAAAAAAAACTAACGGAATTCCAAATGCGGAATCCACTTTCGGAAAGTGAGTCAGAAAACCAACCTCTTCACATCATTGAGCTAGAAGGGAAACTGGAGTGAAGTGTCAGCGAGCCGAAAACCCACTCACACCCTTTTGAGCGAACCGGGCAGAAAAGGACTATTTTCCCTACACTTGTATGCAATGCTTGTATGAGACCCCACTATCATATTGACTTGTGCTCCTAAATGTATTTTAACATTTTTAGTTCGAAAGAATTAACTTTCTTTAACTTTAAATTCCAACTTTTTTAAGAAATAACCATGTGGATCACTGACTAAAAGAACCAGTGAAGACGAACCCAATAGTGAAATAGGCAAGTTTCTAGGTTTTCTGCCCGGTTCGTTTCTGCTGCAGTGCTGTGTATTCCTCCGCGTTTCGTTATTGGACCGGCTCCTTTGCTGCCCTGTTCAGTGAATAACACACCTCACTCCAGTTTTCCTTATAGCTCAATGCTTTACATCGACACACTAATCCTGAATTTTATTTTTAAGAGCCCCGACCCCCGCTGTCCATCACCGTCCAAACCGATGGCGTGACCGTGATCCGAGCGCCCTTGTTATCTCAGAGGGGCCGTGGACAGGAATCGGTCCGCGTTTCCTTGTCGGCCGTGAGCCCCGCACGGACGATACTTGAAGGGGCTCAAGGCAAGGCTGATGGAGTAGAGCTGACTGGTTTGGATCCCGGAGCCGAATACAGGGTGGAGATGACTCCGTTAGAGGAAGGAGGGAAGAAGTTCAACTATAGCCGAACCTTCAAGGCCTGTAAGTGGTTTTAAGTCTTTGATCCCTTTGGGAAATATTTCGTTGGGGTTGAATTTTTTTATTGTGAAAAATTTGCCACAATTAAATACATAAATTTCGAAATTAAAAATAAAACTGAAAAATCCCTGTACTCCGGTCTCATGCATATGACCTCACACAAATAAATTCTAATGCAACCGTGCATATCAAAAAGCAATTAGTATACTTTAAAGTGCATACATAATTGCAAAAAGACTCGATAACTTCATCATTGACAAATTTTTATACTCTAGTTTTCAATGAAAAAAAGATAGGCCTTGGATAGTACGAGAGAGACAAGATCGTTCGTTGTATCAAAGTGTAGTACATCAACAATCGAAAAGTGTTGGCGTAGCTTAGAAAAAATGAAACTGTGGAACCGACTTTGCAGCAAATGTTGAAATTTCAATAGTCTTCTCTCAAATGAGGACTTCTGCAAAAATTACAATTCAAAGTATCTACCTTTTACGATTCTAGGAAAAAACTACCAAAAACTAAGCATTTAAAATGATAAGATCTAAAGATATAAACTTGCAGATTGTATTCAAACATATCAGGCAGTTCTCTGGTTTTGAACAAAGATCTTAATTTTAAAAAAGTTTTATTATATGAATTTAGCATCTTAACACACTTGGAAGAAAATGTGAGTTTTAGAGTCAAAACTAATTTTTAACATTGAAAATGGAACAGAATAAGTTGCTTCACGGACAAACATCTTCCTACCGAATTCAGCGTAGATATTGTAAGTTTTTCTTTATAAAACTTTAGTACCAAATAAAATTAAACCATACACAATCTTAATTTCAATTTCGAAAACAATAATTTTGCAATTATACAAAAGAATTGAAGAGCTTAGTGTGTAGTGCATGCTGTGACAAAAAGTGCAAAAGAGAAAATGAGCTTTAAAGTTTTTAGTTAGCACTCAGATCCGCTAAAAACGGTAGTTGCAAATGGTAAAAAAATATACTTAACTTTAAGTTCATGAAAAGGGGAAACTTTTTATCTTTGAAGGATGGAATAGTAAGTTCATTGACACAAAAATCTAAATTTTTTTCAGAAATATCACTTAGCAACTTCTTCAATTGAAGAGCTTAGTGGAAGAACGTGCTAAGGGAGATTTTTATGTCAATGAACATATTACTAACGTCTTTAGCGATAACAAGTTTCCCCTTTTTCGTAAACTTTAGGTTTAGTGTATTTTTTGCGCTTGACAAGTTCCGTTTTCAACAGATCTGAGTTCAAACGAAAAACTTTAAAGCTCATTTTCTCGTTTTCACTTTTTTTTCACTTAGCACGTTCTTCCAGTAATAGTCCAGGCAACGAAGGCTGAAAAAAGGGTATAGAGGAAAAGTTTTGGAACACAATTTTTGACTTTGTAACTTTGTTTGGACTAGTTAGGAGGTGAACATATCAAAAGTCCCCGCCCCTAGCCCCTGAGCCGAAGGGGGGAGGGGGTATTGAATGTCCCAATTTTTCGGTTTTTTGCTTATATCTCTAAAACTATGTGTCCTAGCGATATAATTGTAATAACAAAATGAAAGCTGATTAAATTTGCTACAAGTTTCACTCATCACATGTTTTAATATCTTGTATAATTTTCGAGATATCCGATCTTGAAAGTCTGTAATTTTGGAGAAAACATTTTTCCCCTCACATTTTTCCTCTTTTTTGACCGGATAACTATTCAATAATGCACCGAAACACTAAATATTGACCCTAGAGTGATAGAGAATTTAATTCTTTTCAATAATATATTTTACTTTACTATTTTATCTATTTTCCTTCAAATTTTAAAGCAGTTTCAGTATTGAGCGAAGAGGGACTGTCAGTCCCAGAGAGCTAATACATTAGTTTTGAAATCACAACTTTTGAAAAAAAATTACTTTGTCATGTTATCAAATTTTTACCTGGTATGGGAATCATCATTATATCAACTTTAATACAAAATTAAAAGAAAATAACATCCGGTTATTTAATTATTAATCGATAAAGTTTTAAAATAGTGTCGCCATCTGCTGTATATTTCAGGCTTTATAAAATTACAAAAATATATAATTAAATAACTAGATAACATTTTCGTTTCAAATTTATTTCATTTCGATGTTATGTTGATTCCCGTACCTGGGGGAAAAGGGCTAACATGGCAAAGCAATACATCTGTGGAAGTTGTGATTCCAAAACTAATGCATTAGCTCTATGGAACTGACAATTCCTCGTATGTACACTTATTCTATACTGAATGCCTAAATAAAACCCATATACTTATTTTGTAGGCAGGATGTTCCTTTAATATTTTATCTATTTTCATATTCTATTTTATCTATTTCATTTCATTCGTCGACCCCAGTGGGAAAACAGTCAGATGATCCTCCTGTTCTTCTTTATCTTCGAAGTCAACTTGAGAGACCCCATTGAGGCAAGTCCCCTGGCAATTTTGGCATGCTGAAGGACATTTGAGATTTGTTTTTTTCCAGTTACACTTTGCGCTGGCACAGTCTCATCAACATACATCATCATCAACATACTTAAGGACCTTAAGGTGAAGCTTGAGCACAATTGGATCAACTTGGATACAGCTGTGGAAATGTCGAAAACAACAGCTGTCGGCATTGCAGGTGAAGATGTTTACCTTATAGTCCTCTTGATGGCTAGAGCTGATGCGCGTAAGGACATTACTTTCATAAAGCCTGCACGTGGGAAGGCACAGAATTCTATCTTCTCGTCCCAAGAGCTTCAGCAACTGGGTTTAAAGGACGTGCTATTTTTGCACGCATTTACTGGATGCGACACTACATCTTTCGCATTTCGAAAAAGCAAGGTCGTATTTGCGAAGCTGTATCTGAAGTCGCCAGAGGTCCAGAAAGCAGCAGCGGTCTTTTCGTACCTTTCCTCAACCACTGATCAGGTTCAAAAGGCAGGCGAAACCTGCATCTTGAGGTGGTGGTATGGGGCTCCAACTAAAGATGCCTCCCTCAATGCCTACAGGTATAAGTGATTCTTGATCAGTGGCCACCATCAAGACTGATATCTCTTGTCTACCTTCCACCAAGGGAGCAGTAAAACAGTATTCCCTCCGAACATTCAACCAAGTTCAGCTGTGGCTGGGAAATGACCTGCCCCCTTTAGATGTATGAGTAGAAGATTGAGAACATGCCTGGTCCCAGTGCACAGTGAGTTAGCAGCAGCGCCTGACGATATTTAAAAAATAATTTTCTGCAGATGCATGAACCACTGTGCCAGCTCAAAGTGTAGCTTTAAAAAAAGTCTAAAATGTTCCTCAGCATTCCAAAATTGCCAGGGGTTTTGCCTCAATGGGGTCTAGTTGACTCCTAAGATAAAGAGGAACAGGAGGATCATCTGACTGTTTTCCTACTGGGGTCCGACGAATAAAATGAAATAGATAACTTAGAATATGAAAATAGATAAAATATTAAAGTAACATCGTGCCTACAAAATGAGTATCTGGGTTTTATTTAGACATTCAGTATAGAATAAGTGTACATAAGAGGGATTGTCAGTTCCATGGAGCTAATGCATTGGTTTTGGAATCACAGCTTCCGCAGATGTATTGCTTTGCCATGTTAGCCCTTTTTCCCCCACCAAGGGAGCAGTAAAACAGTATTCCCTCCGAACATTCAACCAAGTTCAGCTGTGGCTGGGAAATGACCTGCCCCCTTTAGATGTATGAGTAGAAGATTGAGAACATGCCCCAGGTACAGGAATCAACATAACATCGAAATGAAACCAATTTTTGAAACGAAAATGTTATCTAGTTATTTAATTATATATTTTTGAAATTTTATAATGCCTAAAATATACAGCAGATGGCGACACTATTTTAAAACTTTATCGATTAATAATTGAATAACCGGATGTTATTTTCTTTTCAATTTTGTTTTAAAATTGATATAATGATGATTCCCATACCTGGTAAAAATTTGATAACATGACAAAATAATTTATTTGCAAAAGTTGTGATTTCAAAACTAATGTATTAGCTCTATGGGACTGACAGTCCCTCTTCGCTCAATACTGAAACTGTTTTAAAATTTGAAGGAAAATAAATAAAATAGTAAAGTAAAATATATTATTGAAAAGAATTAAACTCTATATCACTCTAGGGTCAATATTTAGTGTTTCGGTGCATTATTGAAGAGTTATCCGGTCAAAAAAGAGGAAAAATGTGGGGGGGAAATGTTTTCTCCAAAATTACAGACTTTCAAGAGCGGATAACTCGAAAACTATATAAGATATCAAAACACTTGAGGGGTGAATCTTGTAGCAAATTTAATCAGCTTTAATTTTGTATATTACAATTATATCGCTAGGACGCATAGTTTTCGAGATATAAGCAAAAAACCGAAAAATGGGACATTCAACACCCCCTCCCCCCTTCGACTCAGGGGCTAGGGTGGAGACTTTTGATATGTTCACCTCCTAACTAGTCCAAACAAAGTTACAAAGTTAAAAATTGTGTTCCAAAACTTTCCCTCTATAACTCTTCGTTGCCTGGACTATAAGCTCTTCAATTCTTTTCTAGTTCCCAGCTGCGAAGCTCACCACATCCAGGAAGGCTTGCTGTGCGTGTGGGCTGGTGAGGGAGCCATTACCCGTCAAAAAGCCGCGGACGCTTGCAAAGCTGACAAGGGGCAGCTGCTGGATTTCGGGGCCCAGCACGCGCTGGCACCAGAGAATAGAGCCAGGCTGGCGGCGCTGGTGCAAGGAAGGTTTTGGGTGGATCTGTCGTCGGCGGAATTCGCATCACTCGGTGTGTTGTTTGTTTAGAACAGCTAGCGTATTATGGTCGGAATGCTATTTGGAGACTTTGACATTAGTGAAAAAGTAAACACAGGGTTGCTATAGTTGGTAGATGAAATAGTATTATTTGATAGATGAGGTGGTATTATAGATTCGGCAACAAGATTGATGTAAACATCTATTGAGTTGAACTGGAATGTTTACCAATATAAGTACGTTTTCGCTACTTGGCTACAAAAGAAAAGTCGCCAAATCGAGACCGGCTATAATAAGCTAGCAGTACCGTTTGTTAGGATTTTTTAAATGTTCTGTCTGCCTATTTCTATTCTTTTTGTTATTATGATATTATAATGATAAGTGACAATTTATAAAACACTAATAATCTTTAAGTAAACTGCCGTGGGCAGGTATACAGCAGTAACTAAACTAATAACTAAGACCGTTGTTGTAAGCACTCAAATAACTCTATCCTATAAGAAAGTACACTAAAGGACTGATTATTTCAGAGCAAAAATGGTCCAACTCATTGTTGTGCTTTACCCGATCACGGCAGTAAACCTCAAACAATGTGCACACTTTAAAATATTTAGGATATCTTATATAAGGGTGCTTAAAGGACGTTGTAATTTTCGGTCAATGACAGCTATTGGGATGTTCCACGCATTTAGAACAGAGTAAATAGCTTCATAGACCAACATCTTCGCTTTATGATTTACCGTTTTATATCCATGTTTTGAACGCAAACGAATTCAGTGTAGACATTTCAATGTCTGTCGCGACATTTTATTCTATTTTACCTCATTTTCAAGTGCAATAAAAAGCACACAAAATATCTCCTTGAAAATCTTTTTTTTTCCCCATCATACTTTTTTTCGAAAATTGTTTTGAATTCGGAATGTTCTTGTAGTGGACGAGAAGGAATGTTCAGGTGAGGCAGAGTCTGACGTCATGTGTTGTACGTACGAAGCGACACCTGGTGGTGAATTGAACGACCTCAAGTGCACATGCTGTCAAGACCCTCGCCCTTTTGCTTGTAAGAGAGAAAACAAAAGTAAGGCGATTATCCTCATTATAAGATTTTATGTGTAGTTGATTACGGTCTAAAGTCAAATTTAAATTAGGTTTGAAAGACGTTTAAATTGATGTTATTATCTTTTATTAAATATAACATAACTCAATATTTAAACTCAAAAATTCCATGAATAGAGTAAAAAATTCAAAAAGTTTTGAGGTCCATTCAGTTCGAGTGGATATTCAATTAGTTCTTTAACACCCAAAAGGCTGAGTTCGGCTGGCACACTTCATTTTTTGGTGTGGAGGCAGTTGAGTTACATACGAAGATTTAAGCAACAACCAAACGAGTCCATTTAGTTTTCTGTTTAGGCGAGTCTGGGCCTCAAAGTTTTAAAAGAATTGTCTCTTCCACAGAGCTAATGCATTAGTTTTGGAATCACAACTTCCGCAGAAGTATCGCTTTGCCATGTTAGCCATTTTACCCCAGGTATGGGAACCAACATAACATCGAAATGAAACAAATTTGAAACGAAAATGTCATCTAGTTATTTAATTATATATTTTGAAGTTTTAAAGTGCTCCAAATGCCCAGGGTGACACTATTTTAAAACTTTATCAATTAGTAATTAAATAGCCTATTTTCTTTTCCATTTTGTTTTAAATGGATGTTCTGATGATTCCTACACCTGGTGAAAATGGGATAACATGGCAAAGCAATTCTTTTGCAAAAGTTGTGATTTCAAAACGAATGCGTTAGCTCTAAGGGACTGGCAGTCCCTCCTAATGAGGTAGACGGATCATCTTAATACACCTGGCTGAGTAGAAAGAAAATAAATAGCTGAACTCGGAAGAAATGCTTCTGCTTTTGACTGAACGTTGTTCTAAACGCAAACAATGACATGGTAGAAACTAAAATTAATCTTTAAAATTATATTCAGTTATTACAATCACTATTATTATCAACATAATTGCATAGAAAATATCCTTAATAATATGATCTATAAGTAGTATTAAATCGAAATAATTAAGTTATTTTCAGACTTAGGTCCAGAAAACACATTAATTCGTTAAAGTTTAGTTTTTAGTTTTGAATTATCGTCGCACTAGAGCTACACGCGGGCATTTGGCAACGGGCGTCGTATTTTAGAACCACAGTCAATTGACGAGCCGACACCTGATTAATTCGTTAAACTAAAATCACGTGACTTGTGAGGTCAGCAGTAATCAGGTTTGTCTCCTTAAGGTGGAATGGGGGTCTCCAAACTCAAGTGCCTCAGTGTTAATCCAATGGCGAAAAAACTATTTTCTCTGCTACATTTCTCCGGCTGTACTGAATATTTTTACAAACGTTTTTTTTTAATAATAAATGTAGATAACTTGCATGTCTCTATCTTCCCACTTTTTGAAATTGCTTCGAATATTTTGTGTAAAATTATTTATTGAAAATTAAAAAAAAAATTCGAACCAATTTCAAAAAGTGGGAAGGTCGGGGCCTGTAAATCAGCAACATTTATCACATAAAAAAATTCGCTTGTAAAAATATTCAATACAGCCGGAGAAATGTGGCAGAGAAAATATTTTTTTCGCCATAGGATTAATACTGATGCACTTTGCTTTGGAGACCCCCGGTCCAGCGCGCCCATTCCCCCTTAAGGTTTGCCAGTGATTATCTACCATTAACATCAGAAACCACAAACAACATTGTTGTTTCAAAAAGCCCTTTCCATCACTTTGCTCTGATTTTGTTTAAAAAATTTATTACTTCTATTTTAGAGCAAAAGTGGTTTAAGTTAAACATGGAATTTGCATCTGAACTCTACGCTCTGTCATCGTGCATCCTATTTTTACTAAACTTCAATAATCGTAGCCTTTTCACTGCTTCATTAAGCACATTCTTTGAAAACTATAAATATATCACATATTCAACAAAAAGTTAATAATTTCTAAATGCATCTACAGTATTATTTTATGTAACAAATTTACAAACGAGAAAAATGCACCACTTCAATTCGTTATTACCATATTATTATTTCTAATTTAGAATTGAAGAATTACGTAATCGATCACATTTGTGTAGTTGAAAAATACCATTTCAATTAGTTGTTACAATATAAATATTTCTAATTTAAGAAATAAGGTTTTTGATATTCGAAGCCTTCAATTACTTTGTAAAGAATGTGGTTTTTGCACATTCAATCATATCATACGTTTATGCAACGAATTTCAACGCATACCGATCGTCTAATTGGTTGATTAAAATATGAATGGCGCCCTTAGCTTTTCGCAAATGGAATATATCAATTATCTCATGTTTTCTGGCAAATTATTTTTTAGTGTGTCATTTGAAAAAATATACATTAGTTATGGAAATAATTAGGGTTTTCTGTTTGATTAATTTCGAAATTATACTTGTTCAATTATGTTCATTAATTTTCCAGTGTTTGGCTAATATGAATGCTTGTAGGAGGATTAGTTTATTCACAAAAAGCCTTTTAACACGGAGCTTTGATTCTTAGGTTGTTTTGTTAAAATAAAGCTATTGTTACTTGTTATGTAAATTTTAGCTCTAGCTTACTTCAAATTAAATTAAGATTGGGATAATTTATAAATAAAACATCTTGAATTTAGTTAAGTGTCCTGTTTTAAGACATATTTCTTTTTTAAATTGCGAACTAATTTTTGCGAACTAATTTTTTAATTAATTAATTGCGATCATATTTTATGAAAAATAAATATTGGATACTTTCCTTTTCGCAAGCATAAACGATGTAGTCGCCAAAAATGTACAACCGCCGCCAAATTTTTAAAATGGTAACCTTTAACTGTGCATACTACTGTGCTGAATTAAACTGTGCATACTACTGTGCTCCTTTAACTGTGTACACTAAGTTTTGTTGCCAAAATTAATCCGGTTGTCGACAAAAATTCCGTTTGGCGAGATTTGCGCCCGCGAAATAAAAAAAAAGTACCACATTTTGTGCTATACTACTAAATACTTTCAAGCATTAATGAGCTATATATTATTCAAAAAAATATACAATATTAAAATACCACTACCATTAAAAGACATAAGTTTCATTTGGTCTTGTTTGCTACAGAGACTAGTCTTGGACTAGAGTATATTTGAAGTCAAGTCGTGCAATCGGCAATACAATTGTAATCGTAATAGTTATTTAAGCAACTAGTGCCGAAAATGATACTTTATTAAGCAAGTGGCTTTTATTTCACGAGACCGTAGGTCTCGTGAAATAATGACAAGAGCTTAATAAAGTATTATTTGGCACGTGCTTGCTTACAATATTTTTTATAATAACGTGCAAAAAAGTATTGTTTGGCGTGAAATTTGTGTTCTTACTTTTGTCTTATTAAATTTCCTTTAATAATTTTTGTAGTACTTGTAGTTTCCATGGAGATATTAGAAAATGCAAAGGTAATGAACCAATAGGAATAAGTGAGTTTCATAACATCATTTAGTTTCCATGGAGATTCATGACATAATTTTGTTTTTCTACCAATCAGATACTCTTATATTTACTTTACCGCACTAGAGCCGAAAGTACTTACTTTCGGCACTGTCGGTGACGTAAGCACGTAAAGTGTCATTTTCGCAACGATTTATGAATGAATATGATATAAAAAAAAGTGAACTTTTTTGCACTTTGTTATAAAAAATTATTTATTTCCATTGCAATTCTAGAATATTAATAAATATGGCCTAAAATTTTAACATACAAATAGAATAAGTTTGATTTCTTCATTAATTATCATACATCGTAATTCAGTAGAGAACTATTGCATTTTCACACCAACATCACTTTTCTGTTTTCAGTCAATCTTGGCGACATTGGCGACATCGTTGTTGAAGATGTGACGCCAACATCCTTGAAACTCGAATGGACCCTGGATCTGAACTGCAAGTGGAAGAAACCGTCTTTCCTGGTGACATGGGACGACCTCTCGGCCAATCAGAAGAGGCAAAAAAGATCCGCAGCCAATCAAATAGTCGTGAAAGACGCGGAGACTACGATTTCGAAACTCCAACCGGGGACATCGTACCAAGTAGCCGTGGCCCCTTATTCTGATGAAACACAGGTTGGAGGTGCAGGGAAAACAATAACAGTTAGCACGAGGGATGTAGTTATTCCTTGTCCATATATCTCTTTGGGATACGTTACCAAGGAGACCGTATATTAAACACATTTGAAACATGTATTAAGGGACTGGTCCACCTGTACTGGCCCAAATTAGAAATTGTAATAATGATTAGCAACCTTTTAAACATTGAACCTCATGTAAATACTTTTGCCTACTTTTAGAATTGTATGTTCGAAACTCAAAGGACATTTTGATGATAATATTCTATAACATAGTATATGGCGTTCGTTACACTGATTCTATTCATTAACATCATGTTATTAACAGCCTTCTTTAGTAGTGTATCATTTTGCCTTAGGGGAGGACGCTGGACGGGTCTCCAAAGCAAAGTGCATCAGTGTTAATCCTATGGAGAAAAAAATATTTTCTCTGCCACTTTTTTCCGGCTGTATTGAATATTTTTGCAATCGGATTTTTTTGTGTGATAAATGTAGCTGACTTACAGGTCCCGACCTTCCCACTTTTTGAAATAGATTCGAATATTTTTTTTATTTTCAATAAATAAATTTACACAAAATATTCAAAGCAATTTAAAAAAGTGGGAAGATAGAGACCTGTAAGTCAGCTACATTTATTATTTAAAAAAAACCGTTTGTAAAAATATTCAATACAGCTGGAGAAATGTGGCAGAGAAAATAGTTTTTTTCCCATCACTGAGGAACTTGGACCTGTTTGGAGAAACGCGATCCAGCTCGCCTATTCCCCCTTAAAGGCAAAAACTCTGCATACATCTACATAACAGATAGGCTGTTAATAACAATGAATGTTTAATAAATAGAATACAGTGTACGAAGCGGTACATATGCATAATGCTTATAGAATCTTTTTTCATCACAATGTCACTTGGAATTTCGAGCATATAATACTTAAAAAGTATGGCAAAAAGTTATTTTACAATGACGGTGCTGCCAATAGTTTATAAAGGCTACCTAATATAATTATTTATTACAAATCTCTCTTATGTTGGACACAAATAACACTGATCCATGGATCAAAAGCCACACTTTTCGGCATCTTCAGGAATATAAAATGCCCTTAAAAGGAAGTGAGATAATTGAACCTATCATTCTACCACACCTTCCATCAAAACGGCCCACTGTAAAAAAAAATCTTTTAATTTTATAGAAAAAAACTATGATTTTCTTTCAACAGTTTTTATGTAAAATGTGCTGTTAAACGGGGAAAAATTCGGTTCGAAAAAAGTTTATGTTATTTTGCTGCAGAAATTTTTGTTTTTCTAAAAATAAAAAAAAATGGTAAAAATGAATCTCAATATTTCAAAAGGCAAATTTTTATCTGTAAACTGATTAAATGTGCAACCATTGATACAGATTGCATCATTTTAGAACATTTTTTTCTTTTTGATTATGAAAAGAAAATTTTAAAAAGACAAACCATATCTGCTGTAAACTACTATAATGTAACAGTATTTGCTTGTCAAAAAAACATGTTAAAATTAAGCATATTTTTTTATATATATACAACGGTATTTGTCCATTACACGACAAATTGTTTGTAAAAAGTTAATAGATATTTCTCTGTAAATTATACGGAATTTTTCCGACATACTAGCAGAGGTTTTTTTTTCGTATAAACAAAATTTTTGTTACAGAGTACTTAAACTAATCTGCATAATACATTCGTTCCACTTCTCCAACCCAAATGGCAGAGACGCTCTTTCACAGTAATTACAACCTCCCCCCCCCCCCCATTTCAGTAAATGTTGATTCCCCTATTAAATAGATAGTTATATCATGGTCGTGGGGCCCGGATGGCCGAGTGGTTTGGACCATTACGCTAGCAGTCTGCGCGCTGTAACGGGCCCGGCTCGATTCCCGCCTTCACCCTGGGTGTACTTCCTTTCTCTGTGACAGTAAAAATTCTTTATGTGTCTGTCTTATTTGACGAAGGCTTATAAGCGGGTCGATCAAGCACACAAGCCGGACTATATATGTACCTACTCTACCTATCTCGGTCGTGTGTCATTTTGAATGTTATTTATTTTTTATTTTAGATGTGGTTGCAGCAGGATTCACGGTAAGTTACAATTACATTTAAACCCATTATAAAATAGTCATTAATTTTTAGTAATTTATGCTATAAGAAATTTTTTCAGAAATTATTTTAAATTCCAAAGATAAATTATTACAAATATTTACTTTTTATATTTATAATTCAAAGTTTAAAAGTAAACACATAAAATTCATTAATTAATGCATTGGAGTAAATCTGCTTTCCCCCTTTACTTTTTAAATGCCACCAAAAGAAGCAAATTTCTTCCAAATTACTGGTACTTCTTTTAAAAAGTATTAATGCTACTTCGAGGATTATGGTTAATAACATTTGTCATTTAAGGAATTCAGCATTTACAATTCAGGTATTCACAATAGAAGATAATATAGTTACTTTTTAAAGAATGCTCATTCTGCATATTTATTTATCACCTCAAAAGTCGTTTTCTTTAAAAAAAAAATTGGTATTTTACCATTTCGCGGGCGCAGGCGATAAGTCGCCAAAAATTTGCGATTTCCGCCATACGGAATAGTACTATTAATAATTTTTAACTGTGTATTTAACTGCGTATACTGTTGTTCTTTAACTGCGTATACTGTTATACTTTTACTGTGTTTACTGTGTTTTGTCGTCAGAAAATTCGGCTTGTCACCTAAGTTCTGTTAACGAGGTTTGCGCCCACGAAAGGAAAAAGTACCAACATTTTGAATCATTTTTAGTACTTGTATAAATAATTAAAAGAAAATCTATTAATGTGACTGTTATATTTCATTTGTATTTGTTGTTATGCAGTTTATATTTCAATTTTCAGGAGTCTAGATGTACGAGTACAATTCTCAAAATCGCCTGCTGTGTGTCTGTGATAATCGGCTCATCAATTACAGTCTTTGTATTTATAGCTACCAGGTAAAAAAAAACTATTATAGTCAAATTAATAAGTAGTTTTGTAACAGAATCTGTCACTCAGCCCGCTTCCACACAATATTTGTGTTCAACAAGAAAAAGGCACCAAACACAATATCAATTCTATATTAAATATTTACACGCTAAATTTGGCTAGTTTCATTTATTTCCTTTCGAAAATTCAATAATTATTTCTTATCGTTTGCTAAATTAATTTATATTTAAAGAATGCATATGTAAAAAAATATTCCTCGCTTTAAAATAGAAGCAAAACATTTCATATCAACACACAATCAAAGAATCTCTTGGTGAAATATATTTGACGTCATTTCAAACTGATTTATTTCGCAAAAATAAATTTCCTTTAATTTATTATTTAAAAGAAATAAAGTTTCTCGAGCAATTGTTGTGAATGGCAATGGTGATTTAAATTTAATAAAAATGGCTATGCTTTTTAAATGAGCATTAAATTTATCAGGGTTTTTTTTAAATAATTGAAGTACTTCGAATTCGAAATTTTCATAGATTTTTAATGTTTTCTCGTTTCAATGCGATAAATTTATTGACGCATCACACTTGCCTGTAGCATTTGTAGTTTGGGCTATGAAAGTGGGTGACAGACAGACGGAGTGAATGATTATAATATCTTCCTCCCACTTTTTACGTTATAAACGTAGTGTGGAAACTAAAATTCAAATACATAAGGCGTTTTTTTTTAATATAACTTTTTAAAATATCACATATCAATTATTTGACTCTTTAACGTGAACTTCGCTTAGTACAAGAAAAAAAAATCCTAGTCGAAATTCTTTAAATGTCACACTAAAGCATATAATAGGAAAAATTTGCAGTTTCCATGTCAAAAAAAATCATACATCAATTATTTGAAACTCTTAACGTGAACTTCGCTTAGTACGAGAAAA
Source organism: Oedothorax gibbosus (assembly GCA_019343175.1). Classification (NCBI taxonomy): domain Eukaryota; kingdom Metazoa; phylum Arthropoda; class Arachnida; order Araneae; family Linyphiidae; genus Oedothorax; species Oedothorax gibbosus. Next base: position 6,058,961 of record CM033270.1, on the reverse strand, counting down.
ACACCCTAGTCGAAATTCTTTAAATGTCACTAAAGCATATAATAGGAAAAATTTGCAGTTTCCATGTCCAAAAAAAAATATCCTAATGATATTTTTTAAAGGATTATCCATCATGTTCAATGTGATATTATTTTACATGTAACCAAAACGAATAATCATATTTGCGCATTCTCCTAATTAAATAAAAAAAAAAACACCAAAATTAATTCTATATTAGTTTTAGCTCTTATTTTAGGGACACCATGCATTTATATTGTTACTTGGTAATATATATAATTGCATTTTTTCTATGATATCAACGCCAAATAAGGCAATGAGTACCTGAAGATCTGATAAAATTAACTAAGACAATTCCAAATTACCGTCTAATTAGAACAAGAAACAACGGTCAATTTTTAAAAGAGGACAATTATCAGTCGAAATGAGTATAATTAAGCAATTTGTTTTCAGTTAATTTCTATATAATTATTTTTAATTCAAAATATAAGTGTGGAAAGAGGGTCTGAAAGGAAATTTCTCCACGTGCTATTTTCTTTCAACATCTTATAAAAAAAGTTCAGAAAATCTAAAGTAACCTTCATTCATTTTACTTCTATTCTCCCCGAAATTCTAATAGTACGGAGATACAGAAGGTTGAAAAGTATTACGATATTTGACACTGATGTCTCTAACTTTTTAAGCTTTCTAACTTACTTTATAAATTGATTAAATATACAGTCCCTGGACAAATTATTAGACGCACTGCAAGATTTCATGTAAAATATTAATTTCCGGGTGATATTGTACGTTTTATTATTTTAAATTGATTTGTTTTTTATTTTTATATTATCCAATCAATTACCGATTTATTTGACATAAATAAAACAGCATTCATTTAGAAAAGCATAAGTTTATTAAGTTTTAAAGAAAAGTGAAATTAATGTTAGTAAAACTCAATATTTAGTTGAGCCACCTTTAGCCGCTATCAAAGCTTTAATTCTGCGCGGCATGCTATCAATGCAAGACTGTACTGTCTCCTGCATTTGAAGATATTGATTCCACACATAAATAATCTTATAATAAATATAAATTAATCTTAATCATAATTATCTTAACATAAATAGAAATATGTAGTCTACAACAATTCTTTTAAATAAAAATCAATAATATTGTAGTTTAAATATACCATTATTGCATAAAAACTCTTAAGAAACATAAAATTACTAAAAAAATACAGTGCGTCTAATAATTTGTCCAGGGACTGTAAGTGAAATGTGTTATAGTAACAATACCGTTAACTAATATAATAAAGTAAAGCTAAAATTTTATTAAAGTGCAACACATCAATAAAATATTTTTATGTTAATTTTGAGGTTTAAAACTTTTTTAAATGAAACATTATTAAATTAAGACTTACCATCAGAATAATTCCTATTAATTATATGATCTGGACCAATGTTATAGCGCCAATGTCGTATGTAAGTGTAACTCGAATAAAATGTTTCAAAAAATTTCATCAATCTATTTCTTCAATATTTTTCGCCTCAAATTGTACGTTTTCTGAGGAATGACCAGCATACGGACGTATGGATCGAAATCTTAACGATTTCAAAATTGTTAAGGGGACACGGTACCCAAAACATTATTTCTAGAAATTATAACATCAATTTGTAAATTATGTTGGTTTTATTTAATGTTCACTCTAAATAAACATTTTCTAACAATAAAAACAAATATTTACAAGTAGTTTTTCATTTATTTAAAAAAAGCCAAAATTTTGAACTTTTTTAAAACGCTACTCCTCTGTCAATTTTGAGAATAACTCCACCAAATTTTTATAGTTTGGTTTTAGTACTATTTCAAGAACTGTGCATGGATTTTAAAATGTGAGCGATAGTGAAAAAGTAACATGCATTTATACTGAAAATCACAAAAAAATACAAATTATTAAATTTAACATTTAAAAAAAAACTATACATAGTAGACCTTATTCCATGCACAATTTTGTGCACCATATATATAAGAACACAGGTCAAAAATTTCAAAATTCTAACTTAATTAGCAAAAAGGCCTTAGGGATTTATTAAACACAAGAATTAAAAAACGCGAAACAGAGAAAAAAGATTGAAAGCAGATGAAATACGTATTCAAACTTATAGGAATGACTCCAGAAAATATTTAATAACTTTTTTTCTACAGAAGATATCATTATGAAACTTCCAGTAAATGTCCAGAAAGATATTGTGAATAATAAGAAGTAAAAACTGAAAAATCGATATTTTGACCAATTTTTGGGTACTGCGTCCCCTTAAAAATTTTGCGCTTGGTTTCACCAAAAATATGCTTCCTAAGAGATGCAACGGCAGTGTGGTGAAATGTTTCACCATATTTTCGGTATCCTGTTGAACCCTTTCTCCAGTTTTTGTTGCAAATCGAAAACCCAATACAGAAAATATGGTGAAATATTTCACCACCAGCCGTTGCAGCTATTCGGAATTACTATTAAGGTGAAACCAAGCACAAAATGTTTAGCAGTGAAAAGCCACTTTCCATTTCATGTTTCCTTCAAATTACGGCTCAAAATTTTCATGACCGAAGGAATATTTATTTTCAAGCTTCTTGTTTCACTCTTTTTTTTGTTGCCAACGGGGCTGCTTTATTGGCGGCTAAGCCTTTGCAGACTCGGCATATTCCCCAGAACTGAGAGCCATTTTTTGTGGCACCATCTAGGCAACTCTCGCTACCAATTTTGGCCTTCAGATTACAATAAATCTGAGCTCTCTGTGGATGTTAAAGTATGCTGATATTTATATTTTGCCTTAAGAACCCAGGCCAAACGGGTACCCAAGGGATCGTACGACTCAGCCGGGGATCAAACCCGCAAACTTGGGCTAAGAAGGCAGTCACGTAATACCCCTCAGCCATTGAGCCGCTTTCCAGTTTTACAAAAAAAATCTTTAAAAAAGAGCCTAAAGGGAAATTATCCTAAGGCTATGTCCTGACTACGCCACAAAGGCAACAAAACTTGGCGACTTGGCAGAGTCAACCACCATGTTATTGCATTGCTGGGCGCGCTTGGCGGTCGCCAAATTTTGTTGCGTTTTTGCCTTTGTGGCGTTTGTTGTCGTAGTGAGGACATAGCCTAATGACATGACACCACTTAACATTCAGGAACTTCATTTTTACAACAATTTCCCCTTCCTCAGGATGTTTGACCTGGACTGCGTTGCTCAAATTCTGATGGAACTGTCGTTACTTGGAGCTTATGTGTGCATTCTCGTCTCTTCGGCTCAAACCTATAGTGAAGACAGCGTGAGTAAATTTCTACAATATCAAATAACAAATAAAAACAATGTCTGAGGGCGCACTGATCCATGTAGAGAATTCTTTATAACCTTGATTTGATGCACTCGAAGGCGTCGCGAGAGCAAAACCATTTCGTATTATATGACTTGGCCATTCATTTAGAAATTTGTGCGCTTTTTTTAACAAAAAATGATATAACCTTTTGAAGAATAGAGGGCAAATGGTAAAAAAGACGGTCACCCGCCACTATATGGCTGGATATTGTAAAGAAAGATCTGAAACATAGTACACTAGAAAAAAACTTACAGGGTGTCCAGAAAAGGACTCCCTGTTTTCAAAAATTAATAAAAAAAAGAAATTGATAGAGATATTAACACAATTCTTTCACAAAACGAATGAGTCATGTCTGGAATTTGATATGGAACACTTTATTATGTTAGTTATGTTTATTACGTTATGTTATTACACTTTATTATATTCAATTTAACCGACAGATGGCGCGGCAATACCGTGTGTTGGTTGTATGAAAGAACGAGGCATGCGTATATACCGAAAAGAAGGACACGTGGTCAGAAATGTTCAGTAGCTTTCAGTTCAGGGAAATCAGCAATAGTTATTGCGTGGAATCCAACACATGGTATTGCAGCGCTATCTGTCGGTTAAATTGAACATAATAAAGTGTAATAACATAATAACGTAATAAATAAACATAACTAACATAATAAAGTGTTCCATATCAAATTCCAGACATGACTCATTCGTTTTCTGCAAGAATTGTGTTAATATCTCTATCCATTTCTTTTTTATTAATTTTTGAAAACAGGTAGTCCTTTTCTGGACACCCTGTATTAACTTTTCAATACAAAAAATCATGTTTTTTCCAGTTATTACAAGTTGAGTTGAAACAATACAAAAATTGCATTGCGACAAAATGACAATGCGTTGTTGGTACAAAAATTGTGCTGAAGGGGCCAGCACGCATGTATTCTTCTGAAATATAGCTAAGCTTCTGATCTTGAATGTTTCAGAAATCAGCAATGTTAAAACTTAAAAATGTATACTGCGGGACTTTGAGATGAATTTTATAGTTTGTTTTACACAATTTAAAAAACAATATAGTATGATGTTTTTGTCAATAGCTCATAGATGTTAGAATATAGTCTCCTCTCGCGATTGTCAATTGGGTTGGTTGCTTTGTGCTTTTTATGCATGAGTTTTTTCTGGTTGTAAGATGAGAAGCTGTTTAGGCTAGTACAGTCGTGGAGAGGCAGCTTTGGCCACTAGAGACATTCTTGAAGAGTAAAACATTATTTTTAAACCAGCTACAGAACATAATTTTCTATTAATTTTTTGTTCCACCAACCAGGCTTGTGGTCGTGCCAACCCTACCCTATGCGTAGCAGTCGCAGCCTTGCTTCAGTTCTTCTTCCAATCTGCTTTCCTATTTATTTTGATGGAAAGCCTCATCGTATGCTCAACACTGAAGGACTACCTGCCCGAATATTGCACGCCAAGATCGCCCACAACACTCGTCATCCTGGGTTTCGGTGAGTTGGATACAAACATGCAAGAAGTGTAAAAAAATTACTTTTTTATAATATCGTGCAAAAAAACTAAAGTTTTCAAATCAATAATCGTGGCAAAAGTGATGCTTTTAACGAAATCGTGTTTCAAAGTTACTTTTACGCACTAGTGCGACAAAGTAAATAAGAGCATCTGATTGGTGTAAAATTCTTTATTTGAGCGTGATTCTTTATTCGGCGGCTTTGTGATTGGTGGAAAATTCTTTATTTGGCGTCTTATTTCCAATGCCAATCTAAGTAATACTTTTTGCACGTGAGTTTAAAATAATCATTAACATAAATAATCACCTTCAAATCATTTTGAACGCGATAATAAAATAATTAATAAGCCAATCAATAAATGCCAATTTTATAAATATTTTTTTATAATTGCGTGAAAAAAATCCGATTTTTACACTATAATTTTAATATCGGACGCGTCCGAAAAGTTATACTTTTTAGAAACAGTGATAAAAAAATACTTTTTTTCACCCAAAAGCAGTTTAAAAAAAGTACTTTTTTCACTCTTTTTTCATAAGATGCCAACATTTCAAGTAAAATTTCTATTTCATAATATTCATAAAATTTAGAAATTTATTGATCTGCTTTATTTATAAATATTATGCGCGTGAATTTTATTATTTTTTTTATTTTTGAATCAGTATCCATGTTCAAATGTTTGACTTTAAACTAAAAAATAAGTTTGCCTTTTGTAGTTCCAGAGATTTATCGATGCCGATCTTCTTTACGTAAAAAAAATTAAGACTTGAATTATTTTTGAACCAATGAGATTTGATTTTTTTCACGTAATTATAAAAAATAGTGTATGAAACACGAACGTAGTGTACGAAACACGTGAAAAATAGTGTATGAAACGTGTGAAAAGTAAACTTTTTAAAACACGTGTCATTATTTCACTCACTCGTACCTCGCTCGTGAAATAAAATCCACTAGTTTTAAAAAGTGTTACTTTTCACACTTGTTGCATAAATAACTATTTTGCACGGTATTATAAAATATAGTGTACGACAATACGTCGAAAATAGCCTTTTTTTAAACTCGTGAATTTATTTCACTCGCTCGTACCTCACTCGTGAAAATAATTTATTCAACTCGTTTAAAAAAGCCTCACTTTTCACACTAGTTGCATAAATAACTATTCCCGTATTTAAGACGGTTTTAAAATCTTTTCGCTCAATTTTTCGGTCGTGAACCATTTTTTTTAAAAACTAGTATGCAGTTTGAAAAGCACGTTCTTCTTGAGTTGCTCTCAAGGACGGTACTTTAGGAACGTCGACAAGATTGCTTCTTTTGGAGCTTGCTTTCTCTTTCGTAAAGTGATTTAGTGGTCAAGTTGGTGAATTGCTTCACTTGTAACTTTAAGGTTACTGGTTCAAGCCACAACTGATGCAAAACCTGTTCAAAATTTAAATGAATTTATGGGTATTTTATGGAACAAACCCGTATTTTAATTGGGATTTACAGCATTTAATCCAGAAAGTTCCCGTATTTTTGCGTTTTTATTCTGGCTACTTCTTTACCAAAATAATCATCTCTCATTTGCTTACTATATTTTAAGATCGAATTTTGAAAATCTGCTTTTGAAATAATTAGCTAATCGTTAAATTTTCAATCGACTTTCCATTCTCACGCAAAAAATTGAAAACTTAAAACATGTTTTCTTTATTCATTTTTCTTTTTCATTATTTTACTTATTTCATTTCTCTTTTTTACAGGTATACCAGGCATAATCAACATTATTATCGCAGCTATAGAGAGTGACGAATATACTGACAAAAAAGAAAAGTATATAGTTATCAAATATATAATCCTTACTTTGTAGTATATTATACATATCGATATAGTCAGAATATTTAAATTTCAAAATTTGAACACCAATAACTATTAAGATCGTTAATCGTTATTAGCGTATTAATCGTTATCATTTGCGTGATTGCTCGAATGAATCAAAAATTTGTAACGGAGTTTTTTTTCTTACTGTAAAAGCTCCATAAAACAGGTGGACGTAAGTGCTGCCATCCAGTTTTAAAAACAAAATCTAAAATTTCAATTCATAAAGTTAAACTTCAAAATAAGTCTTAATGCAAGATTTCAGCTTGCAATCCTTTAAATACAAGAACGTCGGTTAACCGACTGCTTCCACACGTGACTTACACTACATCGGACGTTTTAACAAATTTCGTTTGCATAGTTCATAATTATTTTCTATTTATTCAAAAATGAATATTGTATGTCAGTTTACCCCTGAACATATAGTATTTTTAGCAATCAGTAAAAACTTTTTTTATTTAGTATTTTACTTAAAAAATAATAAAAATGTCCTGAGGTGATTTACACTACATGAAAGGAAGTCGATTTTTGGTTATCATTATAAACTCTCATTTCTTCTTCATAGTGCAGTTAATCAACATTCTACCAATGCTTATTTTAAGTATAAAGTTTAAAGCTAAATAATTTAATTGCAAAAAAAATATTGAAATATCATAGGAAATAATGTATTAACAGTTTTGTGCGTGACTTACACTACATTCAATTTGTGACACAGATTGTATCACAGATATGGAAATTTAGGCAATAACAACATAACATATTTAAATAATTTTTAACAAGGTAAGTTAAAAATTGCACATGTGGGGTAAAATCATAGTTAGAAAAAGTTACACAACGTCCCCTAAAGTTGGTTTCTGGTTATTTCTTAATTCTTTCTTCAATAGCATTGTCTGAAAAACCTTCCTTCTCAGGCCACGCAAAAAGACTTCCCGGCCATTGCAGATGTTTCAGTTTTATTGAATAAGCATCTATACTTAACATTTGCCCCACAAAATATTTAGCGATAATTTTCATACAAAAGGAACTAAAAGCTCTTTTTCCAGCATCAAATTCATTTTCAGAATTTTGTGGAGAGATATTTCTTTTTACAACATTTAAATTTGTTTAATCAGCCGTGTAGTATTTTTGAGGATTTAATGAAACATTGGCAGTTTTAAGTAGGTATTTGTTTAATTTTAAAAAGCAGATCTTTTCGTGACTTACACTACAGCCAAAACAGGGGATGTTTATCTTTCTAATTAAGTAACTTTTATTTATAAATGCCGATTAAAAATGTGTTTTCAAGATTGTTATTATAGTGTATTTTAATCACCAACCAAAAAACCAACCATTACCAAAAAATCTGATAAAAAATAATACTTAATTCAAAATTCAAGAATTCAAAATGATGAAAAACCATAACACATGCTTTAAAAAAAAAGCAGCCACTTTGAAACTTCAGTGTTGCCACAGATAAAAACAATAATAGTTTTTGATGTAAAATTTTTGCAGTTCAAACTTTTCTAAATCACAAATAAAAGTTTCAACTGGAATAAAAAAATATTTTTAAAATTCACTTGTGGTATGTATTTACGTGGAATTAACCTGCCTTGATAGAATACTTTTTTTTTTCATAATACTTTTTGTTTCACAGCATTTGTGAATAAGCATGCACTTAGAATCTTTATAAGGATACGTCATGCGTTCTCGCGAAAAACTCCTTGCATAATACGGTATGTCAGTTTACTCCAGAACTGTATGTAACGTGACACCCAAAAATCAGTTTTTTTTAACAGTGCTTATTCAGTCTGAAATTCGTCATGTTGGTCGAGTTTTTGGTTAATCACAGAATTCACTACATTATTACAATACCTTTAAAATGTAGTGTGCTCTTTAAATTCCAGACATTTTGCTACTAGTAATTGATAATATTGGATCATAATCAAAGAGATGCACAGAGTTGTTTTTACTGATTATAGGTTAACCACTTTCCACTACGATTGTGAAACTTAAAAAACATATATTTGTATAAGGCTGTACATTCAGTACTTATTACTTTTACTTATCCCTCTTGCACTCCATTGCTGGAGCATAGGGCCTCCGTCAGGTTCTTCCATCTCACTCTGTTGGTGGCCAGATGTTTCGCCTCCCGCCATGTTGTCTCCCCACCTCCTTCAGTTCGTTTTCGATAGTTCGCCTCCAAGTGTTTCTTGGTCTTCCCCTCTTTCGGTGTCCCTGGGGATTCCAATCAAAAGCCTGTCTTGTCTTGAATTTTTCATTTTTTCGCAATACATGCCCAATCCCACGCCACTTTCTTTTCTTAATTTCAAATTCTATTGGTATCTGTTTTGCTCTCCTTAGAAGCTCTTCATTATTAATTTTATGGTACCACTTTATGTCAAGAATACTTCTTAGGCACTTGTTAATGAAAACCTGGAGCTTCCTCACGTTAGTTTTATTGCAGTGCCATGTTTCAGCTCCATAGAGAAGGGCGGACTTCACACATTAGTGTTAAATACTCTGATCTTAGTTGCGATAGAAATTGCCACTACACTCTATCTTTTTTTGCAGCTGCTGGCTGTACCTCTACGGGCGTGCCGTATTGCCGTCCGTCGTGCCCGTCCTCGTGTTCAGCATTTTCACGCTCCTTTTCCTGCTCTCGGTGTTCGACGCGGACGAACCTAGAGAAGATGGACCGAAATCATTGGTCCACAGAGGGAGGTGAGTCGAAAAAGGTTATTGAACACCTTGCCGATGGGTAAATTTTCAAAAAAAGTGGTCATAAAAGTGCCTACTTTTTTTTATCCTTGAAAATTATATAAATATATGACATATTATAACTTAACCCCCTCAAAATCTTATATTTTGTACCCCAATTAAACTTAATAACTTAAATTATCTTTTTCATATATCCTTAATATCACTTAGTACTTTAACATCCCAACCACACCCTGTCGGCGACAAACAGTCGCCTAGATCAACGTTCCCACAGAAACTGTTTAGTCATCACATTTTAAAGTTGAACTTTCAAACTTTCTCATTACTCTGATTGGTCAGTGAAGCAGAGCTCGAGATTTTTCGCCATTTTTGTGAGCATTCGTTCACTCTCTCGTCGACTGCAGACTACAAATCAACCTTCTCCTGATGAATATTTCTTAAATAAAAGATCTTTAATTACTCCGAAGTTTCCCTGTCGACTTATTTTACATATATATGTGTGAACAATACATGTATATTTTTTTTAATTTTTCATTTGTTTTTAGCTTGAAAACTTAAAAAAACGATTATTAATATTATTTGCGTTTTACTTGGTAGATTTAAGTTAGCGTTAATCTTATTGGCGCATTGCTACTGAACACTCCAGCCCGGAAGGGAAGGGGGAAACAGTAGCCGAAATCTAGCCGAGCGAGAAGGAAGGGAACCTTTGTTTAACAGCACAAATACCTTGAAGCATCTAATAGTTTGAATATGTGATTATTAATTCAAACTGACATTTAACACATCTATAAAATCAAAAGTTCTGCTCAGAATGATATTAATTTGGCGCAGGCGCACAGAGAGAACGAAGATTTTGTATTGATGAAGACTTATAAAACAAGAGAATATAAGATTTCATGTGGGGCCCAGATGGCCGAGTGGTTTGGACCATTACGCTAGCAGTCTGCGCGCTGTAACGGGTGCGGTTTTGATTCCCGCCTTCGCCCTTGGTGTATATTCCTTTCTCTGTGACAGTAAAAATTATTTCTGTGTCTCTCTTACTTGACGAAGGCTTCATAAGCGGGTCTCTGATCAAGCACACAAGCCGAAATATATATGTAATAGTAGTAGTAGTAAGATTTCATGTGCAACGGAGTAAGGCCAATTACCTGATACTCTATTTGGCACAGGCTTGGCTGGGTGAACCTTGCCCAATTCTAACCCCGTATCAGCGGCATGGCAGCGCAAAGCTTTGAAACCTAAGCCGAACTGAGACAGCTGGCGCGCTCCTGTTAAATTAACTATCACTATGACAAGTCATGAGACACAATATTTTTTTGTTTCAATTCAGCATTTCCATAAATAGAATTGTTTACATTTGGCCTGTTACATCAAGCCTGTTGCAGACTCGGCATATTTCCTTAGACTGAGAGTCTTTTTTTTTGTAGAACCATCTAGGCGGCTCTTGCTACGAATTTTGACGCTTAGATTATAATTAATCTGAGCTCTCTGTAGATGTTTAAGTATGCCGAATTTTAATTTTACCAATACAACCCAAGCCCAAATGGGTGGGTACTCAAGACCCATTCTTTTACATACCATATAATCTTATTTCATGCATGTATTTACATTTGAAAAGCTTAGTGGAAGAACGTGCTAAGTGACATTTTGAAAAAATTGAAATTTTTGTGTCAATGAACACACTACTAACTTTTTTATATAACGATAACAAGCTTCCACTTTTTCAGAATTTTCAGTATATTTTTTAAGTTTTGTAAGTACCGCTTTTAATAGATCTGAGTGCAAACTAAAAAACTTTAAAGCTCATTTTCTTGTTTTCACTTCACGTCACCACTTCTTCACAGCACGTTCTTCCGCTAAGCTCTTCGTTCGTAATTGAAGAGCTTAGTGGAAGAACGTGCTAAGTGACATTTTTGAAAAAATTGAGATCTGTGTGTCAATGAACATATTACTAACTTCTTTAACTATAAAAGTTTCCCCTTTTTCATAAACTTTAAATTTAGTATATTTTTAGCGCTTTTCAAGTACCGTTTTCAACAGATCCGAGTGCAAACGAAAAACTTTAAAGCTCATTTTCTCTTTTTCACCTTTTTATCACTTAGCACGTTCTTCCACTCAGCTCTTCAATTGTGTATCTCTCTTTTATAGCGTCTTCCTTAAAACCCGCTGGTCGTGTTTCGTCGTGTTCGCCTTCACCGTCGTGTGCTACTCAACAGGGTTGTTCGGCGCGAATAACAACGATCCCACCCTGACGTACGTTTTTGCCGGATTCAGTATTTCCTTGGGCACGCTGCTTCCAATCGTGCGGATACGGTGGGACGACCAGGTAAATGTACTTTAACCTCTCTTTCAAGTAGCACGCTTTCGTCTTAAGGTAACACGGAACAAAACGACCGCTCAAAATCTCGAATTTTCATTTCAACTTTAGTTAATTAATCGTGCATTTACGAAAGAACTTCTATGATGCACATTTGAATATGAGGCTGGAGTTTGCAAATTTGGTAGTTAATTTCAATATAACTTTGTTGCCAGCTTTAAATGTCATTATTCCAAAACACCAATTTTCAGCTTTAAGGTACACTTTTCTCTTTTTCTATTTTTACTAGAAGGGTTGAAATTTTCTGTGATGTCGTATTTATGTCTATTTAACACAGTGAACCAAAAATATTCCAAAAAAATATTAAGTGAGTAAAAATAAGACGATTTTTCTAATTTAAGAAATACGCAAAATTTCTATTTATGTTAATAACTTAAAATTATGAATGTTTTATCGTCAAACTTGAAGTTCATTGCGTTGAATAGACTTTTTTTATTTCTATAAAAAATTATTTTTAGATTCACGTAATAGTTGTGCTGGAAAGTGTACCAAAAATCTAAAAATCGGTGTTTTAAAATAATGACGTATGAAGCTGGAAAAAAAGTTATATTGAAATTAACTACCAAATGTGCGAACTCTAACACCATATCCAGGTGCGTATTATATCAAAAATTTCGTAAATATTCATTTTAGTGATTGAAAGTTAAAATGAAAATTTGATATTTTGAAGCTTCGATATGTTCCCTGTCCCCTAAAAAAAACCTCTTGTTCACAAATTATTTTCCGAGGCTTACAAAAGTAAGTGATAGAACACAACATTAAATTGTAAATAAAATCAGAGAGAACTACGAAAGGCTCCATTCTTTGCACCAGATCCGAGAACACTGGAGGCTATCGTTCGGAAAGACCCTCCAAACTTCTTCTAAATAGAGATCTTGAGTTTGCGTGCAAATTGCAGTGCAGAAAAACAAGCTCAATGTCCTCTTCCTTATCACCACAGTCTCAATGCCCATTTAACAAAATACAAAATCTAAATAAGTAGCTCTTAAAGCTTATACACATTGTATAAACCTGTAACCTGACTGTCAGGGTTTTCCAGCAACACACATAGTTTTTAAAAAATTATAAATTTTAATAATTTTATTAAATTTTAAAATTTAAAGCATGGAGGAGCCATTTATAACCATCAACTACAGAAATATAATTTTTAAGAAATTAAATTTTCAGTTAAAAATTTTAATTTAAACTCATGCAGTGAAAATCAGTTTACACTTCAGCCAAATTGCTTATAATATATTGCTTATATTATATTGCCAATTGCCAAATTGCTTATAATTATATTGCCACTGCATAAACGAAATGTAGTTATTTAAGGAACGTAATTCAGTCGCAAATGTGTCCTTTTAGAAGTTCTAATTTGCAACCAATTTTGCTACATCTTAAAATCGCTAAATTGTTACTTTTTATCATTTTGCACTGGAATAGCAAAGTGTTTTTACCGACTTAAGAGTGAACCTAACGGAACTTCGACCGACATCACACGTCTGTCCTAGTACACTCGAGGAACCCAGTGATTAAGTCGAGTTTTTTACATACACATATCCGTCTATAAGGTGGATGGCGTATTAAGGACCCTGTACCTGCTCTATGAGAGGCCGACACTCTGCCAACTGACGTAAGGCAAGCTAAGATTCCTTCCGAACAATAACAACAATGACCATCCCATCAAAAAGAGTTGAGATATACATCATTGTAAACAATAAAAGAGTGTAGTAGAAGAACGTGCTAAGTGACAAAAAAGTGAAAACGAGAAAATAAAATTTTTCGTTTGAACTATGATACTTTAAAAACGACACTTACAAATGTTAAAAAATATACTTAACTTTAAAGTTTATGAAGAGGGGAAAACTTGTTATCTTTAAAGAAGGAAATAACTTGCTCGTGGATTCAAAAATGTCACTTAGCACGTTTTCTCACTAAGCTCTTCAATTAAACCCCAAAATTTGACAACGCAAAAATGTTGTTATTATTATGGTTGAAGCTCACGAGCGCGATTCTTTTTTAAATTTTAACTCGGGAATTTCCATAAAACCATGTGTTAATAACTACACTGTAAAAAAAAAACCTGTTGTTTTTACAGTTAAAAACTGTCAACTTAGACGCCAGTTAATAACTGTTTTTTTTACAGTTTAAAACTGTAATTCTTTTACAGGAAAACTGTAATTTTAACAGAGAAAAACTGTTAATTTAGCAGGGAAAAACTCTTAATTCAATGGTTTTCCCCTGTAAATTTAACAGTTTCTCCCTGCTAAAATAAAATACCCAATACTAGCCCTCGCGACCGAGTAATTACTTAGTCGCAGAAGGTTCAGTATTGGGCTCGCACGCAAGAAGTTCCTGGAAGAGGTATGGACCGGGCCCGGTTTTGATCCAGGAACCTCTTGCGTGCGAGCCCAATACTGAACCGTCTGCGACAAAGTCATTACTCGGTCGCGAGGGCAAGAATTGGGTATTTGTGCTGAACGATGATCTCAATCACGTGACTCTTTGCTCGTCTTCAAATTTCCCCCGCGGGCAGGTGCATTTGATGGATTGTGAGTGTGACGTCACGTTAACGAAGATAAATACAGTTATTAACTGTTTTTCTAAAAAAACGGTTTTTAACTGTAAAAAATAATGTATTTAACTGTAAAAACAACAGGTTTTTTTTACAGCTGGTGTACTGTTAGATTCCCACTTTTATTAAAACCATTGTTTAGTATTTTCTGTTTAAGCTATTCCTTAATATTTTTTTAAGTAATATATATTTCAATTTTCTACAGGTAAGGGAGCAATTAAAACGAGGCCTGTTCGCCAGCTTGCGAGATGACATAGGTGGCATTCGCGTCACTCCAGCACCCGGACACCAGGATTCCAGATCTTTGCTGAAAATGGCAGAATTCAGCAGCGCCAAATTCGGGAAACGGGAGCAGCAATTCGCCAGCACCGAGTTCCATAATAAGGAAGACATAAATCACCGTGATATAGTAGCGCATCGATAGAAGGATGCGCTGGTTTAACGAATTTATCTTCTTATGATGGGTCCAGTGAATTATGTCTGGGGTTAGCCATTGACCCTAACTTTTGAAGACCTTACGGCCCTGGTTTTCAATCCAGGACTTGACTTAAGGAGTAGTGGTAAACGGATAGCACATATATTATGCCATTGTATGCTTAAGGGCGAGTGTGCCCGATCGACCGCGGGTTTCCAAACTAAAGTGCCCAAGTGTTAATTCAATGGTAAAAAAATATTTTCTAAACCACATTTCTCCGGCTGTATTGAATATTTTTACAAACGGTTTTTTTAATGATAAATGTAGATAACTTACAGGTCTCTATAATCCCACTTTTTGAAATTTCTTCGAATATTTTATGTAAAATTATTTATTCATTGAAAATCCAGAAAAAAATATTCGTACCAATTTAAACAAGAAGTTCATAAAGAACTAAAATAGCCTACTTTCCTGTTACTTAAATACTTACTGAAGTTCCTAATCGGGAAAAAAAACAAGGTTCCTAAAGTAAATATCATCAACAGCCGTTTCTACACTAGATTTATACACATTAGAAAAAAAATCGAAACACAGCACCCAGCTATAATTTAAACTTCTAAAAGCCAAAATCAACTATTTTCCTTAATATTCTTTCGCAAATTAATTAAATATTATTTATCATCTGCTCGTGATTTATTTGTAGTTCGAAGAATAATTAAATATTTATTAATAAAAAAAGTAATGAAACTACTCCGAACTGCATTAAAAAATAAGAAATGTAAATTAAAACTAAGCATAATTGCATGCAAAAGTATGCCTTGCCGCTTTCTTGGTAGATAAATAATGAATAATCAAAGAATCAAATTGTGCTACATTTTATGACGTCATTCCAAACTGAATCATGAAAATATTATTTTGCTTCAAATATGTTTAAATAAATAAAGTTTCTCATGCCATTGTTGATTTGGCAACAGTGATTTAAATGACTCAAAATTGAATTTCAATGCTAATTCAATGGGAAATTCGTCGACAGATAGTAGATTTATGTCCGTCCGGACGTACAGACAGACAGGACAAAAAGTATGAAAGTTGGGAATCTGAGGTCATACTTTCTAACAAAAAAAGAATTTTTAAGATCCGATGGATAGAACCGATTTTGGAAGGGGGGTACGGACGGACAGACGGACATCGACCGCATGTCAATACCTACTTTTTCATTTTTTTAATTCTTTCGAATTAAAAAAAAAGAAAAGTAGGCTAAAAAATATATAAATACCAAGTCTTTAAATTATGTTACTTAATTACATTTATTATTGATCTTTTATCAATATTTAAAAAAATTCATATATTATTATTTAGCTTATATGACCTTTCGTCGTGGATTATAAAAAAATCGTTAAAAAAAATTAAAGCTTACCGTTTTGTAGCATTTTCGAAAATATTATGTTGTCTACTACCGTATTGCAGCATATACACAGACAACTGAACTCATCATCAAAAAAGACCAACGAATTTGGTACGTGCCGGGCGATACTTTCACTGCTTGACATCAAGTTGTATATACAACTGTAAAAACATAACTACTGCGAAGTTTTAGAGATGAATGTTATTTTGGGAAATTTTATTTACTCCAGGGTTTGAATCCTTTAGTAATGATAAAATTTCTTCGCCATGACATGCTTACATTTATTATGTTTTGCCGAGTCTTGTATTTTGAAAAAGAGTATTATCAAATGAATGGGGAAAAACAAGAAAGTTACATCAATAAATAATGGTTCTTAAAAGTTGAACAAATATAACTTTCTTCAGATACGATGGTATGCCTATATTAGTTTATGAGAAGTATAATATGTATATTTATATCTGTGAAGAACTGTTAAACAAAATTGGAAATGTTCAAATTTGTTTTACCTTTTTTTCTCACATACCCATACATACAAGGGTTGTAAATTTGTTATTATTAGCTCAGAAATGCGTATTAGAATTTGAACAAGCCTGGTTTTGTTCGACAGCTTCAAAATATTTTCAAAAAATGTATTTATTTAAATAAAGGTGAAAACAATAAAATAGATTTTATATTAAAAAAAAGTTTTAACCAACATTAGTAAGAGTGTTTCTTTATTTTACTTTAAAAGGTTTCAGCTATTTGGTACTTTATAATCAAACTAGCACAATTTCAAATATGTCGGGTTTTTTCATTGTTGTTTTTTAAATGTTTTCATATGGATATTAAACATCTATCCATGCAAATAGAACAATAAAACAGGCACGGTGTTCACCTAAAATAAAATTTAGAATTACAAAACCTTTTTTTTTCAAAATTTATTTAAACTTTATTTTGTTGTTTTGTACATACTCCGTTAAAAAGACAAACTCAATTTTAGAGGTATGCAAATATCTCATCACTAAAAAAGCTTATTTTATAAGAAAAAATCTAGTACTAATTTGTATATGTGTCAATTTTTAAACCTGTGTTATATAGAAATGAAGTTTTTTTACCTGGTAGTAGTTCAAATTGTTTACCAAATGCTTGTACGTTTTATTCTATTACAATGTAAACATCGCCGAATTTTTTAGTGAGAAGTAGTCACTCTTTTTTGCTGGCAATCAGTACAGAACTAAAGTGTAACAATGAAAAAACGCATCAAAAAGGTTTACAGGTATAAATATAAAACAAACACCTTGTTTTTCAAAACAACGAAAAATTCTGTTTATCTATTGAAACCAAAATGAATTTATTTTGCACTTCGAATAAATAGCTTATAAATATATTTTAGTGAATTTATAATTAGATTAGCATCATGAGTTCCTAGGTACAGTGACGTGGATTTGCGAAAGCAGGTGGGCATTAGTAACAAAAACACATTTTTATAGCATTTGTGTGTGAATTTCGGGTACTTTTCTATTTTGCGGGGCTCAAATCTCGCCAAACGGAACAACAAAACACTGTATACACAGTTGAAGACCACAGTATACACAGCTAAAGGTTGCCATTGGAGATATTCCATTTGGCGGCGGTTTTACATTTTTTTGGCGACTTTTTCGCTTGCACCCGGAATATGGAAAAGTACCGAATCTTCAATGAATTTGTGGTGTTTGTCTTACTTATACAAGATTCATTAAAACAATTTATTTTGTGTGAGACTGCAACCTCATTTATCTCACCTACAAGGGAAAAAATGAATAAATAAAAACATTATTGACATTAGTTCTCTCTCTGTAGAAGTTTTTTCCTTACTACACGCAATAAAAAACCCTACTTTAAAGAATGAACACTGTTTAGGCAGGAATATATTTTTATACAGCTCTAGTGTGTCTGCTGTGGCTCTGCCTGCGTGCAGCAGACACAACTCAACTCTTGCATTCTGAGATTGTTGAAATCTATAAATTCTGTGATCTGTCAACAATTGTGCCCTTTATTTCTTTTAATCAAACCTGCAATATTTTAACTTGTTTTTAACTAAGAATTTTAACCTGTGTATTTTAAACCTGGAGATTAAAGTATTTATTCAACCTGCATTGAAGCACTACTTTACATGCTCTCATCAACAACAAACACCTTCCAAGTTATTTCCTTTCTATACTCAAGGAGAAAGCCAGGAATAAAAAAAGGAAGAAATATGTTGCGAGGAAAATAAATAAATAAAATGTATGAACTTAAATTTAGTTTCAAACAAATTGTAGTGGTTGAACGAAATGAACTTAGACAGCTGTCAATTAGTTTTCAAGTATAAGATATTTCTAAAAACTGTAACTAATATTTTGTTACCACAACGCAATAAAGCAATGAACACCTTCATTAAACTTAAATCAATATTTAACTTAACCGATAATTCGAAAAAAGACCTATGCTTCATTTGTTAACATCATACAGTCCTGCACAAAAGTTTAGACACAACACAAATATGATGTTTTACAAATTAGTATTTAAAGAGGAGAATTATTATTTATTACACTTAAACATATGCACATCTATATTCAAAAATATAAATTTAGAAAATGAAAAAAGACATATATGGCGAAGTAGCCGCAAAGATAGAAAAAACGACAAAAATCCGTTGCACATAAGTTTAGGCACAAATAAAAATTTTTAATTTTTGGAAACACATGAAAAGTTTTAATAGTTGATAAAGCTTCCTCGTTTTTTATCAATTCCAAAACACGTTTTTTCATTGAAAGCACAAAGCTTTTTCAGGGTTGCAGGCTTGATATCGTACCACGCTGCTTCAATAGCTTCTTTAAGTTTAGAAACTTTGGTATACTGCTTTCCATTGGCATGTACAACTTTTGTAAGAATTCCCCATACAATTTCTATAGAATAATAGTTGGGGCCATATGTAATCCAAACGAGAACCGTGATTTTTTTGGCTCGAAACCAATCTTTCGTTGAGCTGGATGTGTGGATAGATGCGTTGTCTTGTTTAAATTTCCAGTTAGGCCCACATAAAAACTCCCCCAACATTTACAAATTACTCTCGAGGGTTTCCTGGTATTTTTCAGAGTTTTGCTTCCCCTTTGTAAACGCTGAGGAAGTCTGGTCGTTTACAGAAAATCCTCCTCGAACCATCACTGACCCTCCACCTTGACTTCGGCTAAACTAAGTCACAGGACCTTTACGAAGATCATGCCAGTAGTAAGAAAACCTGACGGAGCCATCCAGGTTCCATTTTCTTTTTCATCACTAAAGATTTTTTTGATGATTACCTCTAGCCATTTATCCCTATATGACGTGTGCTTCTGAGCCCATTTAGCCCTGCGTCTTTGTGATGAGACTGCAACCGCGGCTTACGTTTAAATTTAGATTTTGTTTTAAATCCACATGCCACAATTCTTCTACGTATAGTTTCTTGGGAAACCTTGTTGGCAATTTCAGTTTTAATCTGGTTTGCAGAGCAATGTCTGTTTGAAGCAAGTTTCCTAATTTGCCTTTCATCTCGTTTGCTGGTCGCCCTGGTTCTTCCAGACCTTGCTTTTGCCTGGTATACATCATCACGTGCCTAAAACTATATAAATACATCTTTTGTATCGGTTCAGTTAAAGTGAAATATCAGAAACCGATTTACCTCGGCTTTTTAATTTCCAAATTCTTATAATCTCGGCAAATGAAAACTGCTTTGACTTAGGCATCATTATAAGCAGTTAAAAATATTCCAATCCCTTTATAGCAGCTTTGAGACACTCCCCTTTGATAACACAGTCACTTCCGATCAAGAATTTGCATAAACATTACATTTGTGTCTATACTTTTGAGGCATGGCAATTTTGCAAAATTTCGACTTGTTGATGTTAGACAATTTTATTAAATTTTTTTCTGAATTTCCTTTTGTTACCCTTTTTTCTTACGAGTTGAACAATATATATTAAAAAGAATTTAGTGGGAATTAATGAATACTATCGATATTTTCATGAATTGCTTCTGTGTCTAAACTTTTGTGCAGGACTGTACATCATCATGTTTCTAATAAATAAAGTAAAGAAATAAAGTTATATAAAGTTTCTTCTTAAGACCTTGAATGTTCCGTAAAGTGATGTAGCAAACAGAATTTATGTAGTTTTGACAGTTTTAAAGTTTTCGGAATTCGAACAAGGAATACTGACCCGAATTCTCCAGTCATGAACGTGACATTGATAAATTACCTAAACTTCAAAAATCTTAATTCTTCACAAGTTCTTTAATTGAGTTAGTTCTTTGTTTCAAATAACACTGAGCTATCAACACGTCAATCTGTGGCTATGGTCATAAAATTTCGCCCTTAATTCTGGTATATAGTAAAACAAGTAGTTTTGTAACAGAATTTGTCACTTAACCCGCTTCCACGCAACAGTTGTGTTTAACAGGTAAAAAGGCGCCAAACACAGCATTAATTCTATATTAAGCATTTACATGCTAAATTTGACTAGTTTCATTTATTTATTTTATTTCGAAAATGGGGTTGTTTCACGGAGGATCTGGCAATAGCTCTGCGGTTTTGTTTTCATGTCTCTCAAATTACTTTTGCTGATATTCGAAATCGGACAGACGGACTGAACGATTATAATACCTTCCACTTTTTACGTTATGAACGTAGTGTGGAAGCTAAAATACGGCGTTTGTTTATTATGATTCGATTAAATATATTCAAGTATTGATCAAATATTGAAAACATTTAGGTGTTAGGGATTATTTAAAATTTTATTCAATGAAAAGTGTTTTAGATTGTAGTAATTACAATATAAAGACGATTGGCTACTATATTTATGATGTCATATTTTATGTGAAGAGTCTTTTTCTCTTTAAATGTAGGGATTTAAACGGGCCTCCTAGAAGGAGAAGAAAGGGTTTAAAAAAAACTTTCTTTTTTCCCTTCCTTCTTTTCGGAGGCTTTGTTTTAATACAGTAACATAATTTTGTCTTCCTGTAAACGTAAAACTTTAAACTAAATTTCCAAACAATTTGTTCAGAATTTCATTACTACTTACGAAAATTTCGTTAGTTTTCATGCAACTTTAGAGAAAGTTAAAAACACCAATCTTTCAAATTCCAAGCATCGATAGTTGTTATTAAAAATTCTTGAAACATTTTTTTTCTTCAAACTCTGCCAAAAAACTTCGTTTATTGTAGACCCATCTCAAAGTCATCAACATAGCTTGGTTTAAAATGCTTCCAGTTGTTCCAGCAAAACAAATCGTAATATAATTTTTTCACGCAAGCACTCCTGAGTTTCAAATTCCAGATATATCAGTTATACCCACAGGGCACTAAACGACTTCTGGGCACATTTTAAGTATTTTAGAAGCCTACATTTGTCAACTTGGATGTTTAGATTTAATCACTTGTTGTTAAAAACTATATTCAAATTTAAAAAAAAAATAATGGTGCTGTTTTGTAGGTACAATTACAACAATTCCATCGATTTTAGGTTTTTCTCAAAATAAATAAAAAATAAAATAAAAAATTTGTAAACACAAAATAAAAAATACCTACTAGATGGGGTAGTCTATGCTCCTCTAGTCACTCAGTGTATGTAATCCTGAAACTATAAAATACAAAATTTAAAAAATCTCATTTAAGTTCTTACCTAAACGCTTAAAACTTTTTATTTTTTAACTTTAACTGAAACTAATTTGTTATTTAATCATTTAATTTGAATGATAATTATTTTTTGCATTTATAATTCTTTCCCTATTCAATTAGTTTTAAAAATGTGAAATAGACAATAAATGTTTGAAAATTAAAATAAAATTAATGCGTATTTTCGAACAGTGACTTGTTTTTAATCAGTTTATGTGACGATTGCTTTAATTAATTATTCAATTAAAAATTCTTTTAATTGATGAATACATAACTAAAGACTGGAATTCTAATTAAAATTAAACAATATTTATGTAGCAATAAAATTCTAATTTAAAATAAATAATTTGAATTTATATTTTTGTAACACACCAGTTCAAAATTATGAGGCCTTTCACTAATAGGTCTAGGATACTACTAATTCAACCAAATAATAAAATAAAAATATTGCTTTAACCTATTAGTCATCATCTTACTATATTTAAGGGGGAATAGGAGCGGTAACAGGGTGTTTTTTGATTTTCAATAAATAATTTTACAAACAAATAGTCAAACCAATTTCAAAAGGAAGAATTATGGTGCCTTGTAAGCCAGCTGCATTTATCATAAATAACCATTTGTAAAAATATTCAAGGCAGCCGGAGTTATTTGTTATAGAATATTATTTTTCCCTTTGGATTAACATAGAGTGAAGACTTTGAATTAGAAATTTTTAGTTTACGTGCCTTGTAAGTAAAAAAAAAACTTTCTCAAATTTTGTAAAAATTTCTTCGATTTAGACGAGTGGCTTTGTCCATATTTTTAACACGACTCCAGATTCATATACTTCTTCTACATACTAAAAGAAATATTAAATCCATGTATTTCAGATTAACCAATTTCCTTTTTTGTTTGTTGTTAAAGAAAATCAAATTACTTATTTAAAATGTATTTATTTCTTATATTTTTCATTACCGGTTAACGCTTCCATTTCCCCTTAAGGTAATTTTCATATGAGAAATGTACACATTCTGTACTTACTGCACTGCATGCATTTACAGTTTCCTTCAATTTAAGATTATTAAGTCAATATCATACAACATAGGCACAATGTGATTTATTATTATAATAATCAAGTCTCTATACCTGTTTAGAACGTTACCATATAAACCTGTTTGGAGCGAGAGTAATACTAATTGGCTTGTTTAGTTACCCCTTGCAAACCCTATCGTGTCGTGCGATAATGGTTACTCAAATATATATGATAATTCAGCATGGGAAATTTGTTTACCGTAATACAATGTTATCCGTAAGATAAATTGAAACAAGTTTATGGAAGACTGTTTAAAATAGAAAACTTATGCAATTTTAAAATGATGTTATAAATTTACGGAGTGTCTACACATGCACGGGCACCGTACACGCATTACGCGTACGGGTAGTTACTGTGCAGGACTGAGGCTTATTAGCAGTTTTAGTTTAGATTTTCACGGACGACATAGCTTAGTGGTAGAATAAGCGGTTCGTAATCATAAGGTGCCGGGTTCATATCCCCTCTCTCGGCAGAAGTACAGATGTTTTTTTTTCCAAGCTTTCTTTTTATTTCACTCAGGAAGATCATCGTTTCAAAGTTGTCCTGGAAAGTTTACTTGCATTTTTTAAGTTTTCATGAATTATTTAAATTTCGAATTTTTTGAACGCTCATTACAAATGTCTAGAACTGATGTTTTTTAGAGAATTTTTTTTCCCCGTTCCCTAAACGAGTGTTTAGGCTTTCAATGCGCCCCACAATACTGCCCCATTTAGGATACTGATGTTTTTTTTTTTTTTTTTTGAAAAAACAAAATTGCCCGGGGCCCAAAAAGAGTAATCTCAACTTTCAAGTATAATTCCCATACCTGTTCACGCAATGTATGCATGGTTCCAGTAAGCCCCGCCTTGAGCATGCGCAGTTAATACCCATACACGCAAAGCGTGAACGGTGCCCGTACGCGTAGCCTCTACCTATAATTTAATAGTTGAAAATTTATTTTAAAAAAATAAGGTAAAGCTGATAAAAGCTTAGATCAATTAAACGAAACTATTAACAGATATCTTAAGAGGGTCTGGAAGCGGTAGCCAGGTCTTAAAACCAAAGTCTTCTCTCTTAATTCAATGGGGGTAAAAAAAAAATCTAAGCCAAGTTACCCCGGCTGTATTGAATATTTTTACAAGCAGTTTTTTTTTTATGATAACTGAAGCTGGCTTACAGTGCTACTACTTAAGGTTTTTTTTTTACTAAGTCGGACATTTTGTAAAATAAAGTTTGCATAAAGAATCCAAGTTAAAACTCTAATTATAATAATATTTTCTTTGGGAAAAAAACTCTATAACAATAGTAAGTATCCATGTCATTAAAAAACGTAAATTTTAAAATATTAATAACTTCTTTATTTGTATAATTTTTATTATAGTCGTCATTAAACAACTTCAATATCCTCTATGTGCAATCTTTTTGTTAATAGTTACAACAACAACATTTTAAACAATGAATAACTCTCATAAAGTTTTCAGTGTCCAGAAAAATCTGTTTTGTCTGTCCGTAAATACCACTCAGTAAACAATGTCTCTTTTAACCCATCCTAAGGGGAATCCGCTATTGGTGCTTTTATAGGCCATTAATTTGTCCTAAAAGGAATTGGTATTTTTTTAGCGAAATAAAAGGGAATATTCACATAAATTGTGAGATAAATGCCTTTCACTTAATTTAAGACAAGGTTAAAGGAATATACGATAGATAAGGAAAAGATCCGGCATAGACTCCTATAATAAGGATAATATCTTAGTTTACGTGCCATGTAAGTAAAAAAACAATAAACTGAAAAACATTCTCAAATTTTAAAAAAAAAATTCCTAAATTTAGATGAATAGCTTTATCTCCATTTTTAACGCGAGTTCAGTTTCATACTTTTGCGACACAATAAAAGAAATATTTTTTCATAATATGGTTAAAGTATTTCATATTAATCTATTTTACTTTATGCGTTATTAAATAAAATCAAATTACTTATTTTATATGTTTTTATTTCCGATAATTTTCGTTGCTGGTCGTTTCCTGAATTTTAGGATTTAAGAGAGATTCACTCAAAATAGTTTCTGATAAGCAAATTAATGCCAATTTTTGGTTCATTTAATACTTAAAATAGTTTAATAAATTAATTTGTTAATGGGGGACTAATATATAAAATAGTGGTGTGTTTTGCATTGAAATTTAATTCATACATAAATTAAAAATATTAATAAAAAAGGTTGAAGAATGTCTTTTTACATATAGTTATTCTTTTTAAAAAAACATGTTATTGATATATTTTTCTTATTTATTTTATCAACCATATTGCATTTATATTTGATTCATAATAATTCAGTTTAAATTTAAAAAAACATTTCTAAACGGTAGCGACACAAAATAAATTGTCGAAATAGATTTTTAAGAGAAATTAAACTGACTGAATAAATTTTATGGTTGCTTTGTTAATTTTACATAAAATTCAAATGAATAGCACCTTTAATTTTAACATATAAAAGTTTTGAAAAAGAAAATATATATCTTAAGTTTTTTTTTATTTTACAATATAGGAAAAATAATTCAAACTGCTTTTTTGAGTTTCCCAGTTCATATATTTTTTAACATTAAATATTAATGTAAAAAACGAAAAATTAAAATGCATCATACAAATTATAATTGAAAAGCTTAGTGGAAGATCGTGCTAAGTGACAAAATGGTGAAAATGAGAAAATAAGCTTTTAAGTTTGCACTCAGATCTGTTGAAAAAGGTACTTGCAAGCAATAAATAATATACTAAACTTAAAGTTTATGAAAAAAAGGAAATTTGTTATAGTTAAAGAAGTTAGTTATATGTTCATTGACACAAAAATCTCAATTTTTTTGTAAATGTCCCTTAGCACGTTCTTCCACTAAGTTCTTCAAAATTACACGAAATCTTTCATTGCGTAAATTTTATTTCTCTATTTTATTATCAGTTTCGAATACATTCACAAAGCAGTTTATAACGACAGCCGTTATTTTTTTTAAAGTTTATCTATTGCCTTTCATCGTATTAATTATATTTTTTTCCAAAGAATTACACGAGTAATTTTAATATAAACAATGTTACAAGTTTTAAGAATGTTTGCTTATTTATTAAGTTTCTTTTCAAAGTTGACAAAACTAAAGGTCGCGTCTGATTAGCCATTCTCTTTTGCGCCACTGCTACGTAATTGCTTTGCCTATCCAACCATTGTCTTGGACAATGCTGACGTCACAAGGTGGGAGGTGCCTTAGGAGACGATTAAATTAAGTCCCAAAACTTCGCATCTTCTATTGAGAATATATTCCGAGGTTCCAAAATATTAAGTTTAGAATCCATAAGACAATTGTAAGTAATATCCAAAACTATTAGCTTGATAGAACTTTCATAGATATTTTTGAGGACCTAATATTTGGAAGAAAGATATATATTTAGTTAATTTCCAGGTATGTTTTTAGATTTCAATATTTTCATTCTATACATTTTTATAATTATGTATTGATATATTATACACTTGCAAAATTAAATGCAATTTTAATAATTTTCATAATAAATTATTAGAATTGAATATTCTATATAATTTAGATAATAATTTATTAGAATTCAATATTCTATGTAATTTATATAATAAATTATTAGAATTGAATATTCTATATAATTTATATAATAAATTATTAGAATTGAATATTCAATATAATTTATATGATTAATATATTTGCTTAATATTTTTATGCAAGAGAACCCTTTTTTTTAATCAATTTTCAACTTCAAAATAAACCTACATTTTTGCATTTCATTATAAAAAAGGTGTGAAAGCACGTACGAAATTTTTAAAAAATTCAATTTTAAGAAATTAAAAAACAGAATTATCGTTTAAACAAATAGTATTACTTTACGCACTTGTTGCCTAAATATATACTAGCTAATGTCTTGTAAGTTTTTTATATGTTCGTTCAGTTATATATATTTCCATTCTAGTATTTTTAAAACGTATTTTTCTTGTTGGTCTTATGTAAATTCCCACATATTGTTGTTAATAATATTTTTATAAGCTAAAAGTTATATTAATAAATGTTGTCATGTATGAAAAAACGGTAAAAATATACTTTTTAAACAAAAGTAATGGATTATTTAAAGATTTCTTTTAAATGCTTGGAATGAAATATATTATTAATATAAATTCCTTACTAACTAATATTTCGATGGTATCAGTTATTTGTGCAACAAGTGCGTAAAACTGAATTTTTTAAACAAAAAAATAATTGAGATTATTTAAAGATTTTTTTCAAAGTGAGTCAAATATTATTCCCTTATTGCAAAAAAAAAAATAAAAAAAAACCTGCTGTGTGCAAATTTTTCTATTATCGCAAAACACATTAATTTACTTTCATAAAAATGTGAGTAAAAATAACTTTTAAATGTTTTTAGCTCTTGTGTTTTCTAGTAACTTTTCTAAATGTTATTGTAGAATTATAGAATCCATAAAATAATAATAATATTGTACCTTTAAAAAATTCAAATCACAATAAAAATCAATCAAAATTCTATGATTTTCATAAAGTTTGTCGTTTTATTCAGGAATCAAATAATTATTTTTAGCATTTTAAATATTATTATTAATGAATGAAATGAATTTTAGTGAAAATGCAAATAAAACATTTTTTTAATTACAGTTCTAAACTGCCACTTCACGAGTCCCACAAAATCAGACTTTTTATGTTTAAAAAGCAGCTAAATGCTGCTCAAAATTTGAAAAAAATTATAATTGACAAATTTTTAGCCGTAAACTGAATTGAATAAAAATAAAATTTTTAAAAATGCTAAACAAACAGATTGATTAATGGAAGTAAATATTAATATAAAACATAATTATTTACTACTACAATCTTCATTTGAAGTTAATTACAGAAGTTTTATTGTGCTATAATCCACTGTTCTTTCACGGTATGGTACCTGAAATCAAAACTCACTTCTAATGAAAATTGGTATTGAAAATTGGTTTGTCCGTCACCCACTCTCATAGACAACACTATAAATGCAAGTGTGGTACGTAAAAAAATAAGCTCTTCGAAGTCATTGAAAATCTCGAGAAAAAGGAAATCGATTCATTTTAATTATTAAAAATAACTACAAAATTCAATACCCGTATTTAAAAAGCATATAACCGTCTGTTTCTAATTCTTTTAAATTATTATTGTCTCTCAATCAGCATACGAGAAACTTTATTTAAAATAAATACGAAATTTTATTTTTGTGATATAAATCAGTTTTGTGATATGTTAGTTTAGAATGACGTCTTAATAAGTATCAAAATAGGATTCATTTGTAGTTTGCAATATTTGTTTAGAAAGAGGCAACATGCATATTTCTATTTTGTTTTATTTAAAAAAAACTTAATTTTTCACTTACATTAAGATATTTATTAATGAATAATGACACTTTTATACTATTCATTCTCTTTAAGGAGGTCTGTTTTATGTTGCTTTTTGTTTTTTGAATATTTAAAAATTATTTATTTAAGTTTTGAAAGTCATATATTTTGTTTGAATGTTACTAATGTTGATAAAAATAATATTTGTATGCTGATATGAAATGTTTTGCTTATATTTAAGAACGAGAAATATTCTATATTTCTTTTTCAAACTATAGGTAAGTTTAGCAAACGATAAGGAATAATTATTGAAAGTTTGAAAGAAAATAAATAAAACTAGTCACATTTAGCTTTTAAAATTTTTAATATAGAATTGAATATTTTGTTTGGTGCTTTTTTTTGGTGTTGAGCGAAAATGCTGCATGCAAGTTGCCTAAGTGACAGATTATGTTATAAACCTACTTGTTCAAATAATGACATTTGGAACTGATAACATAATTATACTTAAATTAACTTCCGTCTGTTCTAACTGCAGCTCTATATAAAACTTATCTTATATTACATAATTTTTTTAATCCAGTATAAATTTAAGAAAAGGTATAAAGATAAAAATATATAAAGTTAAATATAAAGAAGAAAATATATATAGATAAAAATATAAAGAAGAAAATATATAAATATAAAAAGTTACAAAAATAAAAAGTTATATTTGGAAAACGAAAATATTTAGAAGCGTCCATTTGTTCTTTGCTTCCTTAAATAACCTAGATTTAAGTAGCCGGTCAATATTTTCGAAAAAACAACCAAATATTATGAAATTTGACTTTTTTAACGAATGGGTGTTCGAACGTATTTTAGTGCAGCTTTTTGTTAACTTTTGTCTGAAAGGTTACGATAAATAATTTAGGAAAAAAAGTAAAAACCTTTAGTTTATATGTACATCGAGACAAAATAGCTAACAAGATGGCATTTTGGAATTGAGGAGTAGTATTGTTTTTCAAAAATTTTATCTTAAAAGTCAAAAATTGTAAATTGTTTAAGTTAAATTTTAAAAAATAATAAATAGTTTAATTTTCCTTTACTTAATATAACCATCATTATAACCATATCCATAACCTGAGGGACTGTCAGTCCCATAGAGCTAATGCATTACTTTTGAAATCACAACTTTTGCAAAAGAATTGCTTTGCCAAGTTATCCCATTTTCAACAGATATGGGAATCATCATAACATCAATTTAAAACAAAATTGAAAAGAAAGTAACACCCGGTTATTTAATTATTAATTGATAAAGTTTTAAAATAGTGTCGCCATCTACTGCAAAGTTTTGGCATTTTAAAACTTCAAAAATATATAATTAAATAATTAGATAACATTTTCGTTTCAAATTTGTTTCATTTCGATGTTATGTTAATTCCCATACCTGGGGGAAAAGGGCTAACATGGTTTAGCAATACTTCTGCCGAAGTTGTGATTAGAAAACTAACGCATAGCTCTATGGGACTGACAATCCCTCTTAAGGAATACAATTGATGAAAAAACAAAAAATATTCTCTATCACTACTTACAATCTACCATCCGAAATTATATCGACTTAGATATCGGGAAATCCCTTTTTAATTAAAAACATTTGGAATTGTTTTGGTATTGCCAGTTGTTTAATCACTTCGTGTCACAAGGATTTCCTACCATGTAATTGATACTGTTATTTAACCTTAAACTGCCAAATAAAAAGGGTTGTTGAGATTGGTTCTTTGGTTTCTTTTTTTTATATGTATCAAAATTTCATATTAGTCTTATGAAGGTTACACCCCGCTTTTTCCGTAATTTATCCACCAGTTTTGCCAGCAACAACAATAAATTTAGAAGTTTTATAAGTAATAAATTTTTATATTGGTTTTCAACTTTTTACATCTGGGAAGGATTTTAAGATCATGTCTTTAAAGCTAACGTACCACCAACTAAACCATAACCATTTGGCACCCTAACCCCATCTCCTCCCTCTTTGGGTGCCAATTTTAAAAAATTGATTCTCAAATCACGCCTTTCAGGAATAAGCATATAAACCTTAAAAAAATATGATAAAAATAATAAGCTACTAAAATTTGTTACATTGTATCACCAATAGTTTTTGCTGGGCTTTGAGGATTTCTTCTTTTCTTATATAGGTATACTTTAAATACTTAATATTTTTCAACGTGTTTTTTTCGTATTTATTATAAGAATGTCTATCTATTCTATTTTTCTATTTATCGATATCTTTGTTTCAAATAGTTTCACACAAAAAAGCGTAGAGCTTTTTTTTTATTCTTTTTCTTTTACATTTTATTAAACAAAATAACGATTAGGGTTTTTTTTATAAAATTTATATTTCATAAATTCTAATGCCAACTATATAATTTTATATATTACTAAATAAAAATTTTTTTTGATTAAATTCGTCGTTGCTTTTTAATAAATCTTATATTACCACTCCATAAAAAGTTTCAAAGTTCGAAATTAAAACTTTAAAAAGTTTTAGGCTTTAGTTTAGGCTCAAAATATTCAATTTAAAAAACAAATATATCAATAAAAATATCAGTAAAATTTTTTTAATCAATATTACGAAACTAATGATATTTGAATTGTAAAATTTATTTCAATAACTTAACACAAGAAATAAAAAAAAAAAATTGTCCTCCGGTCTTTCTTTAAAAAGTTAATAATGCCTACATAAAGTAAATAGTATTATTAACATTATTTAGGTCAAAATATATAGAATTGTAGTATACTTACTATACAATGGATCATCGAATATTGTGGATCGATATATCATTCCTAGTTTTTTGTAAAATTACATGCATAACTCGTCTTTAACAACATCTAGTCACATACTTGAAAATGGACACAATTTAAATACAGCACCATTATTATAGATAATTTTATACATAGAATATACTTACTTAATAAAATTCGTGGATACATCATTTAGGTTTTCTATTACATTATATATTACTAGCATTTAAGTTATGGTAGTATTATAAATGAACATCGTTAATATTTTGAGTGCGAAATACATGCTGCTTACTTTTGTATCAATTTTTTGTTTGTATTTTTTTTATCAAACAAATGTTTTAGTTCAATGTAAAACTGCGTTCCTTTGTGTAACTTGTGATGCAAACAAATTCATTCATCCATCCATCCATCCATCCATCTATCTATCAATCTATCTATCTATTTATTTTCTGGTTTCAGGATTTTAGTTTTCTGTAAAACTGTACTTTCTTTTGTATTGCTTATGATGCAGAAAAAATTCCTAGTAATATTCTTTTTTTTTATCTTCCAGTGCTTTCAAACTTCAACTACAAGTTTCTTTGTTTTTGGTTTAAAAATGTGTTTTAGTCATTTTGCGAAATCAATATGATGTTAACCCATTAAAGACGATTGGCGAGATAATTTGCAACAGGAAAATGAACTTTTTGTTCAACTTTAACTAAATAAAACAAAAAATAAAGGCAAATGAAGACCTGAAATATTAATATAGGACAAATAAAGTCACACAAAAAGGAATTCAAAAAACATAAAGTAACCGTTTTTATCCGGAAATGAAGGTGTTAATGATATTCACAAAGTCGTCGTTCATGGGTTAAAAACTTTATTACTTCATTTTATTCACAATATATGTCAGTTGCATACGGATTTTATGATGTTTACTAAATTTGAAATGTAATTCATTTTAACTGGAAATTTTCCTTTTCAATTAATGTAAGTTAGTATCAATGTTCTGTTGTTGTTGTTTCTAATGCCACTCGGTAACCGAGCCCGGAGTAGAGAACTACCCGATTTTAAGGCGAAGTGGGGCGGCTTCCGTTTTTATTGAGCGCCACAAGGGAGGAAGTCCGACTTTTGCTCGTCAGCATGACACATCCGTTTTACAGGAAGGTCCCTTTCACACATCCATTCTCACTCACATATCGGAATTTTGATCCAGATCAAAGGCCGATAACCCCCTGATCTGGTACCCCCAGAGGTATTAATTTGGTATGGGAACATGGAGGACTTTGTGACCACGACACATTTAACGTGCCCCAGCCACCATTAGCAACACGGCGGTCTTTAGTCGAATATAAGCGCCGACCCAGCAACCATCAGAATTGCGAGCACCGCCGATGACAGAACCCACAACCCTTCCGATGCGAGCACGACGCTTCACACGACTGAGCTACCGCGGCTCTAAATGTTCTGTTTAATATTTATGAAGAAATTCAAATGGAAGCAATTTAAAACTTTTTATATTTTAGAAATGCAGATACCGTTTCACCTCGTCACCACAATGCTCCTTTCTTCAGTGCTGTTGATCGACTCCCTACACCTACCAGAATCCTATAACCTCGTCCTGATGCCTACTCCAATGACGTCAGAACGAAAAGCCTATAACGTTGAAGAAGCCGCAGGTCATGAAACATCTAAACTCCACTCTCCATGGGCTCCTACTTGGATACGAGCAAAGAGAGTTCTCGGTTTAGTACGAAAAGTCCACCCTGGTGTGAATCTCAGTTCGAGTGGTGAAGATGCTTCGATAAATCGAGAATTTCTCAATTCGTATGTTCGAGGGCATTTTGGAATGTCGAGATATTCGTTCGACAGACCCAGACCCCTTAGATGGGGTTAGACTCAAATGAAAAAGGACTGAAATTGGATTTTGTTTTTGTGTTATTTGAAATTGTATTTAGTAGATTTTGTTTTTAATTTTTAAAGTTCGTAATTTTTTACTCAAAATAATTTAAAAACGGATTGATATCAATTTAGACCACCGAAATGATCACAAAAAGTTCAATTATTGACATTTTCAAAGCAATTATTGACATTTGAAAAAATGCTATAGTTTAAAAAATGTGTGTATTTTTCCCATTTATCTTATGCATATTTGACCTTAATTCCTTATTCAAATGAAAAAGGACTGAAATTGGATTTTGTTTTTTGTGTTGTTTGAAATTGTATTTAGTAGATTTTCTTTTTAAATTTTAAAGTTCGTAATTTTTTACTCAAAATAATTTAAAAACAGATTGATATCAATTTAGACCACCGAAATGATCACAAAAAGTTCAATTATTGACATTTGAAAAAATGCTATAGTTTAAAAATTGCGTGTATTTTTCCCATTTATCTTATGAATATTTCACCTTAATTCCTTATTTTTAAAGTGTTTTTAAGTGTTATCTATGAATATATATTTGTATTGTTTGTATATTATGTACAGTAGAGTATTCAGTCCGAATTACAGAAAAAAATACGATAAATTCATTTTGATTTCTAAGTAAGAATGTTTCTTAAAAGGTTATAAAATCAGCTTTCCTTTTGGTCTAAAGATTAATTTGCTGTTACTCAAATTTTCCAATCCTATCACCTCGTTTTTGAAGTTTTTTCCCTCTAATAGCTGTTTCTTTTGAAAATTTCTTTAAACGGTTTTTTTATTAAATGTTATTTTTTCATTCAATTTTAGCTCATTTTTATCAAATGTATTTGTATAAACCTGTCCTTTAGAGATGTTTATGTATTTGATGTTATGTTATGTATAAGTATAGTCATTGGTACTTTTGGTAATAATTTAAAGCTTCACATTTTTTAAAGAAAATTCTGATTACATATCTAAACTACATTTTTTTTAAAAAAAATAGCATCTCGAATAAACGGACATATTTAAATCAGGTTTTAATGAAGCACCATTAATTTTGTGAAATTCTAAACATGTAACAGGAAATATTCAGAGAATATAACCAACTTTGCTCTATGATAAAATGAGATTATTCTTTTTTTTCTAAGAAAATTCTTGACCCCAAAAAGTTTTATTACGTAAATTTACATGTTTCGGTGGGACGTGTAAGGCCCAACTTAATCAACTACACAACTAAGAATGAAAACAAACAAAAAAATTCATTCTGTGTATCTGATAAAGATCAACTTAATATCCATTGAAAATTTTTAATTTATGTAATAAAACGTTTTGGGCAAAGAATGTAGGTTGTTTTTTCTAAAAGAACTCTCAATTTCGACTTGGCCTAAATGTCAAACAATTCTACTTATGGTGCTTCATAGATTTTTTATAAAGCTAATGATACAAGTAATAAATATTGTTTCTGTCTCTCAAATATAAATTTTTCCATAAATTAAATTTAGTAATACTTAACTGCTCATTCAAAAAGAGAGCTTTTTGAATAAATAAAAAATATTGAATGTAATTGAAAAATAGTGGAACTCCAAAAAATGTAACAAACTAATAATTAAAATGTGTTCAGGCACAATCCAATTCAAAACTTCATTCCATAAGAGAAGACACTTAAACTCTTCAGTTTCTAAGTTACGTGGGCGTAATCTTGAGACGAAGAATTGAACGCAATTTTTAAAGTATGAAATTGCAAAATCCCATTTTGTGATAAATTGCAAATGTTTTATATCTTTTCAAATGTCTTTCTTTTCTTCAGTTGCATAATAAAGAATTGTACCCATTACCAATAGCTGGTTGATTTTATTTTCAACTATCCTCACCAAAAATTTCCAATGAAATATAATGAACAATTGCCAATGTTCATTCGATTCTGAAACTGAAAACATCTATTGTGAAAATAAGTTAAAGCATGACTGAAACTGAAATTTTTCTTCCTTATAGTTCGTATGTATTTTTTCTGGGATTAAAACTTTAATTTATTGAAATTCAGATTTTAAAGATTTTTGTTGCAAAGTTAAAACAGTTTGTTTTATTACATTCAAAATTAATATTTTAAACAATATAAAAGTCTTTTAGTTTCCGTACTACGTTTATAACGTAGACACGTTGTAACATAATGTCACTTATTAGACCTAAACACAACATCTACAGTCCCTGGACAAATTATTAGCCGCACTGCAAGATTTCATGTAAAATATTAATTACCGGGTGATATTGTACCGTTTTATTATTTTAAATTGATTTGTTTTTTTTATTTTTATATTATCCAATCAATTACCGATTTATTTGACATAAATAAAACAGCATTAATTTAGAAAAGCATAAGTTTATTAAATTTTACAGAAAAGTGAAATTAATGTTAGTAAAAGTCAATATTTAGTTGAGCACCTTTAACCGCTATCAAAACTTTCTGCGCGGCATGCTATCAATGCAAGACTGAACTGTCTCCTGCAGTTGAGTATGATGATTCCACACATAAACGGGACGTTATGTGTACCACGTTCATGTATCACTTTGTCAACACAGTGTTGCGATATGTTAAAAATAAATACAAATATGTAGTCTACAACAATTCTTTTAAATAAAAATCAATAATATTGTAGTTTAAATATGCCATTATTGCATAAAAACTCTTAATAAACATAAAATTACTTTAAAAAATACAGTGCGTCTAATAATTTGTCCAGGGACTGTATGCTCAACAGAGGAAAAAGAGTGCCAAACGCAGTTACTAAAGCATTTACTTTCTTTCAAAAATTCAATAAATATTACTCATCATTTGATAAATTTATTTAAATTTTGAAGACTAAATCTGTAATACTCTTCGCTCTTATATAGAAGTAAAACTGTTCATAAACTGTAAAGTTTAGTTAAGACCTGTGGCAACAACTGTTTAGGGAGCTGATGTTTAGTTTTGTAAATAGTTTTTAAAATATTGCCATAAGAAAAGTGCTGTTCATCTTGAAGTTATTTAAGATATCCAATTGCTTGCCACACTTAATTTGTTTGAAATTATATGTTGCTGCTGTTTGTCTTTATAAAAGTCTCGTTATATATTTATTGGTCAGATTATTTTATTTATCAACAAAAACATTTCATATCAACATACAATTGCATCTTATTTTTCAGAGAAAAAGATAAAGGACATTTTTATAATTTATGAAGATATCCAATTTTGGCTTTTGAAAGTTTAAATTACAACTAAATGTTGTAGTTTGGTTATTTTTTAAGCTGTATAAATCTTACGTAAGTAGTTTCAGGTGGCAGTTACTTTGACAAATATACTTGTTTTTCAATAAGAATTTCAATGACTATTTAAATAGCGGGAAAGTAAGCTATTTAGTTCGTTTAGAACTTCTTATTTAAACTATATCTTAAATTTTCATTGTTTGCTATAAAATCTCGAATGATTCCAATGAAATTATTTCAGTTGCGCAAGCAGACAACAAATTGTCAATAATGGAGTAACAAAAAACTCAAAGTGCCCTATTTTTCATTTGAGCGAAGGCAAAAGATAATTATATTCCGTTAATTAGGTTAACTCTTGTCCAATCACTAAACTCCACTTACTAACTTTCTACATGTATAATATTTTACTTATGAGTCAAGGAAAGGTGTTGACTTTAATTATTAATTAAATTCATTATTGAATTAATTAGATTTATTCTTTCGTTATTAATTAAATAAATGTAGTGGAGTTTTTATACGGACTAAAGCTGGAACCAAGGTCCACATAAACTCGATAGTTACTTACGACTTTTAAAATCAATTTCTAACGGTAGAACTGGATTAGAGAAAGATGAACTGATAAAATTACAATACCATGCTTGGTAATATTAAAATATGAAATTAAAACTTACGTAACGTAAAAAGACGTAAAGTTTTTACTGATTACTAAAAATACCATATGTTCTGGAGTAAACTGACGTACAATATTTTTTTTAAATAAATATAAGATAATTATGAACTATGCAAACAATATTTGTTAAATCATCAAATCTAGTGTAAGTCACGCGTAGAAATGCTCAAAGAAGTTAAACCACTTAAAAATATCAATATTCATTATGGGCTTCTAAAGGGTCAGTGAAACGTATTAATTTTTCTAAACTTTGACACATTAATATTGGTCAATCTTTATACTTTCAAAGGTAGAGAAAACTATAAAACAAAAGAACAAAACCACAAGACAAAGAGTCAACTTATTCAAACACTCTATTCCAAAACCACTACCAATACACAAGAAACAATTTCAACAAAAAATATCCAGTAACTCCAAATAAAGTCTACCACCACCTCAGGGGATGACCCCTTGGTCTACCCAGTTGACTAATCTTCCTGATCTTCCCCATCCTACTTCGTCCGAACAGACTGGTCAGGTCGTTTTGGAAGGGGGTTAGTCATCTTCTCTTTTAGTCAACAGGATATGCCTCGCTTAGAGGTGCTAGACTCTTGCTGCTAGTAAAGGGGTAGTGAAACGGATTCAACACTCTAGTCTTTGCCTTTGCCACAAAAGTCATCGAGTAACTCGATAGACTTTCGCTTTTTTACCCAGTGCATTTAGTTTGGATACCATCTCATGTCGGTTTGGCTGGGAATGAATTGGCTGACGGACTTGCAAGGGCAGGCTGTGACTAGATCTTAGAGGGGGACAACCTGTTGACTTATTCAGAAATTGGCTCCATTTACAAAAAGACAGCAATAAACTGGAGTCCCCCTCAGCACTCTTGGTATTGCGCTAAGAAACCAGGCGAGATTTCTAAATTGCAACTATGCAGGCAAGACCAAACTGCTCTCTTTAGATTCAGGACGGGACACACAAAGAGTTTGAAGTTGAAGGCTGGAACCAAGCTGTTCCCTGACTGCCTCAACTGTCGTGGAGGTGCTCAAGCCAGTCCCGAACATATACTCTATTGCTTCGGTTTGACGTGGAAGGACATCAACGACGACCCACTTTTATTTTTGGACTTCCTCAGGGTGGGTCACACACATCATGGAACTGGTCTAATTTTGACTGGGGATATGTAAAAAAAAAGTATTTGCCTTATTATTCTTCGTCAAAATTTCTCAGAAAATGCCATGAGGTGGCACTATTTAGATAGCTGGGGCAAACGTATCCATTTCAAGTGAGCGTCAGTGTCTCTTTTCCCTAAACAAGTAAAGTGTAGCCTAGACTCTACAATATTTGTTCTTTCAAAAGAAGAAATCTATAAAAACAAAAGAACAAAACCGCAAGACAAAGAGTTAACTGTATTCAAACAATCTAATCCAAAATCCCTTCTAATACACAAATAACAATTTAAAAATAATCCAGGAACTCCAAATACAGTCAGTCTATCCCCACCTCAGCGGATGACCCCATGGTCTACCCAGTTGACTTATTTTCCTGATATTTCCCATCCTATAAGGTAGTATGATGGTAAAGGTCATCCTAGGGCATCCTAAGGTCAAGTCGTCTTCTCTGTTCGTCAACAGAGATATGCCTCGCTTAGAGGTGCTAGACCGTTGCTGCTAGTAAAGGGGTAGTGAAACGGATTCAACACTCTAGTCTTTGCCTTATTATTCTTAGTCAATATTTCTCAGAAAATGCCATGAGGTGGCATTATTTAGATAGCTGAGGCAAACGTATCCATTTCAAGTGAGCGTCAGTGTCTCTTTTCCCTAAACAAGTTAAGTGTAGCCTAAACTCTACCATATTTAAAGGAAGGAAGAAATTCTAATTTTAAAGGAAGAAATCTATAAAAACGAAAGAACAAAAGCACAAGACAAATAGTCAACTGTATTCAAACAATCTCATCCAAAACCACTTCTAATACACAAATAACAATTTTAAAATAATCCAGGAACTCCAAATACAGTCAGTCTACCCCCACCTCAGGGGATGACCCCTCAGGTATACCCAGTTAACTGATCTTCCTGATCTTGCTCATTCTACTTGGTCCGAACAGCCTGGTTCGGTCGCCTTCTCTGTTCGTCAGCAGGGATATGCCCCGCTTATGGGGGGTTGGACTATTACTGTTGGTAAGGGTACAGTGAAATGGATTAAACACTCTAATCTTTGGCTTATTATTGTTCGTCAATATAATCAGAAAAGGTCATGAGGTGAGGCGCTACTTAAATAGCTGGCGCAAACTTGCCTGGGAGTCTATAAAGACAGCAACTGCCCTCACCATTTTGTGCTGCATGTCTACTGGTTGTGTTTGTCCTATTGGGTTTCACACTAAATGTATTCATTTCAATGAGCGTTAGTGTCTCCTTTCCCGAAACAAGTTAAGTGTAGCCTATACTTTACAATATTTGTACTTTTAAAGGAAGGAAACTGTAAAGCAAAAAAACAAAACCAAAAGACAAAGAGTCAACTTTATTCAAACAATCTATTCCAAAACCACTATCAATACACAAGTAACAATTTCAAAAGTCTTCCACAGTCTACCCCCACCTCAGGGGGTGACCCCTCGGTCTACCCAGTTGACTAATCTTCCTGATCTTGCCCATTCTACTTCGTCCGAACAGCCTGGTCAGGTCGTCTTCTCGGTTCGTCAGCAGAGATATGCCCCGCTTAGGGGTGCTGGATTGAGGCTGCTGGAGCCCAGCATCATCAGGGTACTGAGGCATGTACTGCCAGCAGAGAACTCCGCTGGCAAGAAGCCACCAGAGGGCCAGGGCGATCGGTGCTGTGGTGGGCATGGTTTGGTGGAATGGTGGTTGCGATCTGGAACAGAAATGTTAGTTAATACAGATGTTTGGAGGCCCAGTGGCTTAGTGGTGGTGCTTCGCATTGCCACTGGTCCGGATATCGCATAGAGATAGGAAAGAGAATAGATAGGTCCATGTATATGCGCAGTAGCACACAAATGAAGCAGGCTAGAGCGGTGTATCTTGGGATACCTCAGTGCCAGTTTCGGTCACTATGTTATGCGCAGTAGCTCAAAAAGCCGCTAGAGCGGTGCATCTTGGGATACCTCAGTGCCAGTTTGTTATGCGCAGTAGCTCGAAAAACCTGACAGCCCTGCTTCAAACCATTTGAACTCATCGACCCCTCTACCTCTCCTTCCTAACTCTATGGGATATCGAGTCTCGGATTGGGCGAGGTTGACATGAGTTTTTCGTACCTTAAGTGGGTCGATGAAATTGGAACCAAGCCTGCTTGGAAACTAAACGCTGGGGTTTCACGTGATGTTGACCAGCTAACCGGGACATACGCCTAGCACCTCAGAGCCCTTGGTCAAGTAAGCTGAAATGGGCACGGCAGGCCTTGTCCCATAACGGGATGTTGCGCCGAGCAGTTTAGTTTAGTTTTACATACATTTAAGCCCCGACTGAGTTGGTAGATTTTCAAGATGGAAAAATCGTCGGCACGCATGTAATTTGATTACATGGCATGCAATAGATCTGAGTGCCCACTTAATTTGGGTTCTCTTGGCAAAATTAAATCTTGGCACCTTTTAACATCCACATCGTTATTGATAAAATGTATCTTTTGACAAATTGAGGTGTAATATTACAGTAAATTTTCTTTAGTCTTAAAAAAACAGGAATTTTCTGTAGGAAAATAACAGAAAGAATCTGTTTTCTAACGGAATTTTTTACTGTGTGTTAGACGCAATTGAGCTGTGAGACCGCAGGCAAAGGCTAACTTTTGAAATGGAGAGTTTTATCATTGTCCTTGTATAAGAAAAATGGTCGTTCTCACAAAAAATGCAACTTTTAAATATGATAGCCCATGTGATAATAAAACAATTCTCTATTTCATTTCATCTATTTCATCTACTCTCCCCCCCCAATAACGATTTATTACTTGCTCCTTTTTAAACACATCGTTTAAGTAACAAAAAAAGAAAACAATAAATTTACCAACCAATTAAATTCCTTCTATGTTATATTAAAGGCAATTATTTACAGATATTTAATTAAAACGGAGAACCAAGGCAATTTTCTCATGTTTTAAATGTTTTTGGTGAAGCCTATATAACTTAAAAACAATTATTTATTTTATTTATTATCTTATTTAAAGCTTTATTTCACTTAAATCTGCAATCTGCGAACGAAATTTTCAATCATGCAACGCCAAGGACAGAAATCACCATATCAAAGCGGAATTCAAAATCACTCCTTCTTTAATCTAAAGAGTTGTATTAGGTATCGAAGGAACTGCCAATTGACAACTAAAATAACTTCATATACCAAGTGCAATATTCTTGTTTTTCTGCTAGATTATAAGCTAATGATTGTAAATATCAGCTTAAAAATTTCTAAAATGTAAATAATTCAACCAATTAATAATAATAATAATAATAATAATAATAATAATAATAATAATAATAATAATAATAATAATAATAATAATAATAATAATAATGATAATGATGATGATGATGATGATGATGATGATGATGATGATGATGGTGATGGTGATGATGATGATGATGGTGATGATGATGATGATGATAAAAAGTTTAAAAAAATAATAACAACAATTGGATAATGTATTTATAATAATAATTATAGTAATGGTAGTAATAATTGTAATAATACAAATAATAATAATAGTAGTAGTAGTAACAGTAATAATAGTAATAATGGAAATGGTAATAATAATCGTAATAAATAGTAATAACGGTAGTAAAATAATAGCAATAGTAATGGTAATAATAATACTGCTATAGTTTTCAGTAAAAATTAGCATTAAAGAATGAAAAACAGTCTAGGACGCATGTCATATACACATTGGCACCATGAAACAAGATTTTAAAGACCCCCCCCCCCCCCCCTCCCCTTCACACACTCAGAACCCTACGCTGTTTTAGCAAACTGCGTGTATCATTATTTTGTGAAATCTTTGCTTTTTCATGCCACACTATTCCTTTCATTTCGTTTTAACTCGCATTCCTTGCTTTGCGATAGACAAATTGGACTCTTTATTCTTGCCAATAATACACTCTTTCTAACGTTTTCTATTTTTACCCTTTATATCAAAAATTTCTACCTTAAAAAGAAGCATGTACATATGTGACTAAAATTGAACATAGTGTCTTCACTCATGATGTCAAGAAGAACTTATTGGTTCTCAAGGGACATAAGAGTCGTCCAAAATACGAAGAAAATATACACTTACAATTTAAAAAAAAGGAATATAAAACAGATATATAAAATGCCAAAAGCGTAACTAAAAATGAATATTACATTCTTTAGAAATAAGGTGAGAGATTATGCTCAGAAATATGACAAAAAATAAAGACCTTGCGGTATTATTTTTGAAAAGCAATAAAATAAACATAAATTTAAAAAAATAGAAAATAAAATCAAACAATTTAAATAAATTTCTACATTTTTTTTAAATAAACATTCTCATAATGATATATATGTAGTTCGCCACTAACGATAATTGGCAAGAAAATTTGCCACGCGCCAATCAGCTTTCAGCTTAAGTTTATCTAAATGAACAAAATATAAGACAAACGAAGGAAATATGTTTCAGTAAATAATTTAATTTCTCTTCTGGGAATTGGGCCCGGCTTT
Organism: Oedothorax gibbosus; assembly: GCA_019343175.1. NCBI lineage: Eukaryota > Metazoa > Arthropoda > Arachnida > Araneae > Linyphiidae > Oedothorax > Oedothorax gibbosus. Next base: position 6,016,528 of record CM033270.1, on the reverse strand, counting down.
TTCAGAATTCTATGCATAAGGCTTTTTATAGCATTGACAATAAATTTCAACATTTTATAAATCTTAAATTTTGATTGATATTCCACTTTTTTTCATTTGGAAAAGATTTTAAGGCCATCTTTTTTTTAAAAAAAAAACTAATTCCAATTTTATAAACAAATAAGCAGGGATTGGAGTAACGCGTTAGTTGTAACGCCGTTACTTGTAACAATTACTTTTTTTGGGTAACGTTTTGGGTTAGCGGTAACGAAGTAACGAAAAATGTCGTTACTTTTCCGTTACTTTACGAAGGCTGTCTGATGCCAATTTTAAAATTCCACTCCTAAGAGAATGAAACATTTCGCATTCCCGAAATAAGCTTTTCTTGGGATGGTAAAAGTAAAGAATATAATAGAATTATCCGCTTTGGCTGCTAAAGGCGTGACGGCGGCTTTCAGACAGAATTGTAACAGTACGAATGTTTTTCCTTGTCTGTTTACCTTTCTAAGTATCGCATTATAAGCCCCGCACAATTACAGGCATCTACGGAAAAGAAGGGTTTTCAAATAAATCACGCTAACTGCCAAGCAGGTTGGATCCCTCAGTCCAAACCCTTTTGTGTCCCCCTGTCTGAATGGGTTCTACAACAATGACCAAGTCCTTCCTCTCGAAGAGGGGTGGGGAGGGAGGAGACAGAGATTTCACATTCATTCTTGAGATACCGCTATTTCTGTCAGTACCTACCCGAGTGTTTACATATGGACTCGTATCAGGGTAAAGGATTAAAATTAAATATAAAAAAAAAATTATTAATTATAATTTCAGTGTTTTGTTTGAGCTTATGTTTCGTTTATCGTGGTTCTCGTTGAAAAATGGTAAGATGGCTAAATTTCCATTTTTCCTATAACTTGAAATTTCGAAAAGTAACTGCGATTCGTTACTTTTTTTAAAAGTAACTGTAACGCGTTACTTTTCATATGAAGTAACTGTAACTGTAACAGAGTTACTTTTTTAATTAAGTAACTGTAACTGTAACAGAGTTACTTTTTAAAAGTAACTTTCCAATCCCTGCAAATAAGTTATTTTACAAAAAATTACATTTTTGTATAGAAAACAACCGTACATTTTCGCCTATTTTCAGGCCGTTTTGGAAGGTTAATATTATGAGAATAAAATATGCAGTTAATAAAAACTCAATACTATTATTCTAAAAATTAACGTTAAAAATCTTAAACAAAGAACCTAATCTTTTGAAATAATACAATTGCATGCCTTTGATTTGAAAGAATAAATATCGTGTAGAAAACACAAAGTCTCCATTTCGAATTTTCGACCCGTCGTCGCAATGCTTTCATTATCTTATATTTCATATTTCCAATCCCTTAGTACTTAGGTAGTTGAGTACTTAGTACTTGGTACTTGGCTAAGTACTTAGTACTTGGTAGCTTTCACTTAGGTAGTTGAAAGTAATAATGGTGAACCGCTAAATAACACTAAGTTATTTTCAGTTTTTAAAAAAATAACCTCCCAAAACCACCGTAATGAGATAATATAAATAACATTTCCAAAATTACTTATTTGTATGATGAAGAAGCTCAACAGAAGCAGTGAAACCCCAAACATATTTAATGAAAAATTATATTTGGTGAAATGCATACAATTGCAAAAATGCAAAGAAAAAACAATATTATAGTATTCAACCGAATAATTTTTAAAATTCCAATATCAATCCCATAAAATAAACTAATTTTTATCCTTGTAAGTATAAAACCTTCTATTTCTTCTCTATACATCTACTGTTTCTTTGTTTTTCTGCATGAAAACTACAATAAAGGAAAAGAAAGTTCTACAGAACCACCTACAGTCCCTGGACAAATTATTAGACGCACTGTATTTTTTTTAGTAATTTTATGTTTCTTAAGAGTTTTTATGCAATAATGGTATATTTAAACTAAAATATTATTGATTTTTATTTAAAAGAATTGTTGTAGACTACATATTTGTATTTATTTTAAGATAATTATGATTAAGATTAATTTACATTAATTATTTATTATAAGATGATTTATGTGTGGAATCATCATCCTCAAATGCAGGAGACAGTACAGTCTTGCATTGATAGCATGCCGCGCAGAATTAAAGCTTTGATAGCGGCTAAAGGTGGCTCAACTAAATATTGACTTTTATAACATTAATTTCACTTTTCTTTAAAACTTAATAAACTTATGCTTTTATAAATGAATGCTGTTTTATTTATGTCAAATAAATCGGTAATTGATTGGATGATATAAAAATAAAAAACAAATCAATTTAAAATAATAAAACGGTACAATATCACCCGGTAATTAATATTTTACATGAAATCTTGCAGTGCGTCTATTGATTTGTCCAGGGACTGTAATACCTTTGCATTTTATTTGCAAGTGTTATTTATTTTGATGCATCTCGAAGTAATGGTATCGGTTACAAACCATACTCAGACTGAGTTAATTACGTAATTGAATATGTATGAATGAGACGATTCATAAAGAAAACAACATTAATGTTGATTATTTGGGCAAATAGTTTATTCATTATTTTGTTTCAATAATCAACGTTGTTTTCGTCGTGAATCTTCTTATGTACCATGCACACCTTTCGAATGATGATAAAATTAACAATAAAATATTCAAAGAACTTATATTAACTACTTAAAAAGAGATTTTTATTGATATATTACATCAGGAAGCAATCGCATTGGTTATATAACTGGTAAATATAGGTTATTATAACTAGTACAACTAGATAATAATAGTGTAATAGTAACTAGATAATAATAATATAACTAGTTATTATAACTAGGTTATTATAACTAGTAATCTGATTGTGTCAAAATATTGACGGATAAAAGTTATTTAATTAAATTATTATAATAATAAATAACGGAAATTAAGTGACAGTCGTCTATTAGTTATTTGTTTCTCTGCTTGATGTCTATAAAAAAGAGAAAGAAAGTTCTACAGAAACACCTAATTCCTTTATATAAATCTTGATTCCCTTGTGAAAATTTGTTTGTCTGTCTGTATGTCTGTCTGTCTTTATTTATTTTGCCATAGCAATAGGAACAAATCCCAATTATAGAGGGCAGAAAATTAAAACAAGTTAAAACAAAGACAAAACAGTAGATTTAAAAACATTCGGTGACATATAAAAAAAATTGATTCCTCTCCATATCTAATTAGTTTCTTAATTTTTCCATTTTTCATTATTGAGTACGTTTATTTAGTAATCTTTTTCTCCTTGATATCAGAGTAACATTCCAAGTTGAACTCCTGATAACATATTAATACCATAATCTTATATTCAAAAATCTTAATATTAATACTTGTTCCTCATGAATAAATAACTGAAAAAACCTGAAATTAAAACGTTTTTTTTATAAATAATATTTTTTGGGTATTTTTACTAGTTGCTTTATAAATGCTTTTTTAAAAACTAGACGTTTCTTTATTAACCAATGTAGTGGAAACTAACTAGAATGTTTTTAATACTAATAACAACTCTAAGTTTAAAATCTAATATAAATCTAACTAGAATTTACTTAAACGAGAGTCTACCACTCTTTTATGATGGTAATGTACACCCGCACCATTTAAACTTCAGACTCACCCAATAGTCGATTTAAATACATCAATTGACTAACTGTAACTGTGAAGTAAAAAAATAACTATTTGGAGTTTCTAAGAATTCTTTGGGTCATTTCAATCTGTACTCAGAGTTGGTTTTACGATGTGTTGAAATGTTAGAATTAAGATAACGACTTGTAGGTTGTTGCTTAACTTTAACTTTATGTGTGGCTAGTTAATTTAACTTATTTTGGATGTGTTCTAATAGCGTGTTAAATAAATTAATGTGTATGTCTAATTAAAATTACCTCATGTCTTCAATAAAATTAGTTTGTAACTTCTTAGAACAAAAAGTAAAGCTGATTATGTAAGTAAAGAAAATTGATGCTACGTTTTTTTATCGCTATAATCTTATATCTCTTTAGTGTTCGACCGATTTACATAGAAAGGTATTATCTTTTTGGCTCCAGTAGTATCAATTATATAAGCTTTAAATTATAGCTATACTATGATTTATATATAATTTTTATCAATATAGTCAACACCAGGTAAAATATATTAATGAATAGTTATGTAGAGAATAAAAACTAATTGTTCGAATTTGTTTATTTCGATTTTTGGGTTATCTTTAAATGAATATAACTAATGAAAAATAAGTTGCCTTAATGCTACACATTCACTTCAACATTTTACTTCAATGTTAAATTAAAATCTTTAAGAAAAACTCGACAAAATTCGTTATTATTTCCAATATATCTTATTACTGAAATTATAACGGCTTCGTAGAAGAAAGTATTATAAAGGAAAATAATTTCATATTTAAGACTTCGAAATTCCGAATGAAATTAGAAACTTTAAAGAAGATTTGACTTAAGTTAAACTTCACATAGAAGTGTATTATCTTTTTGCTCAGTAGTATCATTATATAAGCTTGTAATTATACAGCTATAACTATGATTTATATTCAATTTTTACCCACTTATTCATTTTTTTCGAAAAATTAAAAAATATGAAAAGTATATTGACATGGGTCGATGTCTCTGCAGTTGTCTGAGGGTTGCGTCTGTCCAGTCTGTCCATACTGACCGTCGTACCATTCCTTCCAAAATCGGTCTAATCATCGGATCTAAAAATTCTTTTTTAAAAGCTATATCAGATACCCAACTTTCATATATTTTTCTCATGCGACGTACGGAAATAAATTCTATCTGTCGGCGAATTTCACATTAATTAGATAAATTCAGATTTGACTCATTTAATCCATGTATATAAATCTATGTCATCTGCTGTCTTCATCTCTGAGGATACAGCTGTACCGATATGTTGTCGCAGTTTTCCACCTCATGTTTTGAATCTTCATTACTGTGAATTCCAAATCTTATAACAATCGACAAGAAATGTAATTTTAACTAATTCAAAAGTTAAAAACTTAATTTCAATATCACAACTTTCTACATTTTTCCGTCTGATCTGTTATTCTCTGAGGGACAAGTAAATACTATCTGACTGGCGGGTTTCCCATACACACATGTTTTGAAAATTACAAATTTTGATCAATTAATACTAAGTTTGAAATTTCAGTGTGGATGGGCCATTGTACAATCGAATGATGTATTTTACTATCAATGTAACTTAATTTCAATATCATGCCGAAGCTAGTCGTCGCACTGTCTTCCGTGTTATCTGACTGTCAGCTTCCAAAATCGTTTCTAATCATCAGGATTTAAAATGTCTTTTTATTGTAGAAGTATGACCATTGATACCCAATTTAATTATTTCACTAATCAACGGACGTTAAATTTATATCTGCGGAAATTTCCATCAATTAAGCAGAAATTCATTTTCTCATTTAAATCATGTTGCAAATCACAATGGCATGAGAAACTTTATTTAAACACTATTGAAGCAAAGATAAATATTTTCATGAACATTTTGTACTCATATAAATAGCAATTTGTCTTATATTCATTGATTTATTTACAAAATTTTGGGTCACTAAAGAATTTGTTAAATTAAACATTGTTTTAATTTAAATGTCCATCATGAAATATAAATTAGAAAGTTTATCCTTACCTTTTGATGAAAAAGAACTCTTCAGTAACAGCTTAACCTTTTGAATGTCTATGCCAAAGTGACGGAGCTGTTAAAACATACGGAGACCATAGGACCCACTCGTTTTTAAGCCAATTACTTAACTCATCTGTCGTGGTCCCCGTAAATAATCTTTTACGAACAATGTGCTTTGCCCACCTCTCGTTTAACAGCAACACTTTTTAGAGGATCCAATTCGTTTTAAAGAAATTAAAAGAACTTATTTTTAGTCTGTTCTACTCGACGTCACATGCAAAGTAACCAATGAGAATCGCCCTGAATTCGGAGGAATGGCGGGCTCCGAAGAAGAAAAAATCAAAGCAAATCATTTGAAATGCAAAGTAAAATGTTTTTATTTGCGACTGGAGGTTAAAGTATCAGTTCTTTGGTTGACAAAAAAGTAACTAACAGCAGAACATTTTTGAGTGACATTGATTTAAAAATAAGAATGTGGAATTTAACAATAAATATGATGACGCATGTGAGTTATCAATGAATGGGTTATTATCAATGTTTTGCTAGATTACGTCGTACATTCAATGAGAGTAGAATAATTGAAGACGAAACTTGATAGTTGTGAGGGACTGGTAAAAAATTAGTAAATAACTTTTGGACCAGCTGCTGGGCCTCTGGTCTGTTATTGGTCGTCAATTTTTCTAGTTTTTTCATTTAAAAAAAAACAAGTAGGTTTGTAACAGAATCTGTCACTTAACCCGCTTCCACACAACAGTTGTGTTAAATAGGTAAAAAGACGACAAACACAACATTGATATTCTATATTAAACATTTACATGCTAAATTTGGCTAGTTTCATTTATTTTATTTCGAAAATTCAATAATTATTACTTATCGTTTGCAAAAATTAATTTGTATTTCAAAGAATAAATATGTACTATTCCTCGCTTTTAAATAGAATTTAAACATTTCATATCAACGTACGAAGAATCTCATAGTGGAATATATTTGACGTCATTTCAAACTGATCGATGTCGCAAAAATAAATTTATTTTAATTTATTGTCTAAAAGAATTAAAGTTTCTCGAGCGATTGTTGCGAATGGCAATGGTGATTAAATTCTAATAAAAATGACTTCTTGTATGCTTTTTAAATGAGCATTCAATTTTGCAGTTTTTTTAATAATTGAATTACTTCGAATTCGAATTCTTTTCTGAAATGTTCAATGTATTCTAATTTCGATGCGCTGAATTTTTTGACGTATCACACTTGTCCGTAGCATTTGTAGTTTTTTTTATTGTTGCTGAAGTTTTAGAAAAATAGAGTTTATTAACTCTCTGTAGGATACAGACGTATAAACCCATCACCTGACTATCAGTTTTTTTCAGCAGCACAGGTAATTTTTGAAAATTTGCTGAAATTTGAACTTTAAGGTACGGATCCGTCATTGATAATCATCTGTTACAGAAATAAAATTTAAAATTTCAGTAAATATTTTAAATTTTAATCTCATTCGTCATGCCTCAGAGGGTTAAAATTAATTTAATTTGAATTTAATTTTCATATTTTTATCAATAATTTAATCATGTGTGTTGCTGAAGATTCTAAAGATGAAAGCGTGCAACTTCAGCGCCATAAATAGAATGGACTGCTCATTCAATAGTCAAGCAGCTTCTAAAAACGTACCAAACATGAAAAACGCCAAGATGAGAAAGGTTTCAACATATGCCAACTTATCGCTACTGTTTCGTTAGAACTATGTCAACTGTCGCCAGACCTCATATGTTGTCGTTGTGACAAAACTCGCCAACAGGTCGCGGTCAGGTGATGAGGTAAAATCTTACCCCGTCACGTGACCATGAGGGGATCGCCTTTAGGTTTGCCAATGCGCAGTCCATTCTATTTAATGTCTCTGTGCAACTTTTGTTTTTAATAGTGAAAATGTTTGTTATTTAAAAAAAAAACAGGTTAACTGGTGCCTAAACAATTATCAATTCATTTTAACAAAACTGTCAGCTACAACCTTATCCAATCTAAGGTTAGACAAGTGAAGGAAGCATCGAAACTGTTTGGATAAGTGCACAGAGTAGGATTTAGATGACTTAGCCCCTTTGAAAAAGATAAAACGTCAGTTTTAAGTCTCTTAGTATATTAAAGGGAATCTGTCTAATTTCGATTCTTAGAAGTAGGCAGTATACAGTATAGAAGGTTTACGATGTATAAGAAGAAGACAGTTAATGATAATTTATTTGGTATATTATTTATAACTGCAAATTATAGACCCATTTTTTAGAGATGAAAATAAAAATGCATATCTTAAATAAGATGTCGAAAATATGTATTAGTACCAATATATTTTCTATAATGTTATAGGAACACTAAAGTCCTTCTAAAGGTATTTGTTCGTATTGATTATAAGGAAATCTTTCATTGCCTAATAATTCACAAATGATATCAAAATAACAGCGTGTTAAAATTTGCACTACATAAATGCCATTTGCAACAATAACAGCGATTAAAGCTGGAAACTGTTAAACAAACCATTTTCAAGAACCACCTATCAATAGAATTTGGCACATTCATGATTTTTTATTAGACAGACGATATAAAACGTTGTAGATAAATGAACTACTATTATAATTGAAATCCAATTAAATAATTAGGATTAACGTAAAAAGAATAAATATATATTTTTAATATTCTTTTATTGAAATGAATATGTGTCCAGAAAATACTAAAACTTCTATCATATATTTAAAGATAATAAATATTTTTTATTTCTTTGCAATGGTAATTTCTTTTACAAAATACTTTGTAGAAGGGTAGTTAACAAATAATACCAAATCTTATTTCGTTAAACTACTACAAGTTTATTTACCTTCACTATATGAGAAAATAAGGAAAAAATGATCTACAAATAAATTGGAATAAGCTTGTTTTAAAAATTAAACCAATAATAACCATTTTGTGAGCACCATTAACAACGTTATAATTGAAGAAAAATTGTAACTTAATTTTAGCTCCACACTACGTTAAACGTAAAAGTGGAAGGTATTATAATCGTTAGTCCTCTGTCTGCCGTCCGTCTGTCCGTCACCCACTTTATATACCGAACTACAAATGCTACGGACAAGTGTGATACGTCAAAAAATTCAGCGCATCGAAATTAGAATACATTGAAAATTTCAGGGAAGAATTCCAATTCGAAGTACTTTAATTATTTTAAAAAACTGCAAATGAATGATCTTAAAAAGCATAGGAACATTATTAGAATTAATCACCATTGCCATTCGCAACATCGCTCGAAAACTTTATTCTTTTAGACAAAATTAAATAATTTATTTTGCGACATGATCAGTTTGAAATGACGTCAAATATATTTTACTACGAGATTCTTTGTACGTGATATGAAATGTTTAATTCTATTAAAAGTAGGAATATTACATATTATTCTTTGAAATATAAATTAATTTTTTGCAAACGATGATTAATAATTATTGAATTTTCGAAATAAAATAAATGAAACTAGCCAATGTAGCATGTAAGTGTTTAATATAGAGTAATAATGCTGTGTTTGTCGCATTTTTACCTGTTAAACACAACTGTTGTGTAGAAGCGGGTTAAGTGACAGATTCTGTTACAAACCTACTTGTTTAATTCGTGTTTTGTGTAACTTAATTTTTCCTACGTAAATCGTTCAGCACTATGGTCTTCATTTGCCTTCTATTGTCTTTATTTAGATAAACCTAAGCAGAACGCTTATTTTCACATGATAAATTTTCTTGCCAAATATCGTTTATAAGCTAAAAGAATTAGTTTTTATTATCAAATATCTCCTTAAATGCTATTTTTGGCATTGTCAAAACTAATTCACACAAAAAAACTATGAAATATATAAATTTTAACTGCAACCTAAAACTGTTACATATTCACAATTAATTTTATGAAAAAAATACTATTGTGTGCTTACTTTTGATATATACAGTTACAAAATAAAGTATACTTAAATATTATAAAACAAACAGAACAACCAATTTAGAGTATAATTCACAGAACTTAACATCCTTAATCTAAATTGGTCAACACCAAAATATCTCCCTATTAGATTCGTAACTTAAAGTCACGAAACAATAGAACACTTTATTCGAAGCGTTTGTTTCCGAATTATTCAAACTTTTCCGATTAATCAATCTGTATAATGAAGCCATTTACTAAGACCTGTTTACAAACAGTGGGATTCATTATTAGAGTTAAAATTTTCTATCTAATGTGTTGACTAGAATTTATGCAAATTAGAAGAAGGGCCTAGAATATTTTATTTTAATTGTCTACTAACTTTTACTGCCAACAATTAAGTGTTGTTAGGCTGTAGTGTGATACAAACTTATAAGAAATGAACATTTTATGTCCTTTCTCAGTGAAGACACCATGGAACGGAAAATTTAAATGCATGAGAGAACACAAAATCTTAGTATAATTGCTTTGTTACATCAGTTATTTAACCCTTTCAGTCACGACTTTTTATTTTAGCTTCTACACTACATTTATAACGTAAAAAGTGGAAGGTATTGTAATCGTTCAGTCTATCTGTCCGTCTGTCAGTCACCCACTTTCATAGCCCAAACTACAAACACTACGGACAAGTGTGATACGTCAAAAAATTCAGCGCATCGTAATTAGAATACATTGAAAATTTCAGAGAAGAGTTCGAATTCGAAGTTCTTCAATTATTTAAAAAAAAAAAAACCTGCAAATTTTATTGCTCATTTAAAAAGCATAGGAAGACATTTTTATTAGAATTATATCACCATTGCCATTGGCAACAATCTCTCGAGAAACTTTAATTCTTTTAGGCAATGTATTAAAATAAATTTATTTTTGCGACATCGATCAGTTTGAAATGACGTCAAATATATTTCACTACGAGATTCTTTGTACGTTGATATGAAATGTTTTCATTCTATTTAAAAGCGAGGAATATTACATATTTATTTTTTGAAATATAAATTAATTTTTTCAAACGATAAGTAATAATTGTTGAATTTTCGAAATAAAATAAATGAAACTAGCCAAATTTAGCATGTAAATGTTTAATATTGAATTAATGCTGTGTTTAGCGCCTAATAACCTGTTCAATACAACTGTTGTGTGAAAGCGGGTTAAGTGACAGATTCTGTTACAAACCTACTTGTTTTATTCTAAAAATCTAAAATTTGTTAAATAGAATCATTATGCATCCAAAATGAAATGGTGAAAAGCAGGGACGGGGGGATCTATATTTTTTTAAATATAACTTAAGGAAGAACATTTTTGAATCATAACTTTTGAATAAAATATAGCAATAATTGTTTTAAACTTTATTTGTTAAAAGTATTTGAAATTAAATTTAAAACATTTAAAAATGCAAGCATGAAGAAATGAGGGCTAATTTATTTGATAAAATTGTTCCAGAGTGAATTTTATTTTTACCATGTTTTTCATTTAACTACAACAAACATTATTTAATTATTCAAAAGGCATCATCTATATACATAAAAGGCAACTTCCGTTTGTTTGTTTGTATAAGACACGAGATCTAAAGAACCTCGCAACAGATCGTTTCGATATTTGGCACAAAAATTCATCTCATCTCCGGAACAAACACAGGCTAAGAATTTTTCGAATCAGACCAATCCTTCTATCGTTTTCGAACGTTTTTATTCGAATTTTCTGAAAAAACTACACCACTTTGGCTCAAATCCGATCTTTTTTTACTTTCCTGATGCCATCGGCTGAAAAAATTAAATAAAACTTTTAACGAAAACATTTAAAATTGAAAATGTTTATTTTATTCTGTTGCCATTACCTTCAGAAACTAATTTCATTATTTGAAAAATAATTGACATGTTTCAAGTGACGTAATTCCGCCAGTCTCCATTCCCGGATTTTATTGTGGGTTTATTTGATGTGATTTTTTCATTGATTTTTCTGTTGACTGCATGTATGCATATTTAAGCAATAAATGTATAGTTAAGCTATTACTGAACTATGATGGTTAATAAAGGCCATCGCACTAGAGCTGCATATTAGTGTTTTATGTATTTATTTTTTCGCCAAATACGTTGCCAAACTCGCCAAATTATTAACTAAAACTCGCCAAATGGGCAATTTCTTTTATAAATAATTTATAATCTGGTCGGTTGTTCGAAGGTCATTGTGTTAGAGCTGTATAATGGGTGTGTTTGTAGCTATATATATTTTCTTGCCAAATTATTTCCAAAACGCGCCAAATGAGCTAAAAGGTTTTATGTATTTATGAGGGAATTGTGATGACATTTATGAGTGCATTTTATAGCGTATTTTTCATTTTGGAATTTTAAGGCAATGAAACGGATTTTATACTTTATAACGAGCGGGAACAATAACATAAGTTTATGATCCTATAACAGGTTATATGGTACACATATTTGGAACGATTTGATAATTTTTTAATCCATGCGAAGAACGGGTATAAATTTGCTAGCGTTATTATTGTATTTATTTTCATTCAATTATTATTGTATTTATTTTCATTCAATTATTGTACATATCTGCATTGATTTTGTACTGTATACATATGCATTGAATTCTTAATTTTTCAGCATTTGTATTGAATTATGGTAGAAATTTGTACTGCTTATATTGTATTATATCTATAAAGTGTCCATAAAAAGTTACTTAATTTATTTAGAACTCCCTTGAATTGCGTTAAAATAAATGTTTGAGACCCTTTTAAGATTTAGCTGTTTTTCCATTTTTAATTCTTACTGATTATTTTTTATTTAAATTTGTATTCTTTTTAATTTGAGCTTCTTATCAAAGGTATTTTTGAAATTAATATTAATCATTACTATATCCAAGTAGGGTTATTAAATGGAAAATTACTGGGTAATCTTCATATCTTATGTTACTAAAATGAAAGAAAAAAATAGTTAAATTGACTGTTAAATTATTTTTCCACCTCTACCCGTGCAACGTCGGGTATAACAGCTAGTTCTTTCATATAACGATGTAAAATATATATCTTTTTATAAAAAAAAAATGTATGCGGAATTTTATAAAATTTATATGAAATAAGTGCGAGTTCAGAACAAAATCGCAAGTTTAATTATTCCAAATGGAAACAATGGAAGTGAAAGGGTAAATAATAAGACCATTTTAATATTTTAGAGGGTAGTCGATTTCCTGAGTTATACGTACATGACACAGATTATATTGCAGGAAATTTAAAGAATTAAATATGTATAAAGAAAACTTTATTTTATAAAAATGACAAAATGGTTCCATGCAGATATAAAAATGAAGTTTCTTTAAACATAAAATGTGTAGGGAAAAGAGTATGGAGAGTGAAGCCGATTGTCACATGAGATAAGAATAACAGGCATTCAAAACTATGCAGAACCAGAAGTTGCAAGAAGTCTACTTCTGTTGGTGTGGTTTTTGTTTTGCTCAGTAATGATCAGGAATTGATGAAGAGAAACTTTGAACATTTTCTTTCGCAAATTTGAATAATAGTCTTTTTGCCTAATTTTTTCTGAAATTCGAAGAATAACGACCTTTGCTCTAAAAATGGATAACTTATCACAACTTCATTTATCGTTATATTATTTTGAAAATTAAAAATACTTGATTATATTTTTAAATAATTTTCTATATCGCTTTCAAACAACTTTTAAACCATAATTGTCCAGTTTCATTAGCTTTCTTTTGCAAATTCACTTAATATTCTTTATCGTTTGCAAAAATTAATTTGCATTTCAAAGAATAAATATTTAGTAAAATTAATGCTTACAAAATTGAAGTGAAACAAATCGTAACATTTGTATTCTGTATATTTCAGAGACATTAAATAGAGAATGGGCTGCTCATACAATAGTAAAGCAGCTTCCAAAAACGTTATCAACATCAAAAATCGCCAAGAGGAGAAAGGTTTGCTACATGGCAACTTATCACTACCGTTTTGTTAGAACTATGCCAATTGTCGCCAGACCTAAAAATCAGATAAGAGTAGGCTGTCAAACCGAAATGGGGACTCTCATATGTTCCCAAGTCACGTGGGTTTCTAGCAATCACCTGGCAGCCGCTTGACGTTTTAATTCTTGTGTAATTTATAATTGTAAAGAGAGGTATAAAAAAAGGATTTGTCACACTTCACAGGTAAAATTTATTAAGTTCTGCATACTTAAAGTAATTGTGTTCTTTATAAACAATACTTTTTATCGAGGGAATTTATTCTAAAAGCTCTTTCATACTGAAGAAACATCTTCGTGATTGAGTGAACGCTGTAAAAATTCTAAGTAATCTTAAATAGTCGCACAAAAGCAAAGAAATAATATCTAATATCTATAAAGAAGATCTTAAAAAACTTGTATATTATAAAGAAAAAAACTAGCATTTAGCATATCGAACATGATGCATTGAGCAAGCATATCTGCTACAAAATAACCTATATAATAAGAATTATTCGTCCAAACAGCTGCGATCATAGCCCCCTACATATAATGCCGTCCAAGCTCGATCAAAATTGGAAGTCGTGAGAAAGCTATCAATAGATGGCGCCATGGCGCAACAAACAATGTGCTCGGTGACATGTGTTGTTTGTTTACACCCAGTTCGCTGTGATTTTGATAAAATTTTGGTTACAAGAGTTCGAAATTTATATATATATTTTTTTTTGTAAACGTTTATAAATGCAACAAAAATTGGCTAGTTTTTTGCATCATACTATCCTATAAGTCAAAGAAAGAAGACGGTGATATAGGAATTCCTACGAAATGGAAGGTAAGGAGTTTTTAAAATTATTCTTTTTTGGTGAAAATTTCTAAATATTTTTATTCTTAAATCTTTTCGTAATGCATTAATTATTATTTTCTGTTTTTTCCTCATGATATATAGTTTAAACACATATTTACTTTTGTTCTATCTAGATTTATATTCATTTTAGTTCGGGCATTCTGTTTTCTAATAAATGTGTTTTTGAATTAAGTTTTGAAAAAAAACTTTTCAATATCTATATTCGCATAAATTCTAATACTTTAAATGCATTTTATAGTTGAGATTTAAATGATCTATCTCATTTTAAAATTCTGTTGTTGTGTCGTTCGAAATTATAGTATTATTATTAAGGGACTTATTCTTAACAGAAGAATTTTTAATAAGTGTTATAGTATTTGTTAATTTTTCTTTAAGAAGCCAAAGCTATTTTTTTTAAATAATGGAATGTCTGAACAAGGTTCTCATTACTTTAAATTACTTCATTAGTGTTTTAATCTCCAGTAGAAAATTCTTATACGGGGATTTTAATGAATAGTTCTATAGCGGTTATTTTTTTAAAGTTAAAAAACAAAGAAACTCATTACATGATTTTGTTTTTAAAAATGTGCTTGCTGTTTTTAGCTTTTTAATCTTAAATTTCTAAAAATTGTGATTTTTAGCAGTAGTTTTCTGTAACAGTTTTTTTTTACACTATGCAAACATGTTGAAGAAAGATTTTTTTAAATTTAAAATGTTATTTTATGAATTTCTCTGGCAAATAATATTGCTTGGAAGCAGAAACAAAATAAAAAAAGAACTCATTTGTTCATTATGTTACTCGGACCGAACGGTATTCGAAATAGCCCGCTGGATCCGTCATTCACCGCGAATACATTCTTACTAAAATAGCGACCGACTACCAACAGATGGCGCGACCAGAGTACTTTTGAGGACAGCCTGTGAATCTATGTTATTTCTCGAGTATACGCAGCATTCTATGTAGGAGGCTATGCTGCGATAAGCTGCAGCACGGGAGTGCGACCTGACCATGAGGGGTCGCTTTTAGGTTTGGCAATGCGAGTCCATTATATTTAATGTCTCTGGTATATTCTTCATATTTTTTAGAAGTATTCGCAATTTTCGAACAAATAATCTATTAGTTATACTTTGACGTCTTTTTACAATTGGAATGTTTCAGATGATGTAACACTCTTGTTTTCAATTTCCGTGTCCTCGATTTCATTGGCTGTTTCGGTTTCACTCTCAAAATGACCGTCATAGATAAAAAAGAAACTTTTCTTTCTATGCAAGATTTCCTTAACAAATGATTTGAACAACCAACATCACAGCAAAAAGTTGGCATTTTAAAAATTAAGTAAATAAAATATTCTAAGAAAACTCATTTTCGAATACCAAAACAATAGTAATTCCAGACAACAACTGAAAACAAGACAGCAGGAGCTGTTGCCATTCGCGGCGTGAAACAACCCCATTATAGATTGATAAACTCTGAAATGTAAATTAAAAATAACCAGGATTATTTATGCAAAAACAATATTTTCATTGTTTCGTTAAAGTGGTTGATGGACAGACAGATGGACCTAGCCTTTGTAAAACCTTCCACTTCTTACTTTATAAACAAAGCGGAATCTAAAACTAAACCAAACTTTAACTATAAAATTACAAAGTATAAGTAGACCGTGTTAAAGCTCAATAAAGCCTAAGCGGCAAAGATAGACAAGCTAAGAATTATTTCCCTAAACAAAAATTAAGTATATTCGTTCATTGGTATTTTAAATGATTAAATAAATATTAATTAAAAAATATTTAACTGACTTTAGGAGTATATAGCAATTGCCACTTTTACAACTAATTACTTTTCAGAGATGCTACTAAATTTGTGTTTGTAAGCCACTATAGACGGCAGTTTATTATATATATTATTAGTAGATTTGTATTATGTAGATATAGATATAGATTATGTAGATATAGATTATATATGTAGATTGTAGTAGGCAGTATATTATTAGATTTGTTTGACATGTTGGAATACTTTTAGGTAAATATTTGCTTTCTTGAAAATTCAAATCGTTTCTTAACAGTCCCTTGTTTTTATTTCGTAAATAAATACAATGGTAGATACAAACGTTGCGTAAAATGACTTTAACAATTAACTAAATTTCTAACTTGTAGAAGATGAAAGATATTGTAACATGTTATTATTCACCAAGATAAAATTTCGCCTTTATTAATATTTAGAGGGTGGGTAGATTTTTTTTATCTGGAGGGGGGGGAGGAGAGAGAATAATGTCGGGCAATGCTAAAACTTAGTCATTTCTGCTGAAACTGAAAATATTTTCTAAAAAATAAATAGAAAATTATAAAAGTTTTAACATTTAATTAATTCAGTTTCAAAATTTAAACATTTTAGAAAAAGTTGTTACTTTTACAATGCTAGAATTATTTTTTATCCAACTGAATCAATCAACAATACTCATTCAAAAATAATATTTGTGTGTATATTTTACATAACTATTTTTTTTTTACTTTCTAGCTTTCGTAAATGCAGTCATTTCTTCATTGTAAACATAAATTGTGATAGCATGAGTCATACAAAGGAATTATATCCTCTAATCAAGACTGAAGATAAAAAATTGTTGACTTGCTTTATTCAAACAGGGGAAAAAGCACACGAGTCATAATAATCTATGTAAACTAAGGAGTTGCATGAGTTATAAGTATTGTGATGGGAGAGAACTTACACAAGTTGCAACCTACTATATATAGATACTGAAGGTCCTGCATCACAAGAAGCAATGTCTACTAAAGTGAACATATATGAACCAGAAACTATACTGTACACTGAAGATGACAGCTACAATTCACAACTAATTGTGTACACTGACGAAAAGACACTTGTGTCACAGCCGAAATTTCATACAAAAAGGCACAAAAACGAGTCAAAACCAAGAGTTGACACTGAGAGAAACACATACAAGGCTGAAATTTCAACATCCACTGCAAACCACACTTGTGACTCAGTTTCTCCAAAAGCCGAGGAAAATACACCCAAATCAATGACTTTTCAAAGAAACACAAACGAATCCGGCTTACCAATCAACAGCAAAGATAGCCCCTATATCTGCCCCCAATGTAACAAAGGGTATCGTAGCAAACATTACCTTAAAAATCATCTTCAAATCCATTCCAAAGAGAACCCTCATGTATGCCAAGTTTGTCAAAAGGGGTTTCCTCTTAAAGTCTACCTTACACGCCATATGGTGTCGCACTCCGATGAGCGGCCCTTTGTATGCCGTTTGTGCGACCAGTCCTTTTCTAGAAAGATAACTCTAAACCATCACAGACGCATGATCCACGCCACAGACAAGACTCTAGTGTGCGAGTGTTGCCACAAAGTTTGTCCCACTCAAAAGAGTCTGAGTAGACATATCGGGAGACACTCCAAACAAGGTCTCCATTTTTGCGAGACATGCAGCGAGTCCTTCAAAGATCTTGGAGATTTGAAGAGGCATGTTTCGGTCCACCACAGAGTGAAGAAATACGCATGTGAACAGTGTGGCTTTAAATCTTATAAAAAATTTAATCTTAGACAGCACATTGAAACTCATAACAATGACAAGCCTTATGTTTGCCCTATTTGCATTGATCGCAGCTTTAGGAGAATGTACCACCTTAAACATCATATGCTTAAACATACTGGAGAAAAACCCAGAGTGTGTGATATGTGCGGTGTGGCTTTTAAATATCAATATCAGCTCAAAAGCCATATGCTTACTCATAAATATGACAATCACAAAGTTAATAAATTGGTTGCTTGACATTTGAAGAGTACAGGGGGAAAAAAACCTTCATCGACTGCAAATCTGACCGTATTAAAGTCTGCTTGACGAGGAGTGGCGATCGGAAACCAGTTTCTCCCTTGCTTCTTTTTCCGCTGTTCAAGCGCCTAACTAGTATCTGGCTGGAATCTCAATCATAGAGATAGTAAATGTATGCGCCATGTGATAAGGACCAAGACAAAACTGGTTTCTTCACACCAGTTTAGGCGATGACTGGCTTCTTTTCTCCAAGCATACAGATTCCCAGTCGATGAAGGGGTCCTCGTACTCTTTAATTGTCTTATCGAAAATTATCATCCCATTGATTGTCTAGGAAGAAAAATGCTTCTTGAAAAATTTGTTCGATGCCTGTGATTATTGCTTCATCTCCATTTATACTATACAAATAACTTGATTATAAAGATGTTTTTTTTCTAATTATGTCTCATTAGTGAAATGCTAAAAATCGCAACTTGGTTTGATTTTGTTTAAAATCTGGGTGTAAGGATAACAGATATATTCTTTTACCATAATGCAGTTTGAAAAGTGTTTATCAGACTTTTTCATATAATTTTTTTTTTATGTTAGTCACCAGATGTTCTTTATGCAGTGTATTGTAAAACTTTATTTTGTCATTTATTGCATGAAATGTATTGATTTTTAATGTGCCATTTAACCTTCTTTACAATATTTTGTATGACTCAAGAACCTTTATTTCAATGATGAGTTTTTAAAGGACTGTGCAGCTTACAAAATCTGTATTTTTATCTTTGGTTACACATTGAACAGAATAAAATATTTAGAATTGTTGACTTTTAAATACTAGTGTGTTGAGTTATCGTTACACAAACTAGAGCTACATAAAGACTAATAGAGCGAGAGCCCAGGGCCCCCAGACCTAAGTCATTTTTTAAAGGACGAAATGTATCGGATTAGGTTCGGTTTTCATTTACTTTTAGTATATGCATACATACCCGCTAGAGTGAACGACGGCCAATTTACAGGTATCGGGTGCAAAAAGTAGGTAAATCGTAAGTTAACTTAAGTCATTTTCTAAAGGCTGATTTTTACGTATGTTTTAGAAAATAATGTTAAAAGTTAATAATAAATTTCCCAGACACTTTCCGTCGGCCGAAACTTTTCCCAGACGCTTTAAACGTCTGTATCAAGTTCAGACTTTGTCCCACGCATCTGGCGGCGTGAGATGGCGCTACAATCGTCCTCGGACGACAAGAAGGGGAAGTTAAGCAAAAAAGAACTATGTGTGTATTGGAGATGTGGTTGGTTGGTTAGTCGATTGACATATATATTACGGTTTGTGTGCTTGGTCATTGGAGATGTGAAAATGTTGTAAGCTAAAGACAGCTATGGTTACTTGTTTACTAATTTATTTTCTATATAAACAAAAAATTAATTAAATCGAAACGATATTCTTTCTTCGTTTTTATTGCTTATCGACTCAGTTTTATTTCTGTCACCATAAAAACAAGTAACCATAGCTGTCTTTAGCTTACAACATTTTCACATCTCCAATGATCAAGCACACAAACCGGAATATATATGTCAATCGACTAACCAACCAACCACATTTCCAATACACACATAGTTCTTTTTTGCTTAACTTCCCCTTCTTGTCGTCCGAGGACGATTGTAGCGCCATCTCACGCCGCCAGATGCGTGGGACAAAGTCTGAACTTGATAAAGACGTTTAAAGCGTCTGGGAAAAGTTTCGGCCGACGGAAAGTGTATGGGAAATTTATTATTAACTTTTAACATTATTTTCTAAAACATACGTAAAAATAAGCCTTTAGAAAATGACTTAAGTTAACTTATAATTTATCTACTTTTTGCACCCGATACATTTCATCCTGTAAAATATGACTTAGGTCTGGGGGCCCTGGGCTCTCGGTCTATAAAGACAATTTTCGGATGTAACATTCCAAAACAAATATTACATTTATTTCCTCTAAAGTAAAAAACAAAAGCCTCCGACAAAAAAAAAAAACTAAATCTAACACATCATTTTTCAGGGTGGTTACAAAATCCCTGAAAAAAGTTCCCTGATATTTCCATGATTTCCCTGATACGTTCACAGAAAATTCCCTGATTACCTAGAAAATATACAATACACACAACTCAATGCAATACAGAAAATTTAATCTAGACATCGCGGGACTAAAGATTTTCCGGAATATGGGTTAGCCTACCTAACTATTCCAGATTTCCGAAAATCAGAATAGGTTTTTAGATGAACCACATGACATGGTTAGTATACTCCTTGAAAAGTTTTGAAAGAAAAATCTAATTTTCAAGCCCTTAAAGCCCAAATCTGAGTATAGGGGGGGAAAGTCCGTAGTATTTATTGAAAAATCAAATTGTATTTAAAAAAAAAAACGCTAAACACGTAATATCATGATATTTTTAAACCCTATGTTTCTAAACAGTCATTAGTAGCTACAGTAGAACTCCAATTATCCGAATGTCAAAAAAATTCCATCGGGCCTACCTGTTACTGTTTGTCTCTGTTAGATGTCATATACCTAGTAATTTTTTTTTGTACCGACCGAAAAAATTACTAGGCATGACATCCAACAGAGACGAACAGTAACAAATAGGCATAGTAAAAAAGTTTATAAGTCGTATATAAACTTTTGTGAAACCAAGTTTCTAACATAAGTTGAATAGAAAAAACTATTACAAAAAGAAATAACTCAAACTGCCAGACATCTTACGAAATTGGATTTGGCATAACTCGTTTCCTTCATTCTCACCTCCCATCCTGGTCCATATCAATGAAAACTAAACTTAAATTTCAATAAACAACAAGTTTAAATGATAAATTTTAATGATTAAGATAAACGATATAATTAAAATTTGAAGATGAATTAAGATTAGATTTCACTAAGATGTCTTCTCTTCAAATATTGGTTACAGTGCAATCCCCCACTAGAAGAGGATCGCCTTCACCTGACTAAAAATATGCAATCCATTAATGCTTCCTGATTTACTTATTTTGCTGCCTAGTAATTTTCACGACAGCCACCGATGAGGTTGCATTGTCTCATAATGATTGAGTTTTTTGCTTCTGTCTGCATGATAGGAAGAGAGTCGCGTTTACTTTTGTAGCTCCGGTGCAAGCCATTCGGACCAACCAGAATATTTTCTTTTAATCAAGTGTCTGTTGGTAGTGATCACAAGAACAACCTAAACCTGCTGATTAAGTAAATCTAAAATGGAAAATTTCCCTGATATTTTGCGAAATTCGAAAATTTCCTTGAGAATTGCCTGATTTCCAGGTTTCCCCGGTTCTGTTACCACCCTGTTTTTTTTTTAATTTAATGCTAAAAAAAATTAACTTCAATAATATAGTTCTAGTTTTTAAAATATACTTTTGAATTCATAAAGTGTTTGTAAGATATTTTTTAAATTTTCTTTAGCCTTCTCTATAGCTATTCCTGCTGCAAGATCAATGACCCGAATAAGATAGATTGTGCATTGATGATTAATTTTTAAAGAAATTAATTTTATTTATTTATTTTAAAGAAATTAATACACTTTATTTTCAGTTCGACAAACAGGCCGATTCATTGTGCCAAACTTGCAACTGCTGTTTTTTTTTTACTTTCATTTACCTAATATAAAATATAATATCATGAAACTATTGTGATAAGGTTAAAATCCAAAATGGAGATTTTGTTTTCTACACGTCTTGTAAGGTATCGATTCTAATAAAGTGGTTTTTGAACATTGGGTTCGACAAAACCAATCTACAGCTAAGACTTAAAGACCTACAGACTTCAGAATTTGGTACACAAGTTCCTAGTACCTGTCGCACGTCATAAGCTTTTCAAGAAAATCGTACATGTGCAAAGAAACTGCCATAGAAAATTTTTGGTCGTGAGATATTGCTGAAAAAGGCTACAGACTTCAAGTTTGGTGCACAAGATTCCCAGTACCTGTCGAAAGTCATAAGGTTTTTGAGAAAATTGAGCATGCGAAAATGATAGCTGCCATAGAATTTTTTAAGTTATTGAAAATACCTTGTAGGGTATATAATTACCTTTAAATGTATTGATTTATTGAGTGGTATTTGAAAGTCATGTAGTGTAATATACCTCTAGTTTTACACTTATTTAGGTTTGGACTAAGTCTACCATACTGCCGTGGGCAAGTAAACTGCAGTAACTAGCCTAATGACTTGGACCATTGTTGTAAGCACTCAATTACTCTAATCTATTAAGAGGGACTGTCAGTCCCATAGAGCTAATGCATTAGTTCTGAAATCACAACTTTTGCAATAGAATTGTTTTGCCATGTTATCCCATTTTCACGAGGTATGGGAATCATCATAACAAATTTAAAACAAAATCGAAAAGAAAATAACATCCGCTTATTTAATTATTGATTGATAAAGTTTTAAAAGTGTCGCCATCTGCTGTGTATTTTTGGCATTTTAAAACTTCAAAAATATATAATTAAATTACAAGATAACATTTTCGTTTCAAATTTGTTTCATTTCGATGTTATGTTGATTCTCATACCTGGGGAAAAAGGGCTAACATGGCAAAGCAATACTTCTGTGGAACTTGTGATTCCAAAACTAATGCATTAACTCTATGGGACTGACAATCCCTCTTAAAAAACATACTGGGAAAGACTATTTCAGTGCAAAAATTATTCAATACGTTGTTGTGCTTACTGCAGTTTACCTGTCCACAGCATCATAAACAGTTTTCGTGCAAGATGTGTAAATAAGTTGGCACCAAAAAAAATAAAGACTCCCTATTTCGTACAAACACTTTTATTGCAAGAGCTTGTACAAAGAAGGCCGATTGATGTACAAAACCAATGCACATACATTCACGCATCATGCACACAATACAAGTCACACACCACTCTATCATAAACAATGGTTGTACAGTATATTGGCCATATACGGAGGTATAGTGTCTGGCTACAGGAACTTTATGTCTTCTTTTTAGTGTGCTTTTTCACGAGAGTGGAAGCTTCGCTGACAAAACTCTGAAGGAAAGCGTCGTAGTTACATAGTTTCCGCAGATTCGTGACATGAAATTAAAACACTATTACTGTCACAAACCGATGGTACAGATTTAAATCAACATGACTCTTGGTAAAATTTCTGGTAACTGAACTGTTGTTACAAGTACAAGATTTTACAGATTAAAACACAAGAAAATTTAATACAGATATTGAAGAGCCATGTAAGTTTATATGCATTAAAATTATCAAGGGGCACAAAATATTTAATTCATGCAAAGTTTATTAATTAAATATCATAATAAAACACACATTTTACAATACATTTCAATGTGTGACAATTCCAAATCAAACTTTTCTTTCACAAGTACTGAAATGGCATATTTTTTTTAAAACACGAAAAGTGTTTGGCTTTCCTCCAGACATGCAATGCGGCTCCAGAAATAATGAAATGTCACCTGACCTGTCTGCCATTTTTTTGTATTGGATTTCTGCTTCTGTTGGCAACTAGGGTCAGATAGAATAAAGGGATAGGGAGTGGAACAAGAGGGAGAGTGCTTTCAACAGATAGACAAAGACGCAGCAAGCATAGTTTGAAGAAGTTCAACTCTTTGACGTGGAAAAGAGCAAAAGAAACCATTTATGAGGGAAAATTAATCATTAATCCTTGAATTATTAAGCTAGTTTATAATTAATGTTGTAACAGAGCTACATGCAATTTATTAAAGCTTGGAAAATAAAATAGTAAACGGCTGTGTCCTATTTTTCAAAACGAGCGAGATGGCTAAGTGCTTACTTAGATCAACTGAAATCCTAGTTATATCTAATGTGCAACATCGCTACAAAATTAATAATCAGGGATCTCGTTATTAGGAAGCTGTTATATGCTCCCAGATTAATACCAGAGTTGTTGTGGTCACCAAATGGTGGTAGAGACTGGCTATATAGATTATAATGACTATATAATTGACCATATAAGATTGGTAATGGTTTAATTAAGAATTATTTTTGCCACACAAAGGCGAATTAAACAGGTACAGGTACGTACTGCTTAAATATGAGCCTTAAATCCTATGATAAGGATGCCAGTACATTTTGGTCTAATTAGCAGTCACCGACACCTAAGCACTGGCTTAACTGATAATGAAAATGTATTGAGGTTTAACAAGAAATTGCAATATTTAATTGAGCCATATTAAATCACAAATAATTAAATAGTTTTGACTTGTGAATTATTAAGATTAACTTTACAGAAAGAAAATACTATAACTAAAAAACCATATGACACTGAAGAGTTGGAAAACTTCAATTTTCCACTCAGTTTAAATCTAAAGTAGCACGCAATTGCAGTTAAACACGAACCCAACGGTAAGGTAATATGTATGAAACAATGGAAATTACATTATGTATGAGGATGCCACAAAGTTAAGAGATGATTCAGTTTAAAAAATTGAGCAGTGGCAGTTTCAATTATGAATTGATAATATACATGTAGGAAAATAAAGGGTTCATATTCAACTGCACCAATTCTGAAATAAAGAAATTTTTAAGTTGTAATAAATGGTTTCTTTCACTCGTTCCTTTTTAGTTTAAAAGAAAAATAAAATTAAAAATGAGTGCAATTTTAAATTCTAATCTTATTTTTACCTGCCAGCTATTTATAAGTCAACTACTGGGTCTGTTTAAATACAATTTCCTGTCGATTAGTTAGAATCAATAGTAATCTGAATATTTATATTTAAGTATCAAAGTATATCATAAGAGAAAAATATAATGTAAAAATGTTATTTGCAATAGCTAAACAGTTGATCAGAATATTAACTTTTTATAACATTTCTCCATCAGTAATAATTTATAATTTTTAAAAAAAATATGGACAAATTTACAACAATATTTTGTTCTGACATAATTGGGGCCATTATAGGATTAAATAAAAAAAAAATTGCTCTAATTTTCTTAAAAGTGTTAGTTTTTGAGAACAGTTCAAAACCAAGGGGAAAAAAAGATTTATTGATAGTGTAGACAAATAAAAGAAAGCTGGCAGGTCCACCAATTTTACTACGAAAGCATACTTCAACGCAAACAAGTCGAAGCAAGGATTACGAATCTATTAGGAACTTCAGTCTACTCTCTAAACTGTGGAAGTATCTCCGTGGTTTTTGCTCCATATACATTTAAGGTCATACTCTTCATTACAAATGGATTTATTTATTTTTTCTTTTTGTCTTCACAAAAATAGTCGACGTTTAGCGAAAAATAGACAAGATAGAATTCGCTTGCTTTGTTACGAGAAGGAAAATGAACCGAAGAATACAGATAGACAGATCACAGAATTTTGGACGAACTGTTTGCCTTTAGCACTCTAAGAAATCCCTATAGACTATATGCTAGAACTTATAGTTAGCTTTGTGAAAGTAAGAGACATTTCTATTTACAGGTAGAGTTTAAGTGCTCAAATCACACCATTGTAGCCAGAATACTTAATTCAGTTCAATAATTTGAGGTGAGGTGATTCCATAAGGGATTGTATCAGGTTTAATTAAAGTTGCTGAAACAGAAATTAAGCTGAAGCTTTTTAAATTAAGCACTAAGTTTAGTATCATAAAAAATATAAAACTATTTAAATAAGACAACTGTAATTTAATGGTTAAACATCCTACAAGCAGAATTGCAAAACTTTATATTAGGAGGTAATATTTTGAGGTGCATCGTTTCAATATTTTACAATTCTGAAAAACTTTGAATGAATATTAAACCAATTCAAGAATAGCAAACTCACTTAGATTATCAAAATTACTGCAGATGAAATAAACTCAACAAGAAACTTTACATGTTTTTAAGATAAAATTATTTTTAAAGACCATCTGGATTTTATGTTTCGAGTTCAAGTAAATTTCAAATAAAAGCCTCCTAAAATCTTATTCCTGTTTCAGCATAAAATACTACAACCTTATCATACCTTAACAGTTCCCAAACAGTCTAAAAGCATCGTACAGTGTTGAGCCTAGATGCTTTAGTCCATTTAAGAAGTACTAAACCATAATATGCCATTGAACACTATACTACATACATACATTACCAAGTAAAAAATTTCGAAGTAGAACTTTAGAAAATCAATGTTGAGCATTATAAGTCAGTTCAGAAAGTAATGATAAGAAAAATATTATTAAAAAGGATTATTCAGAACTATATAAATCACCAAAAATCTAGATTAATTTTCCAATTATATCTTTTTGTACCGTAAAGAAAAGGGCCAGTGCAAAATGTAACAACTTTGGATTTCAGCCTTTTGTTTTTAATGTTAAGGGCGAGGTATAATTGTTTGAATAATTTCCTTAAATTTTACAAGACAATTTATTTTTAAATAAATTTTCATTTAACTTTAGGATTTGATAAAATATTAAAATTTAATTGCCATTAAATGCATAATTTTCTAAAATTAGTATTGGCTACTGGGCTCGTAATTTTGATAAAAGTTCAAGTGACTACATCTGAGCAAGAACCCAAAAATCTTAAATGATTAACGACGATTGGAAAAGAAATTTGGCATGTGAAATTAAGTTTTCTGCTTAAGTTTGTTTAAATAAACAAAATAAGACACATTAATACCATAGTACTTCAACAATATACATAGGATAAATAAAGTTATATGAAAACCGAAATTCAAAATCTAGTTTTTTAAGTCAACAGTTTTAGTCGCTACAGATATTAATAATGGTATTCTCAAATGGATTAAAAATTAACCTAACTGTAACTTTCCTTATCAGAACTTCTGAACAGACTATAAGAGGTATAGTAAATGAACTCCAATCAAAAAGGCATTTTTGGAAGCAGACCCAACTGTGATCCAAGCAACTCTCATCAATAGTAGAAGAAAAACAAGATCGTGGGAACAAAATAGATTTTACAACCCGCCTCTCTCCATGGCATCATAAGTTCACATTCAAATAGATATTTTATATTTAATTATCATTTAATTATTAATATCATTATTTATATAATGCTCAACTCACAACATTAAGCCACACACGACGCGACACTACTCGACATAATATATATAAGTATAGTAATACAATCTGGATTAATTTGCCGTAGGCTACACATCTATGCTTTGTACTATACCTCCACAATATTAGCAAATCACACAGAGAGGGCACCATGAGTTATACAAGATGAGAGATTGACAACTTGCAGGAGCGTGACTAACCTGCAAGTGTGTTACATTTCATTGAGTCGCAGTAAGGAGTGGACAATCATCAAGTGAACCATCAACTTTGAGATGCGTCGGTAAAATAAGTAAAATAGGTGTCGCGAAAATATTTTATTTATGGAGTAAAATTACATTTAAAAATCAATTTTCTGTTTCTAATGTTATTAACTGAAAATAAATGAGCTTGTTGTGATGTTAAAATCGAAAAGAAAAATAGTTAGGTTGCAAAAATACTTAATTTATTGAGTAAAATTACATTTAAAAATTATTTTGTGTTTCGAATGTACAAACTTGAAATAAATGAGCTTATTTTTCTAAAAGTTTTCGTATTAGACTTTTTTTTACATTAGAAACAGAATAAAATGCTTGCATTTTGAATAGAATAACAAATAGTTTACTTTTTATAACACCGTAAAATATGGCTATGAAAACATTTTAACTATACATTCATAGTTTTAATTTTAGCATATTTTGTTGTGATTCAATTAAAATATTAATCAATATCAGTTGCTCATATTAATAATTTTCACTTTTAAACCACATTTGAATTTTGATGAATAACAAAATATAATTAAAACTAAATTTAATTAAAACTTAACTATAATTCAAGTAGGTGATTTAACTGAAACAGCCAAAAAAAGTTATTAAAATTATCCGAGCCCCACAAAGTTCTACCAACTTGACATTATCCACTCAGAACATCATGCAAACAGTTATTATTACAATTATAGTAAAGAGCTTCAGCAAATGCAGTTATAGCAGCTCCAGAAAAATTTGAACTTGCGACAAATAATCATTTAGCTTCAGTCAATAAATAGATGCATTATTAATCTCTTTATGGAAAAACCATAAAGGACATAGATATTATTTAAAGGCATATATATATAATGTATCTGCAGAAAAATCGGCTATAGTTTAAATATAATAGTATATATATAATATGTGTATGTAAAAAGATTTGTACACGAGGGCCGTTTGAAAAAGAAATAATGTTAGAAAACATATACTATTCCGCAAATGACAGATAAGGCTTATATGTCGAAATAGAAAAACCAGGTACTTGTGTTGTTTGCATACTGAATGGTTAGTATGAAGATGATGTTGAATGATTGATTGCGTCACTTGATATTATGGAGCCGGACTTGGTGACCGGTTATCACGAACGATTTGAACTGATTACTAGGAACAGTGGTGGCCAATTTACTAAAATTGCATAATTTATTCGCATAACCTTCGGTTAAGTAACCTTAAATTATTAGGCATGAGTATCACAAAATTCTAGTATAATGAAAAGCACGCGATTCCAACTTGTTTTTATATGTCAACGATGTATCAAAAATTTAAAAAGTTTTTTTTTTAGTTTAGATGCTGCATGCAGTCATTTAAATGCAATGTAGAAAGAAATCCACTCATTAATATATGTTTAAATTTTAGATTTTGTTATGATTTGGTGTTTATTACAGGTTTACTCTTAACTAAGCTGATATCCATATAAATATACAGTATAACCCGGTGATTGTGTCATACAAGCCCTGTGATGTTTATGACGTTAAAAACGAGTGATGTTTATAACGTTAAAAACGAGTGATGTTTTGAACAACGTTGAACTTTAAGTGTAGTTAATCATAAAGTATGTACTTATATTATTAATTAAAGTTATAAAATGACATACGTATATTTAAAAAATTGTAAGGCTATGTGCTATTAGTGGTAGTTTAATTTCTCCTACGATCAATAATTTTTATAACGGAAAAAAATTCAAATTTTTTGCATCATTGGCAAATAAAATAAAACTTTAAGTGAAAATTCAAAAAAATTCTTTAAGAAGCTTTTCAAAAAGACTTCTTTACACAGACATTTTGGATATCATATAAACATATATTTTTTAAGTTATAGTTTTAGCCGAGTAGGAGTTAATCAAAAATTGTCCTTATAAGATATTATAACATTAAGGTCTATGGCCAATTCAAAGAACCGAACTTTTTTTAGCGTTATAAGATATTGTAATTAGAGAATTTAAAACAGACAATGATTTTTAGTCTATTACCTTTCTACGATGCATCGGGAAATGAAATGGTGAACACTGCTTAAGCCACCACTGCCCTTGAATCTTTGTACTATTAGGTTCATAAAATAAAAGACCTGTTATATTCCTCCCCCCCCAAATACCAAAATGCATCGTTTAAAAAATATATAGTATATATACTAAATGCAATATTTTGGCATTACATGCAATGTGTGTAGATAGATGAATGAGTAAAAAATTTCATGGTTAAAAATGAAATGCTGCATTGTGCAGCTACCGTTGCAAACAGACTGAGTCTCAGAAGGGGCAAGGTTAGGACAGATTATTTAACACTTTGTACTTAAATGTATAAAAATCGTATTATGATGTATGTAATATCGAATCAAGGGAAACAGTACAATAGACCTCTGGTCGCACAGTGCTAGGCTTACTGAGCCCCTTACAATTGTCATAAGCCATGCAATATTGAATAATTGCACGGATTACATACATTTAAACGAATAATAAGCCGACTGATGTAAAAAATATTTAATAGTTATTTTATACTTTCAATTGATTCTAGATGATTCTATAGTGAATTGTTTACATTTTTCAGCTTTTATATCATGTATCGAATTATGATGATTAGTTAAATTATGTAATTCAATTACTTCAAAACATGAAAACGTTAAAAAACTTACAATAATTAAAAATATTTTCTATGCTAACCTTGCCAGTAATTTATAACTTATTAATCGTTAAAAATGAAATATACACTGTAACTATGGATAGTTCAATAATATTACATAAAAACAGCTTGCTATATAAAGCATAGCTTATTAACTAAGATATTAAAAAAACGTTTAGAAACATGAGGTACAGAAAGTATAATTGCACGAATTGTCTTTCAATGTGCAAGTATATTTCTAGAATAAATTATGTACATTTTTAGGTTATGAACAATAAAAAGAACTAAAGTATTTGAGATAATCCATTTTATAAATGTTTGTAGAAGGGGTGAAAGTAATCAAATTATTTTACTGCAAATTTTTCAGCATAAAATGTAACATGATTCTGATTTAAAATCCATTTGAAAAATTTGGAGAAAAACTAATTGGTTAAAACTTTAAAACCAGCAAAATATTTTGCTCAGTTTATTGTTGGTTTAACGTCAATTACACTATATTCTAGCAAAGCTAGCTTAAATTTTTAAGAATTATATTTCCTTAATTATTTTTCTTGTTTTCTGTATCTAGACTAAAAATCGAATAAATCTTTTTTAAAAAATACAGAAAACTTCCACCCATTGTTCACATAAAAGATAAAGGCAATAAACTAAAAAACAAAAACATGTTTAGACATAAATAGCTATTTAAAAAATAAAATTGAATACTAAAATTTATATATAAGGAAACACACTTTGTACTTGTTTGCTTAAAATTATGTTTACATAGTTATACATTATCATAAATAAAAAATTATAAAAATGCATATATAATTAAAATAATTATGTATAGCATTGACAAACATTGTAACCAATACACGAGATATTCTTATTTGCGCCAGTTATTTAGTTTTGCTTGAAATAATTACAGTCATAGTTAGATTACTTAGAAACTTTCAACATATGGCAGGAAAAATAGTTAAAAAATTCCTTTAAACTTAAAAACAATGGCAATTATAGGATGTTATAAGTTCTATCAAATTTAAATCGTAACTATAAATTAGAGAACCATGAAAAAATCTTAGTTCTTGGCAATTTTAAATATTGTTACATAAATGCAATACTCAATAAAAGTTTGACTTTTTTTATGAGCCCACTCATATTCACATTTCATATTTACCTACTATTATATAAATTCACAGCAAGTTGAAGTGAATGGCTTTCTTTAGAAATTGATACCAACATAGCAAAACGCACTAATACCTAACATTTACCAAAAAAAAAAAAAAAAACAGCAAATATATTTTAACTAATTATCCCTTTCTTTTATTTCCATAATCAATCAAAATATCTTGTACAAGAGGTAGTAAATGCTTAAATGTTTTTGGATCCCAAATCAAGACCATGCTGCAAAGCTTTGAAATAGAGTTGTTTAATTATAATCACATTAGAGCAACACAAGGGCTATTGGAGATGGAAGTCTTAATCTATAACCACATCAAGTGAAAAGCTGACTCCGCCTTAAAATACAGATAAGAAACAAAAGAACACTGAGCAAAAACACAAGCTTGTGTGAATAGATTGAATTAATGTCTCACTATAGTTAAACTCATAGTTTCCTTGTACAGAAGCCACGACCATGGACGGAGCTATAAAACGCGCAGAGCAATCAGATAAAGACAAAATAAAACGGATGAAATTTTCTCTTCATCTGATTGCTCCTTGCATTTTATAGCTCCGCCCATGGTCGTGGCTTCTGCGAATGGAAACTTTGAGTTTAACTATACAGTGCATACAGTAATTAAGACCAAGTAATCTAGCTTTTACAGTGCATAATATGTATTTTTTTATGAGGTAATTACTTGAGGCCAAGCAGTTAGAAGTTTCTCTTATATTTAACTGCAACCAATGCTAAAACAGAACAAAGCACCTTCGCCCCACTTATACAAATACTGTCTATAGTTTTGGCACTGTACTTTGTAAAAGATACTCTCGTGTACTGGTCACAAGTGGCCAATAGTCTTTCGTAATATATTTGTACATTTTTTTTCTGTAAGAGGTAGAAAATTCAAATGAGTCACAGGGAACTTGAAGGATGGGGTGGTCGTAAAATATTTACAGTTGTGTTGTAAATATTTCTTATTCAATGATTTAACATAACAATACAATATTTAAAATAAATTCATATGACAAAGATATTCCAGTTTTGAGTGGATTAGAAGACACCGGATGAATAAATGCAACGTTCTTTTCACTTTTTCGTAAAACTAATTATAGTTAATATTGCAGATTAAAACTCATTGTAATAAAACCATGTAAATCTAGACAAATTCGAATCTTTACAACAATAAAAAATTTCATTACATAAAATTAAATGTGATTTTAGGGTTGTAGTTTAAATCCATTAATTTGAAATTTTCATATTGGTCATGCTTCTATATAGACCTTAAAACTGCAGATTTTTGTCATAATAGCATATATTAAAGTATTTTAATTTCCACTTCAAATCAAAGTTTAAAAAAAAAGTATACATGGGAAAACAGATTCTATGCAATAACTTCCATATTTGTATATGTTTAAAATAAACTAAAAATGACAGTTTAAAAAAACAAAGGTATATTTTAATAAAGCTGTCTACGACTTCTTAGAATATAAATCGCCAGTTTGTTCAAGAAAATCTGCCACCCAAAAGCTGGAATATCTAAAAACCTTATCTTTAGAAGCTACCCACTGCTCAGAGATTAAAATAAAATGCTTTGAACACTTAGTATAAAAGGAACCAAGGAAAAATAAACCACATCAAAAAATAAACCCCTTTATGCTTCAAATATCTCTTCAGGTACAAGATACAAGAAATTAAACAGAAGACAAAAACTTAAGACCAAATAAACAGTTCCTATTAGGCATTTAGCACGATATATAGACGCCTAGACATAAAATAATTCTTTCCGTAAAAAACCCTGAGAAATTCATAAGTAAAACTTCCGTTATAGAACTCCTTCAGATTTGACCCGAACTGCAAGCAGAATAGCTAATAACATTCGCAATTAATGTTATGCAAAGGGGTTGAAAAAATTATAGCTAATTTAAAGTCAAAAACATTTCACACAAGAGATAGGTAAATAAAAATTGACAAATCATTTGATGAAAGGTGTTAAATTTGAGTATTTCATATCCGAATTTATTGACGAATTTAAAATTATTAGTCTGTGAATAAATATAATTTTAATATTGCAAGATTAAGTTGATTGAGATGTTATATAATGACATAGGGAACAATTTTCAGGACCTTGCTTTCATAACAAATTTATTTTTAAAAAGTTGCTATAACCATGTTTGACTGCGATTCAAAAATCAAATCTAAAAGAGTCAAAAGAAAACGGAAGAAATTAAAACTATAACACAAAAATTATGAACACATGATGCATTTCTCGTAGAAACGCTTAAACAAAAATAAACAGAGCCGGGGGTGATTTCTAAAGATAAACTAAGAACACTCGTAAAACATGATTATTTGACATTGACAACATACGCTGAAAAACTAATGATTCTAGCTATAGAATGCAGGTACTCTTCTTAATGGCAATTTGTTAATTACAATGAGGTAAAAAACTTCTTAAAATCATACGATTCTAAAAGTACATAAACAATGTATATCCTACATCTTACCAAACCTGAGTTTCGAGTGTAATAAAAATTGTGCATTTTGTTGTATGCTGACCAAAATACAAAATTTTGTACTAGCATGTTACACGTTAAAAAGGGGGTTGGTTTGTAAACCGTGTGGTCGTCGGCATACCTGATTCTTTCTTCTGCTGCAAACCATTTTCTTGAAGTTAATGACCAATTTGTAGTACCTTTCTCAGACGTCAAACAAAAACATAAAACCAATAATAAATTGTAAAACTACAACCAAATGCTTTTAAACTCTCACTTCTACTAAATGCTTTAAAAATCCATTTATTTAATCACACGAAACAATAATGAGGCTTTAAAGCCTTTGCATTAAACAATTAGCTTACAAATTCAAAAATTTTGGATATTCAAATTTCTAAAAAAAATCCAATCAAAAAATTTAATAAATTTAGTTATTTAATTTTGCCTACTTTAGGATTTCTCCTTAAATAAATAGACTTTTAATAGCCTTACTCTATACTGTTTAGAATAAGCATTTCCAGCACACACTTCTTTGCAGAGTGGTGATAGAAGGAGCTCATTCTAAAGAGAGCATCGAAATAGTACCTATATTGCAATATACCATAGCTCACTCAAAAAGAATACTATATACAAATTGCCCTTCAAAAACTTTGTAATATAATGCACTGCACATTCCTTGCTTCCTCTTTCAAGGGACTAAAGATCAATACATTGACTACCATAGGGAAAATCTATCACAATGACAAAAATCTAAATGCTTTCTTACACGACAAACACGACACAATACTAATAAAGTTGTGGCCAGGCCATAGAACGCAACTTCACAAAATGAATCTTGCTTGGCAAGAAATCCTAACAAAGTCCTCATTACTTCACTGGGTGCAACCTTAAAAGAGTGTGGCAGACATGACAACAATGACTTTTTGATAACTATACTTTGATGAAAATAAAATGCATAATATAATAATATACTAAAAAAGACAATTCGTATTGCATTGAAAACATCATTCAACAAATATATTTTGATCATAAGAAATAAACACATAAATACACGCAAAAACCTAATTCAAGGGAAAACGACACATTATTCAATAGTAATGGTTGATAAAAATAACAAATTTTGTACTAAAATAAATAATTTAAAGTTGCTTTTCATCCTTTTATGATTTGTACTTGATAAAGGCAATATAATTTGTACTCTTGCTTGAAAATTCTTTCATAAAGGACTAACCAACCTTCAAAATACCCGAAATCATCCAATGTTCTGATGACACAAAGTGTTGCACACAATATAAAGAATGTATAAACAAAATCTATTAAGAAGGAAACAAAAAAACTAGACAACAAAACATATAAATCTAAAAAACTTAAAAACAGATAAAATGTTCATCTACCACACTCTTTTTTTACTCTTTGCGGTTTTCCAATAGTAGTTGTGTTGACCAACACCAGATGGCCCCCTTATCGTAGACCCTTAAAAGGTGGTTCAGTTATAAAAACAGTCTGTTGTAAAACAAGAAAAAGCTTTACCGATGTCTGTCCATCAAATCAACAACTCCCCCAATTTAAAACTACGGGAAGGCTCATACTTGAACGAGACGTTGGTTACAAGGGATCGGTCGGCATAAAAACGGTAAGTGCATTAGGAAACTTGAAGCTCTTGAATCATAATTACATAGTTTGTTTCATTAGATTGTGTTGGTTATTTAAATGATTGATGTGAAGTAACATTTAGTCGCCATCTGACAATAAGCTGGAAGTAAAGGGCCATCAAGCTATTCGATTTAAAGTTAATTTAGTTGAATTTATGAGCAATACAATGGTATTACTTACAGATGAGTGAAGTTTTACTGCTTTAAATAAATTATGACTAACAAAAACTCAAGAAATACAATGCAAAAATAAGTGATATCATTGCAGGATCAATGTCTTAAAGCTCTTGGAAACTGGATCATTTGTACTATGGTGCTTCGTATTAGAAAATATGAATAAAATTATTCTCATTAAGTAAGGTCAAGCAAAAGAAATTGTGAATGTATTCTTCAATGAACTGTTAGCCAAGCCTAATGATTATTAAAATAAGCTTATATGAAGGAATAATGGATTGGTCTTAGTTATTAATTTGAATGCAATACCACTAAAAAGGATTCAACTGACTATTCACCCAACAAACCAACCCTTCTATCCAAGTATGAGCGACCACCGTCAAACCTTACAAACCATACTCAATATCAGAACCCATCAAACCGGACAGAACACATCCGGCCTTGTGATTGGGTATGCCGACCTCTGTCGCTCCGCCCCCTTGGTCAGAAGGTCACACCTCCTGCTTGATGGTGGCAGCCGATTTGCTGTCCTCCTCGTGGATCTCCACTGACAGAGCATCCCCATTGGCGTAGGAGTCTCGAGAGGAGTCACTGTCGTCCTCCATGGCCTCGGAGCTCAAGTCTAATTGGGCGTTGGGGTGGAAGGCGGGCTGGTGGGCGTTGACGTAGTTGGCGACGCCCCCAAGGGCGGTTTGGGACTGGTGCCACCCGAGGGCTGGCATGGAGGCCACTGAGGCTAAGCCCAGGGGGGACTGGCCCATAGGGGACATGCTGACGGAGACGGCTGCCATAGCTGCAGCTGAAAGAAAAGTTAAAGGACTAAGACAATGACGTTCAGGGAACCTAAAATAAATGTTTCAATCTGCCAACCAAAGGTGTTGGTTCATATATAATTAATCTGTGTTTATTATTCTCAACTTAAGAGGATCTCAAACTTAAAGGATTAAATTTTGAAGAAAGAAAACACAAGTCGATAAAAGCAGGAAAAAAACTCAAGTGTTATACAGAAAAGCACACTACTAAGCATCTAAGGCTCAAAAACTAGCCGGACTCTGATCAGTGCCTCTCTTTTAGAGATGATTCTAAGATCTATGAAACATGCAAGAAATACAATGCATGCCAAGTGTCACATAAACACATCTTGCAATGTCTTGATGTCTTAAAAGAAAATATTACAACCGGACTGTTCTTGATTTCATATTTGAAGAGTTCAGGGGGAAACCCTTCATCGACAGGATATCCGTCAGTATCAGGCCTCTTTGGCGACGATAGCAAGTCATCACCTAAACTGGTGTAAGGAAACCTATTTCTCACTAGGTTCTTCTCTTTCGGCAACCCTGATTCATGAGCTCCCCGCTTGTACCGCGAGAGAAAAACCAAGGAAGAAACCAACTTCCGGTCGCCACTAGCCGCCAAGCAGGCCTGAATATGGGTATATTACCAGTCGCTGAAGAGATTCTTCCTTAGGAATCTTCATTTGTCAACTACCTAATGGAACTCATCCAACTTGTGTCAGACAAGTTTTGAGGATTAGTAACAACATATGCATCTAAATGCCATCATGAAAAGTACTTTATTTTTATCCTCTTAAGATCCCAGCAAAATCCTACACATATATTCTTATTCACATACTTTTCATACAAATACCTACTAAAAAGTAAATTTTATAAAAATTTCTTTGAAAAACAATGTTTAATAGTTACTGAGAGACATGCCTTAAGCTCTAAAATTAAATTTTTTGTTCTATAAATGCAAAAAAAAAAGCTGTAGAACTTATTTTTAGTTAGAAGTTCATTTTAACATTGTTTTTAAAAGTTTAAGGAAAGAACTTGTTTAAAGTTATTTTTTTAAGAACTCTAATATCGTATTGATCCTCGGTAAACTTCATTTTTTTATAGAAATAAAATGACAGATGAAAACTGATTTTCGGATCTTTTTCGGACCAGGTCAATTTTGAAACTAATTAACATGTTAATTGTTTGTGGGGAGGTTTTAAAAAGTGTCCCCGAATGAGGACCCCAGGTCGCAAGAGGTTATAAAAGCAATGTTATTGAAAAAGAGGTCCAAAAGAGGACCCTGTTACCAGAAGAATAGAAGAGTCTTTGCTTCTCACCATGCTGCTGCCTGAGCTGCTTCTTGGCCTCTTTTCTGCGGTTGTTGAACCAATTGTTGACGACGGGGAGCGTCACACGCTCCCGCTCCGCCAGCGGACGGTCTGAAATGCGGACTAAGATTCATAAGCAACACGTCACATGGGGAACAATAATTATATTTGTCAAAGTTTAGATTTTAAGAAATTGGGTTTAGCAAATTGGGTTTAGAGTCATTTTGGAAATTAAAATAGTAACTTAACGGAACCAGGAAGTCAACGATGTTTCTAAATATCGAGTTTTCTTGTTAACTTTTAATTACTGAACTGTATTTACGAAAAAAACTTATACATATATGAATATGGGGCTGTAGTTGGCAAGGATATTAGCCGATTCCAATATTACTTATTTTGTCAGCATCAAATGCCGTTATTTGATGACAGCAATTTTCAGCCTTTAGGTACACTTTCCAGCACAACTATTGCGGGAATCTTAAAATATTTTTTTATATAAATTAAAAGAAGTCCATTAAACGCAATAAACCAACCTCATGTTGGATGATGAATCTTTAAACTCTGAAGTTATTGCACTAAATAAATTTTTCAGAATTTTCTAAAATGAAAAACTTTTTGCACTTCATATTTTTTTTGTTGACATTTTTATAAAAAAAATTTTGAGTTTACTTCGTTTAATAAACATACATACAAAATCTTTTGAAATGTCAAGCCTCCAAATACAATAGAAAAAGAGAAAAGTGTACCTAATGGCTGAAATTTTTTGTTTTGGAATTAGTATATTTGAGCTGGCAAGAAAGTTATGTTGGAATTAACTAACACCTTTTCCAATTCGATATTTTGAAGCGTCGTTGGGTTCCCGGTCTCCTTAAGAAATAATAACCCAGCTTAAGGCATAAGTAACCCAGCTTAATGGCATAAGTTTTAAATTAGCCATTATTTGTAAATTTTATTTTATGAGTCATGCTTGATTTAAAAATAAAACAATAAATATTAAAACTGTCAGAATCCTAGAAACAACAAAAACTGAATCAATGCTCAGGAAAGAATGCGATATTTACAATTTGATCAATACCAGAAAGTTCTAAACACAAGACCTACTGCACACAAAAATAAATGTATCAATAAAAAAATATATATACTGATTACGTAATCAGAAAAAAATATACCGCAACTCCTAAAAATTCCCCTCCCTCCCTTAAGGCCATATCACACGAGATATTTTTCCCTAACCCAACCCTCAACCCAACTTCTGTTCGAACCATGATTGGAGGAAATTGCCACGTGCTATGACGTAGGCGTTGGAGAAATTTTCTACAAATCTGTCGTTTCATCGCGACGGAGTTGATCAACTTGGTCCCAACAACCAATCAGGTGAATCGGTGCCTGTCGCTACACTGACGTCACGGCTCTGTTTTGGTTGAAGCCAAATCTTCAGGTCATATTGCGCCAAATTGCCAAGCTGTTGTTTATTTATTTTACATGCACGATATTTTTATTTTCAATCTGAATTATAAAAAGCTATTTGACACAAAGAGGAAATAAAACTCTTTGATTTGACATATCTTATTTTTTCGATAAAAAATGTTGAAAAGTTGAGGGGTTTTTTTAAACGGAAATTGTTACTTAGGGCCAATTCCACACAAGATTTATTTATATATCTTAGAAAAAAATCCTTAGCACAGCTTTTAGTTCAACTTTAATTGTAAGAAAAAAGCTACTTTTTAAGGACTTTCTTACGTTAATTCAATAATTTTATATATCATTTGCTATAATATGTAAAGTAGATGGGTAAAATTGCCCCTTTTGTTCTAAATGTGAAAGCTATACTGTATATCAGCTTTAATTTAAAATTTGTAAAAAAAATATTTGAAATTTTAAGCAAAAATCCAACAATTTTATAGCCTTCAAAATATCTCTCAACGCAATTTAACAATCTATAGTTGGGAAAATAAAACTTTTTAACTTATATCTCTCAGTGTTTATTTGTTTTATTACAAAATAAGGTGAAAGAAAAAATAATAATTATAAGAGAAATCCTAAGCATGCGATAAAATAAAACTCAAATCAATCCAAAGGTCCGATTTTTAATAAATTGTCGCCTACTGTAGAGATATCGTTTTAGTTATGACAGTCGGAAAAGAGAAATCTTCTCATACTCTGGCAACCCTTTAACAACTTTGTGGGGGCCGAAATTGGGGGGAGAAAGTTGCGTTGGGAGTTGGGTTGGAGGAAAA
Organism: Oedothorax gibbosus; assembly: GCA_019343175.1. NCBI lineage: Eukaryota > Metazoa > Arthropoda > Arachnida > Araneae > Linyphiidae > Oedothorax > Oedothorax gibbosus. The sequence continues at coordinate 5,976,586 of CM033270.1, read as the reverse complement.
CGCTCGTGTGATACCCCCTTTACTAAAGTACTAACTAAAACAAGTTTTTCAATTCAAAGTCTATACCAGTGCTAGAAGTGTCAGTAGATGCGGGCTGACGCATCCCCCAACTTTTCAGGAAAATAGTCATGCGTCCTCCTTGTTTCTAATACTACTAAAATCCACACCCCACTTGTTTTGGACTATTTAGCTGGTTTTCACTTTTCACAAAAGAAAACAGATGATTTTAACCTTTTAAGAGTATAATTGTTCTCATTAAGCCAAACAATTAGTTGTACCAAAATGTGAAACGGTTCTAATTAATGCAACATAACGAACAAAAATTATCGTTACATTATTGATTATCATGTTAGTCATGACATTTTAATTTATTAAGGGGCAAGGAGCTTGAAAATGAATTGTGGTCATCCTCATACACTTTTTCTCCACATCTACCACTGGTCTATACACACTGTTGTAATATCATATTCAAGCTGTGTCAGCCTCTGTATGATGTAATTCTTATTTTACATTGCATCAGCTTTATAGTGTAATCGCACCCAGTATTGCATCATCCATCCCATGTTTAATCTCATTGGTTGTTTAGTTTAATGACATAACCAAGTTTATAAATAGATGCGAGTTGTATTTCTTTTGCTCTTCTAATAAAATCTTTCTTAGCTAACTGACGTGCTCTCTGCTATTTTATTTAATACACTAAAAAAAACTCCTTGGCGCAACAGCCCATTAGTGGGTCAAGGCCTGCCGTACCCATTTCAGCTTTCGTGACCAAGGGCTCTGGGTTGATAGGCATATGTCCCGGTAAGGTGGTTAGCCTCGCGCGGAACTCCCCAGTGTTTTAGTTTCCAAGCATGCTTGGTCCCCATTTTATGGACCCACCTAAGGGATGAAAGGATGGGTCAATCTCGCCCAATCTGGGATTCGATCCCCGGACCTGTGGCATGGCAATGCAAAGCACTGCCACTAAGCCCCTGAGCCTCTTATTTAATAATACACGCTAAATTTAATTTCCAACAAACAAAGAACCAAACCAAGCAACTAATATACTAACTACCTGCTCTTTCGACCGCCTTATTGCACTCGTCCACTATCTGCTCCCTGGTTTGGGAGTCCGGGTAAGGGTCCTTCTCGTAGTATCGCTCCAGCACCGCCAAGTGGGCAGCCTTGAAAGTGAACCTCTCGCGCTTCAGAGGGATGAGGTCGCCACTCTCAGACACCATTCGCTTCACTCCAGAGTTCGGGCAGAGCTGGGCTGTAAGGGAATTAGTCGATTGAATATACTGTAAAAATATCTGATGATTTAGACAGAATTGTGTGGAAGACCTAGAACTGGGCTTTATGAAAGAGGTCTTTGATCCAGCTTTTGCCAAAATGTCAGCGGTTTGGTTTCCTTTAAGCCTTAAGTAGCCAAGAATGTATTTTTTAAATGTGAGCTCAATAAAAAGTCTTGTGGTAGTACAACTTCTTCCCAACTGGATTTCAGAATAGCCAAGAGACCCATTGGTTGTCCAACAGTAAAGGAGGAATGCCCATTGTGGCATGCAAAACTTCTCGATATGCCCAAAATAGAAATATCAGTTGTATGTCCCATTTTCTAATTTTAGAACTAATATCATGATGCAGCAGAAAATATGTCGTGCCTATCCTCCAATCCATTTGCCTGACGATATCCAGGGGTTGAAAACTTTGGAGAACTCAGTCGTTGAAAAACTCAAGTTAGAATAACAAATACTGTTCCATTGTCCATGGCTATTAATTTCAGAATTTGTCCTCATGAAGATTTCTATGAAAGCCACACATTCTCTAGCTTTTAAGGATTGATAAAAATTGCTTTTTGTAAGCTACTGTGTTGATCTGCCACACACACAACAGGTACTGATGACTTCGAGATGATTCTGGATACATTGTACCTAAACTATCTGCATTAACTACTTGAAATGGTAATTCCATCTTTTAACAGCTTCAATTGGTGCTCAATCTTTCACTATATTTTCGTCTGAACTGGCAATGGTAACAAGACTGACAGAACTCAATTAACAAATAGCTCTATGATATTTGAAGGATTAATTTTTCCTCCAAGCTTAATTCTGTCAATTTTCCTAGCATGTTACACACCATTTTGGTTTATTGGTTGATTTAATGTCATACTACTGCTACCGGGTGGCCCAGCGGGTAGTGTTTGCAACAAATGAAAAAATAAAAACAAATAAGGGACATGAGAAGAATTTAATGACATTTATTGAATGGACATATTGGGCAATTAATGATAAAGAGATTCGAAGTGCCTGCCATCTTTAACAAGGACAGCAGTTAGGCGGTTCTCGAACCCAACCATACTCCATACCCATACCTTCCTCCATACACCTTTTGTTTGGCCAATTCTTTTTGTGGAACCACAAAAGCTAAAAAAAAGCTTCCCACAAAAAGAATTGGCCAAACAAAAGGAGTAATGAGGAAGGTATTTGTAAGGATTATGGATGGATTCGAGAACCGCCTAACTGCTGTCCTTGTTAAAGATGGTGGGCACTTCGAACCTCTTTATCATTAATTACCCAATATGTCCATTAAATAAACGTCATTAAATTCTTCTCATGTCTTATATTTTTTATTTTTTCATTTGTTTCAAACACTACCCGCTGGGCCACCCGGTACTTGAGGACTATTGATTACACACTGTTTCTCAGAAAAATATTGATGATACAATTGGTAAAACATGATAAGTTATATTCAACTAAAAAGGAAATAAATGTTATAGCCTATGGGAGAGTAAAAAATAAGTGAGAATGACTTACTGAGTTTCCAAGGATTGTTTTTACATGTTAGGTACCACATGTAGAAGGCATTCTTGGTACGATCCGACATATCTTGAATATCACCCCGAAAAAAGCGACTGACGTAGGCTTGACTCATTTTCGTCATCTCAGCTATCATGGTCTGCTTGATATTATACCTCATCACAAAGTTCCGAATTTCGGACAGTATGGCCATTTCACCTTTTCTGTAATGTCAAGGAAAACTTTTAATGACTATGCCTAGGTACATTTTCAACTTATTTTCTTAGAAAGTTTCAACAAAAAAATAACACTCTTGAAAATGTCAAATATTTTTTTTTTTAATTTAACAAACTAGAAAGCATCAAGAACAATTGACAGATGGTTCAGTGAATTTTAAATCTCGCTGCTTTAATTTGAGGTACAGAAGTTTTAAAGTACTTGGAGGAAAATCATGTAGAAACGTCTCCTCCCCCCCCCCCTCCTAAATTTTTATATTAAAAACCTTGTGCTGATATATGAATACAGCACTAAATGTTGCACAACTTATAAAATTCAAAGGCACCCAATCACTAACTTTTTAAGCTCATTCAGTTCATAGCACTCATCTTGTAGCAAAACGAGGGGGTTGACTAAGCACTGAATAGGGCCGCAGTTTGACAAAGGTTAAAGGAGGACGACTATCTGTTCCCACCGTAGGCTCCACCATTCCCCGCGGGCGAATAGGACACAGAAATAGGCGGTGAGGCAGAGGAACGATTGCCGGACAACCGGTTTCCTACTTTAGTTACCCATTATAAGTTAACTACCATCCTCCGTCCAAAACTGACAGTATACCTCTTCCGGTCCCCCCATTTTTACACAGTATATTTTGTGCCCAGTATGCTTATTATAGAACTTATAACATTCAAAGGCAAATAACGCTGCATAAGGACTAACTTTTTAAGCTCATCCTGCCAGTTCACAGCACTCATGTTGTAGCAAATCGAGGGGGTTGACTAAGGCACTGAATAGGGACGCAGTTCGACGAAGCTCCGCCGTTAGAGGAGGATGACCGTCCGCTCCTACCGTAGGCCCCCTTGTTGGCCGCGGGCGAATAGGACATAGGAACTGGCGGCGTGGGCAGAGGAAAGATGGTGAGTTTGCCGGACAGGCGGTTTCCTACTTTAGATACCTATTATAAGTTACCTACCATCCTCCCGCCAAAACTAACAGTATACCTCTTCCCATCCCCCCCCCCATTTTTACACAGTATAGGTACCTTGTGCTTATTACACAACTCATAACATTCAAAGGCAAATAACGCTGCCTGATCACTAACTTTTTAAGCTCATCCAGTCCATAGCACTCATCTTGTAGCAAATCGAGGGGGTTCACTAAGCACTGCATAGGGACGCAGTTCGACGAAACTCCGTCGTTGGAGGAGGACGACCATCCGTTCCCATCGTAGGCCCCGTCGTTGGCAGCGGGCGAATAGGACACAGGAACGACGGCGTGGGCAGAGGAACAATGGAGAGTTCGCCAGACAAGCACACTTTAGTTACCCAATATAATCAAGGGGGACTGGATAGGGACGCAGGTCGACGAAGCTCCGTCATTAGAGGAGGACGACCATTCGTTCCTACCAAAGGACCCGTCATTGGCCGCGTGCGAATAGGACACAGGAACGGGGGGCATAGGCGATGGGACACAGGAATGGGGGGCATAGACGATGGTGATTTCACCAGATAAGCCCACTTTAGTTACCCAATAAAATTAAGGGGGACTGAATAGGGACACAGTTCAAGGAAACTCCGTCATTAGAGGACGATCGTCCGTTCCCACCGTAGGACCCGTCATTGGCCGCGGGCGAATAGGACACAGGAACGGGCGCAGTGAGCAGAGGAACGATGGAGAGTTTACCGGAAAAGTGGTTGCTCACTTTAGTTACACAATACCCACTATATAAGTGACCTAACATCTTCCCTCCGAAATTAACAGTATACCCCCTACCTCCCCCAAAAAAATTATATTAAGAACCTTGTGCTGATACATGAATACAGCACTAAATATTGCACAACTTATAAATCTTCAAAGGCAAATAACGCTACCAGATCACTAACTTTTTAAGCTCATCCAGTTCATAGCACTCATCTTGTAGCAAATCAAGGGGGTTGACTAAGCACTGAATAGGGACGCAGTTCGACGAAGCTCCGTCGTTGGAGGAGGACGACCGTCCGTTCCCACCGTAGGCCCCGTCGTTGGCCGCGGGCGAATAGGACACAGGAACGGGCGGCGTGGGCAAAGGAACGATGGTGAGTTCGCCGGACAGGCGGGTAGAGGAGGTGGGGGAGTGGTGGTGGCGGCCGGGGGAGGCGTCACCGTTCTGTATGGAGCCACCATTCTCCGTGGCACCATCTGTGGAGGAGTTGCTACTGCTCTGGGGGCGACTGGAGCAGAAGGGGGATTCGGGGGCGGGCTGCTTGTTGAAGAAGGATGACTCGCCGGGGGCAGTCTTGCAAGTCTCGTACGAGTTTCTGTGGTGGATGAACAGGGAATTAGAAAACAAAGTTGTACAGAAGAGCTCTTTAAAGACATTACAGATTTTGTGCTGTATTTATGACTCGAGTTGACAAATGTTGTAGGTTTAAACGTATAATCACAATAAAAGATAGCTACAAAATGAACTAATTTAGAAAAAAAACTATACTTAAGACAAATCCAGTGTATCATGCTATTGGCGACCAGAAGGCCAAAGAAGCCGTAGATTACTTTTGAAAAAGCACCCAGTGGGAAGATTATTGCTCCAAATGTTGAATAATATGCATGGAACATAACTTAAAAGCAGAGTTCGAAATTAATGGTGCAAATCTTAACCTAACGCAATTTTGTCAACTTCACCAGTTTGATCGTAAAACTCAAACAAATATTTTGTTTTTAAATGCTTTGAGGTAATATGCATTTGCTCATAGTTTTTTTAAGTCAGGTAAATCTGCAAATTGCTCCTAAATTTCTTTATCCAATTTCTAACACTGCTTATAAGTTCATATAACTTAAGATTTCCACCAGGCCAGGTGCCAACGTGTGTAAGATGGACAGCATAGCCATCATACCACAAAATAGTTACCTATCTCTATAGTTAACAATTAACGCTCTCTATGGTTAACAATTTAGAGAATATTCTTAACATGAAACTTACCCAGACTTGGAAACTCCATTCGTAGGGGGTCCATCATGGTCCAGTGAGTAGTGCCCCCTGGCCGTTGGGGGCTTGCTACCCAGCTCAACATCGAGCCTGTCCATCTGGTCGAAAGCCATCGACACCTGCTCTTTCGTGATTCCGCTGTTCCGCAGACGGCGGATCAACTCTATTTGCTCGATCGTGAACAGAGCGGTAGCCATTTTAGTAGACACGTTGTCAGCCACGTTAGGCATTAAGTTCTCTTGTGTGGGGGGTCGCGCTGTTCTCTTAAACCTGCAAGAGATACGCAATGGTTATATTCTAATCTAGATGGAGGGACATAATTTGCATATTTTAGACGAACCTGTGGCATTTTAAAAGCGCAGCTTTTTAGTTTATTTTTAAAAAAGGCAAAGAACTAATAATAACAAAATTGTTTACATATTACATGTAATTTTTTTAAAAAATCATTTAGTAGTCATTTTCCATCATAACTCATAAAACTTTGAAAATTGCATTAATAAATTAAGCAATAATATTGACTACTTTTACATCGGAAAAGCTCTGCCTACTACCTAGGCTAGTAGTCAGCAACCTTTTTTCATTAATAGGGTCGAAATTAAAGTTTGAGAAATTTTGATGATGTTGCAGGCCCCTAATTTTTTGGGGGGAGAGGAGGGAAGAGAGGTGAGCTTTTAAATGCTAATTGAATCTTCAACACTTAAAAATATTTGTATTCATAAAATTCTATTTTTTTCATTATTTTAAACAAAAAAGTATTAGAAAAGTTGTTTGAAATGTATAGATTGCAAAAAAAAAAAAATAGACATAGGTTTCCCATATTTGTTTTGAACAGAAAAAAAATCATGAAATGTGTACCTTATAAAAAAATCTATTTTTCTATAAATAATTCAAGAATAAGATCCTCAATTGATAGCCCCACATCCAGAAAATATTAGTTAAAAATATAGTTTATCACTTGAAAGATATTAAAAAGCAATATCCAAATAGGTAAAACATTATTTTGAAGATTCAACAGATTTGGTAATCAAAATCTAAGAAAAATTTGTAAAATCATGATTCATAATTCCTTCATTTATCTCTAATTGGGATAACTTTTGTTTAAGTTATTAAACTACAAATATATTTTTTTAATAATATATTATACATCAGCAAAATAAATACAAGGAAATAGGTTTCAACAATTTTAAAAAATAGTTGAGTGTTTGGTTAGTTAGTGTTTTGTTTGTTAAAGAACTTTTATTTTGGGTTTTGACAAGAACGGAGGGCCGCAGAAAATCACTAAAGGGCTGCAGGTTGCCAATGGAGATAGAAATATTGCCGAATATATCAGCGTCATCTAAAAGAAAAAAGCAATTCTAGAACCATCATGGCAATATGGCTCCAATATAAAATAGGATGATATCTGATGATTGATGTTTGTATAGTTAAATTTTTTATGTGAATGTGTGATATAATCCAAACCGTTCACTATATAATCTATATAAAAAGAACAGTTCCGATGTCTTTAAAATGCAGTTTGGAAAAGTTTCATGTTTTTGTAATAATAAATATTTAATTATTCTAAGAACTGCAAATAAATTAAGTAGACGAAAAATTATATTAATTTGATTTGCGAAAGAAAATTAATGAAAATAGTTGATATTGGCTTTTTAAAGTTTAAACTATAACTGGATGCTGTGTTTGGCAATTTTGTTTATTCATATAAATCTTGTGTAGAACTGGTTTTTAATAACAGTTACTGTTACAAACCTACTTGCTTCCCGATAAGAACTATATCAATAAGTATTTAAGTTTTAGTTTGAATTATCGTTGCACTAGAGCTACACAAGGGCTATTGGCGACGTATTTTAGAACAACAGTCAAGTGACGAGCCGACACCGGAGTTGGCACCCAACGCCGTTAATGGCAACATCGTACGCAGCGTTGGGACTTTGGAGCGTATTTTAACGTGCACTCCCTCTACACGGAGTATTATTCGTCGGACATTTTTGGCTGCACGGACCGTTTATAGGTCGGCAGTTATTTTGGCGATGCCCGGAGCCGAACCTGGGCGAGCCTGCTAGGCGAGCGCCTAACCGACTGGGCTCCCCAGCCTTATCAATAAGTATTTAAAAAACAGAAGAGTGGGCTATTTCAGTTCTTCTACAACTTCTTTAAAGATTAAACCATGCTTTAAAAGCCATGACTTAACCAAAATATCTTATCTGTTTAGAAACCCTCCACCCACCTCTTTAACTTTGAAACTGTTTTGCTGATATCATTTATTAGTTTCTCCATTTATTATTTCGCAACATCTATTTACTCAACTACATTTTAGGGAAACAACTTTAATACTTATATATACGTCGTAACAAAAATAAATAACTGCTCTTAACCTTCTGTTGTACCAAATTATATGTTAATTTTTATTAATTATCAGAAGGAATTACTTATGCAGGTTAATGACTTTTAACTACCTAAGGTTATAATATGCAAGTTAGCTACTAATTTTCTAGGTTAATGATAAGACTAACTGGGCCTGAAAGCGTAACTAGATAGGGTGGGGGTGTAGCTAGATAGGGTGGTTTACTAGAAAAGATAGGATAGTGGTTTACTAGATAAGATTTAAGATAGGATGGTGGTGTACTAGATAAGATAGGATGGTGGTTTACTAGATACCTAGATAAGATAGGATGGTGGTTTACTAGATAAGATAGGATGGTGGTGTACTAGATAAGATAGGATGGTGGTTTACTAGATAGATAAGATAGGATGGTTTACTAGATAGATAAGATAGGATGGTGGTTTACTAGATAGATAAGATAGGATGGTGGTTTACTAGATAGATAAGATAGGGTGCTGGTTTACTAGATAGATAAGATAGGGTGCTGGTTTACTAGATAAGATAGGGTGCTGGTTTACTAGATAAGATAGGGTGCTGGTTTACTAGATAAGATAGGGTGCTGGTTTACTAGATAAGATAGGGTGGTGGTTTACTAGATAAGATAGGGTGGTGGTTTACTAGATAAGATAGGGTGCTGGTTTACTAGATAAGATAGGGTGGTGGTTTACTAGATAAGATAGGGTGGTGGTTTACTAGATAAGATAGGGTGGTGGTTTACTCAGGGGTCAAAGTGACAAATTGGGAACATATAGGATTTTTAAAAAAAACATATAGGATATATAGGATTTTTAAAAAATATATATAGGACAATATAAAACATCAAATAACTGCATACAGTCGCAATATATTTCATCAATTAAATCCTGAAATGAATCGTTAGAGTAATAAACATATACATTAGAGTATAACATACATATAGAGTAATAAACATATATTTATCCGCACGTAATCGCGCAAGTCTCTGACGATTCTACTATCCCAAACCAGAGGTGATCCTTCTGTCCCAAAACTCCCGCGATCCAACTGTCCCGAAACTACCGCGATCCAACTATCCCGAAATTCCGGCGATCCTAGTATCCCTAAACTCCGGTGATGCTTTTATACTGTCCCGAAACTCCAGTGATCATACTGTCCCGAAACTCCAGCAATCTTACTGTCCCAAAACTCCAGCAATCTTACTGTCCCGAAACTCCAGCGATCTTACTGTCCCAAAACTCCCGCGATTCAACTGTCTCAAACTCCCGCGATTCAACTGTCTCAAACTCCCGCGATTCAACTGTCTCAAACTCCGGCGATCCAACTCACGCGATATCCACAAACTCACGCGATATCCACTATCCCGAAACTCACGCGATATCCACTATCCCGAAACTCACGCGATATCCACTATCCCGAAACTCCCGCGATCCAACTATCCCGAAACTCCCGCGATCCAACTATCCCGAAACTCCCGCGATCCAACTATCCCGAAACTCCCGCGATCCAACTATCCCGAAACTCCGGCGATCCAACTATCCCGAAACTCCGGCGATCCAACTATCCCGAAACTCCGGCGATCCAACTATCCCGAAACTCCGGCGATCCAACTATCCCGAAACTCCGGCGATCCAACTATCCCGAAACTCTCGCGATCCAACTATCCCGAAACTCACGCGATCCAACTATCCCGAAACTCACGCGATATCCACTATCCCGAAACTCACGCGATATCCACTATCCCGAAACTCACGCGATATCCACTATCCCGAAACTCACGCGATATCCACTATCCCGAAACTCACGCGATATCCACTATCCCGAAACTCATGCGATATCCACTATCCCAAAACTCCCGCGATCCAACTATCCCGAAACTCACGCGATATCAAAACAATCGAAAAGCAATCCGAAATATAAAAAATGTCCACGAACGACGCCGTTACAGTAAATTAAACGAAAATATAGATTGAATCAATACAGAAATATAGGATATATAGGACAACTGTAAAATATAGGACAATATAGGACGTTTTTTCCGATTTTAAAAAATATATAGGATTTATAGGACATATAGGACGTCTGCGACCCCTGTTTACTAGATAAGATAGGGTGGTGGTGGTGGTGTAACTAGCTAGGGGTGGTGGTGTAGCTAGATATGGTTAGGTTATGGTTTGATTAGATATGGCGATGGTTAATAGGTGGATGATGAAAATAGGATAGTGGTTTAATTATAGATAGGGTAGTGATATAATTCGATAGGAGGGGAGGGTGACTTTATTTACTAGGTAGGGGGTATCTAAATAGATGGAAAGAGGCAAATCTAGATGTGTGGGAGAAAGGCTTGCTTAACCAGTTATGTGGTGTGAAAAAGATAAGGGAAGGAAGATCTTCAATGATAATTACTAATTAACAAAGAAAAATATTTAACAAACTAAGGTGATATTCTTCAATGCTTGCAACTGAGAATAACAAATGTGTATTAAACTTAACGTATATTACTAAAACATGCAAGATTATTTTGATAAACTAACACTACAGAAAAGAAATACTAACATACCTTACTGGCATTGGTTATAAAATTATTAATCTAGATTTTAAAATTTATTGTTCAGTTTACAAATATTAAGGTTCAAGCAACATTTAAAAAAATAGAATTTTAAAACAATATAAGAATAACCGAGAACAGTGAATATATATACACAATTAAAAAAAAAACTTCACAAAATATCGCACATAAAAGGGACTGGTTGCAAAAATGGCATTCCGAAAAGCAGAACTAAGATATAGGGGCCCGGTTCATTAATTGGCGACTTTGGTCTTTGGCAGGGCTGGATTTCTAAATAGGCTAAGTAGGCTGTAGCCTAGAGCGGCGAAACTTTTTTGGGCGGCAAATTTTGCGACCAATTAAAGCGGCATTCGGTATAAAAAAATATTATAAAAATACAAATATTTTTAAGAAAGAAAACGAATAATTTACATTAATGCGTAAACCGTAAATGTATATATAGTACTAATATTTCGTAGAGAACCTGGTCGCTGCGAGGGCAATTGCTCCACCTCCTCCCGGATTTCGAAGTTGAAAGAAAAATAGTAGAACAATTAAAAAAAAATTCACCTATTTCGCTTTAGTGTGTAAAGGTACATAAATGATTCTAGTATATGTATCTATTTTAAACAGCATGCACATACCACCCTATTTTGCAGATAACCAGCTACTTTTCCCCGAAGGGGGAGAATATTGCGACAGGGTGGCAAATTAATCGTAGCCTACAGGCGGCAAATCTTTAAATCCGGCCCTGGTCTTTGGATAATGCTAAAAATTTAGTTGGACAATATCGCCAATGAAGGGGCCGGATCTTATATCTTAGTCATACTTTGGCGATTTTTGAAACTAGACCTAGACCCATTATAAAGACCAAGATAACTGCCATTGGTTTATATTTTTGAATAGGTGATACTATGAAAAATTATCCATGCATTTCTACAACTATATCATATTTTAACCCCAATTTTTTGTTTTTTTTAAAGCCGATAAGGAAAAAATATCTATAAAACATAATTAGCCATCGATTAATTTTATTTTTTTCAAAAAGAATAAAGTTATGATACTGACAATTCAGTTATAAAATAAAAATTCATATTATTTATAAAGGGATGACTTCTCAAATATTTAATTTAAAAAAGGTATATAGATTTAAATGTGACACTATTTTAAACAAAAATTACTTTTGCATTTTTATAAAATCAAAAAACAAATATTCGCAATTGCTGAAAATGAAGAAAAACAAATAAATCTAAATAAGAAATTTTAATAAAAAAATATCATACGCATTGGGAATATTAATTAGGTGATGGAAATATAAATATTTAATCAGTGACAACATTAAATTAGAATACTGCTTAAAAGTATCAATCAAACACAGTATAAATTTTAAAAAAAATATGAATTATAATACCACAAAAATATCGTAACTAATATGTAGCGTCGGTGTTAAATAGATATATGTTAAGCGTTCTAGTTATTAAAATTCAGCTACGGTAGCGCTGCTGACTACTTCGATCATGTACATAAATTTTCCTAAATTTAATTACCCGGATAGTAAACAATGTCATTCCCCAATATTGTTGTTTTACACAAAAATGAACACAGACACGTGTATGTCGTAGCAACAAAAACAAATTTTACTATCCGCAACTTTTTTTCATTTTTCCCGAGATCAACGTAAACACAGACCTCATTACATAAACATATTCATACACAAATCGATGCAGATCGCTGGGCAAATGCGAAAAAAAGCAAATGCCGAGCTAATAAAATAACTGCCACGCCTTTTTAAAAGCCCAGTTATTAAAAATCCACATCCACATTTTGAATATTATTGTCCCGTTGCTTTGTTCAAAATATGATAATTGCATATGCCGATATTCAAAATGTCGGCGACGCAATGTGAGCACTCCACTCCACCGAATACGTACATATATTCATTTCGAGTTGACCTTGATTGTCGTTAATTTTTTAAAAATTAAATTTACTTACCTGAATAATCGTTCTGGGCGTTCGGGCGGCTGCCATCGTTACTTTCACCGGGGCCACAGTTTTAGGCCAGCAATTTTCGATCCACCGGGTCTGGCTGCTTTCCATTATCTTTACACCCGCTGCCGTTCTGATTCGGAATATGTCAACCCATAATTTACTTCATCACAATAAAGGAAGCTGCCATCTTTAAGCATATGCGCTGCCAGCGCCATCTAGCCCAAGGTCATCACACTAAGCAAATTTCGACCCGCGGGGCTTTCTTTCTGGAATACTAGAACCTCTTTGGCAGAACTAGTTTGCTATGCCGGAAATTCTAATTGATATGCTACATATAAAATGAACCTTTGTAAAAAATCTGCTTCGGAATGAAGAGCTTTTTTTAATCAAAGGATAAAATTCTCTTGCGTCGTAAAAAAAATTCGCGCGTTGGAAAAAAAATGCTTCGTAATTTTGCTTTTTTTAAACTTAACCAATTAAGGAAAATCGAAGATTTTTCGTTACTTAATCGAGTCAATTTTGTTCATTAAATAACTACGTTATGTAATATACTGAGAGGTATTTAATTTAATTTTTTTGTACATTCTTTTTCCTCTAAAAAAAGTTCTTTTGTGGTTTAGAATTTTAAAAGAACTTTTTTTTCTTAACGTTTCGAATTGTTAAAGCTGATTGAAATATTTAATTCGCTGATTTAATCAAAATGGGAAGATAAAAAATTTAATTAAAAACTTAGATATTTATAATTAAATTAAGTTTTACTTAGTTACGTGTCACAAATATTATTTTACAAATAAAATTAACGTAGAATTAACTTTATTTTGTTAATTTAATGCTTAACGTTTGTTTTCCTCTAAAATATTATTTTTCCTGCTGCATAAAAATATTTAAAAAAAGTTCGTTTTTAGTTGAACAGCAGACAAATTCAGAGAATTCTAACTTTAAAAAAATTATAACTTAATAAAAAGGTCAATGATGTTAAAAAAAATATATAATATAATGTACTTAAATAAATAAAAGCTTCATAATTTGGAGGCGGAAATGCAATTCTTAAGTCTGATATATTTCTAAAGAAAATTTGAATCTGGAAAAAAAAAAATTGAAGGACATAAATATAATTGTTGTAACTTACAAGTAATGTTGTAACAATAACTGTTACTTAAAACCTTGCTTTTTAATGGGGGATTTAAATGTTAAAAACAATGAAAAAAAATTATAAAAAGTTGTGTAAACATTTGTAATGGTAAATATGTTTATAAAAATTTTTAATTTTATGTATTACTTTTAAAGGAGTTTTTAAATTTTTCAGGGTGTTTTTTTTTAATATAAGAATGCTATTTTAAAAGAATTTTCGAATTAGGATAAATTGAGAAAGAACCGTTAGCCTGTTGCTTTAAATGAAATGTGTCGTACGACACAAACGTATACATACTTATATCATTTTTGGCTTAGAGCTTTGAAAGACTTTACGCTTTCATACCCAAGCCATAAATGTTAACTATTGTTTATTTTGTGTCCACTTTATCAGCTAACTATCTACTATATATGTTTCTCTAAGTAAAGAATTTCTGTTTGATAGTTATACAGTTATAAGTGCTCATAAAAATATTTTGTTTAAGTTTACAGCTTCATTTTATTGCTTCATAACCGGACTCTGCGAAAGTTTAAAAGACATTCAATTGTTTACAAAATATACTTAATAAAATAAGGAAAACTTGGTTAAGGGTATTAAACAAGTAGATTTGTAACAATATCTGTTACATAGAACCGATTCGACGCACGATAATAAACCTTAAAACAAAATTTCCAAATACAAAATTTAATTTTAATTAAAAATAATAATAGTAATAAAATTTTAGTCGCCATAACTGAAAATTAATATTTATTTTCCTTCACAAATTCAATTAATATTCTGTATCATTTTCCAAATTAATTTGCAGTTCAAAAAATAAAATATATAGTCCAATTGCTTGCTCTAATTGCTATGATAAGTTTCGCTTCTTAAAATAGAAGCGAAACTTATCATAACATCGTTCTTTATATTTGCTGAGAAGTAAATTAAAACTGACTATCAAAATATTGGCAAAATATTTCTGACGATTTCTTAATACACTTATAAATAACCATTAAAAGAACTCTATTGGGAAATGTACTATGAAGTCATTCCAAACTGATTTTTATCACAAAAAATAAATATTCTTCCAAGTTTTATTTTATTTTAAATGAAGTTTCCCGTGCGTTTGTCGAAGTAGCAATATTGGAAATATTGAATAAAATTTGGTGTTTTTCTTGTTAATTAATGGGAGATTAAATTTTAATTTTTTTTAGATTTTAAATGCACTTCTAAATAACAAACAAGAAGTTCATAAAGAACTAAAATAGCCTACTTTCCTGTTACTTAAATACTTACTGAAGTTCTAATCGGGAAAAAACTAGGTTTCTAACAGTAAATATCATCAACAGCCGTTTCTACACTAGATTTATACATATTAGAAAAAATATCGAAACACAGCATCCAGCTAATAATTTAAACTTCTAAAAGCCAAAATCAACTATTTTCCTTAATAATATTTCGCAAATTAATTAAATATTATTTATCGTCTGCTCGCGATTTATTTGTAGTTCGAGGAATAATTAAATATTTATTAATAACAAAAGTAATGAAACTCCAAACTGCATTAAAAAAATAAGAAATGTAAATTAAAACTAAGCATAATTGTATGCAAAACTATGCCTTGCCGCTTTCTTGTTAGATAATTAATGAATAATCAAAGAATCAAATAGTGCTACATTTTATGACGTCATTCCAAACTGATTCATGAAAATATTATTTTGCTTCAAATATGTTTAAATACATAATGTTTCTCATGCCATTGTTGATTTGGCAACAGTACTTTAAATGACTCAAAATTGAATTTCAATGCTAATTCAATGGGAAATTCGCCGACAGATAGTAGATTTATGTCCGTCCGGACGTACAGACAGACGGACAAAAAGTATGAAAGTTGGGTATCTGAGGTCATAGCTTTCTAACAAAAAAAGAATTTTTAAGATCCGATGGATAGAACCGATTTTGGAAGGGCAGACTGACAGACGGACAGACAGACAGACAGACGGAAAGACAGACAGACATACGAACAGACAGACAGATGGACATCAACCGCATTTCAATGCCTACAGTGCTTTAAATGACTCAAAATTGAATTTCAATGCTAATTCAATGGGAAATTCGCCGACAGATAGTAGATTTATGTCCGTCCGGACGTACAGGCAGACGGACAAAAAGTATGAAAGTTGGGTATCCGAGGTCATAGCTTTCTAACAAAAAAAGAATTTTTAAGATCCGATGGATAGAACCGATTTTGGAAGGGCAGACTGACAGACGGACAGACAGACAGACGGAAAGACAGACGGAAAGACAGACAGACATACGAACAGACAGGCAGATGGACATCAACCGCATTTCAATGCCTACAGTGCTTTAAATGACTCAAAATTGAATTTCAATGCTAATTCAATGGGAAATTCGCCGACAGATAGTAGATTTATGTCCGTCCGGACGTACAGACAGACGGACAAAAAGTATGAAAGTTGGGTATCTGAGGTCATAGCTTTCTAACAAAAAAAGAATTTTTAAGATCCGATGGATAGAACCGATTTTGGAAAGGGGGTACGGACAGTCAGACAGACGGACAGACAGACGGACAGACAGACGGACATCGACCGCATGTCAATACCTACTTTTTCATTTTTTTAATTCTTTCGAATTAAAAAAAGAAAAGTAGGCTAAAAATGTTAATGAAATTTCAGATATAGCCTTGTCTGTTTTGGATTTTTTAGCCTTGCCTAGACTAGAGCTCTAAATGCGCCCTTAAATAGTATTATTTACTGTAAAAGACCCCACCGATTCTGAAATTTTTAAATGTCGGGCACATATTGAACAACTTAAATTGTTCTTGACTGAAAAAGTATGATAAGTTTTGGAATAGATACTTCTCATGAAGAAATGGAAAAATTAAATAAATTTAAACACTAGAGAAAGAGTATACAAAAATTAATCTTTGTACATTTCAAGTTACATCATCTTTCGTCTTTAGACAAAGTGACGTATCCTTAGATCTAAATACAAAGTAAATGGTTATGGAGGAAAGTAACTACATTTTTCAGCAATTTAAAAACTTGTTTCAGAAAACCTTTACACTATAATTATGCTAATACCACAAGTAACTAATAAAAATTTCTGTAAAGCATTCTTTGGCAAAGCTCAGTGAATAACATTAAAACTACACTTATTAGTCTGGGCTTTTTTACTTTAATGTTCTTTAATGTTGACTTTAATGTTCATTCGATTAACTAATATTAAATTTATATTATTATATTCATATTATATTAATTATATTTATATTTTATATGAATCATATTTATATTTTATATGAATTATATTTATATTATATTAATTATATTTATATTATTTTAATTATATTTATATTAATTTAATTATATTTATATTAATTATGTTTAATATATCTAACATTTATTTTATATTTTTTGTTATCAATCGAACTTTAATATTTTAGAAAAATGTTATATTATACAAATCAAAGTTTATGCGTCGATTTTCCTACTAATCATTGAATGAATCTGTTATATCTCAATATAATTTTTTAAAAATATATATAAATTAACAGCACTTTTTACCAAGTAATTATTAAAAAATAATTTTAAATATGATATTTCAATAAATTAACTTTTCTTTATTTACTTTGTAAAATAAACAGTTTTCTTATCAATTTATATTTTATTTATAAACTTGTTACAAAAACACTTTACGCTAGTAATCATCAAAAACATTTTAGAAATAATTTCCCAATAAATGAAATTTTATTTATGGACTTTGTAAAGAAGCAAATTTCTTATTCTTTTTAATTTATTTAAAAACTTATTATAAAAACACTTTACACTGGTAATTATTAAAATCTATTTTAAAAATGACTTTTCAATAGATAACTTTTTAATCATATGCTTTGTAAAAGAAATTATAATTTTTCTTATCAATTAATTTTTATTTTAAAACTTGTCGATAAAAAACAAATAAATTACACTGGCAGCCATTTTAAGAACTATTTTAAAAATGACTTTTCACTAAATGAATTTTAAATTACAAAACTTTCTAAAATAAATATAAAAATTCTTATCAATTAATAATTTTTCTAAAACTTAATACAAAAAAGTTTATCGTTTGTTTGGAATTTGAGTAAAATGACTTTTCAATAATTAAATCATTTTATACATCGTAAAATAAATGAATACTTTTCTTATTAATAGATAATTATATAAAACTTTTTTTAAAAAAACACTTTACACTGATAATATTTAAGAAATTGTTTTACAAATGATAATAATAAATAAAATTTAATAAAATTAAAATAAATCTTAATTTCCTATCTATTTAAAAACCTGTTACCAAAACACTTTGCTCTGGTAGTCATTAAAAACATTTTAAAAATGATATTTCAATAAATTAAATTTTTTTGTAAAATAAATAAACAGTTTTCTTAGATATTTTATTTAATTTGTTTAAAAAATTATTACCTTACTTGTTATTTTTAAAATAAGTTTTCAATACATAACCGTATGCTTCGTAAAATGAATTAATAGTTTTCTTATCAATAAACATTTTTCTTAATGTTGCAAAAAACACTTTACACTAGTAATCATTAGAAACTTTTTTAAAAATGGCTTTTCAACAAATTCATTTTAATAAGGTACTTTGTAAAATAAAACAGAAATTTTGGTGTTATCTATCAATAATCGCTTTAAAAACATGCATCGAAAACAATTTTTACTTTTAACCTACAGTCATTAAAAAAAACATTCTCAATTAATAAATTTATAATAAGATATTTTGTAAAATAAAATGGATATTTTTCGTATCTATTAATGATTTATTTAAACACATATTGTACAAAAATATTTCAAAAGAGACCGTCCAATAAATTATTTTTTTCTTATATGCTTTGTGAAATACATTAATACTCTTCTCATCAATTCATAATTTATTTAAAAACTTATTACAAAAACTCTTTAACACTAGTTATCAATAGAAACTATTCTAAAAATGACTTTTATAAATAATTTTATAATTATATATTTTGAAAAATAAAACTACATTTTGATGTATACTTCTTAAATTGTTTAAAATCTTTTTAAAAAATTACTTTGCACCAACAAATATGAGAATTTCTTTTAAAAATTACTTATTTGTAAATAAATTTATAATTATATTATTTATAATTATATATTTTGTAAAATAAAATCAATGGTTTTGACATTTTTTAAATATTTCATTTTAAAGCATGTTATGATAAAACGTTACACACTAACAATCATAGCAAACTATTTTAAAATAACTTTTCGTTAAATTAATTAGAATTACATTATTTTATTAAACAAAACGTTTAGTTTATCTGTCTATTAATAAATATATTTTTTAATCTGCTTTACGTGGGTATTTTTTGAATACCCACGTAATTGCCCAACAAAAGACTTTGAATGAAATATAAATTCTTTGATATGCACAATTAATGAATTCTTTATTAAAAAATCAATTTGCTTACAATTCCATCTTTTCTAATTCAATAACCACAATATTATTTATTGATTTAGATTACAAAACATGAAAGGAAATAATTTTCTAAAAGATTTTGGATCACATAATATAACATTTGTATTTAAAATGCAATCATTTAAGACATTTAATTATACTTTAAATTAAATATTTATAGCTAAAAATGTGATCTTGTGAAACTCAAACTTTTCTTAATTAAGCAACAAAAGTTATATGTCGCTTTTACTAATCATGTAAATTGTTAATTTTTCCCAGGCAATTAGATTTATAACAAGATTACACTTGTTATAATTAAGGATTTTTAAACTTGTTTTTTAAAATGCAATAAATTAATGCTCATGTATGATGTTGTGCAAATCATTATTTTGTGAAAAGCTCAGGACATTGAAACTTAAATATAATTTTAATTTTGAGGACATATAAGACAATTTTTAAAAATACCCAATTCTTTCATTTAAACCCATAAATTTGTGTAAAATGCAAACTTTTATTTTAAACTCATCAAAATTAGTTTGTGGATTAACTTACAAACATTGCATGAAAAAAAATTAATACGTCTACATGATAGATTTTATATTTTACGAAAAATATACGTTTATCATATATCTATACATTTACAAGAAAAATCTATATGACATACGTCCCTGTTTATCCCTCAGGGCGTGATATTAAAACCACTTTACATTTTTAGTCATAGCGGGTTTTCAAATAAAAACAATTAATAATTATTTTAATTTATTTATTTTTATTAATCTCCTTTCTCAATCAACAAAAGTAACCTTTGCTAATCATTTTCAGCTTCCACACTACGTTTATAACATAAAAAGTGGAAGGTATTATAATCGTTCAGTCCGTCTGTCTGTCCGTCACCCACTTTCATAGCCCAAACTACAAATTCTACGGACAAGTGTGATACGTCAAAAAATTCAGCGCATCGAAATTAGAATACATTGAAAATTTCAGAAAAGAATTCGAATTCAAAGTACTTCAATTATTTAAAAAAAAACTGCAAAATTTATTGATCATTTAAAAAGCATAGGAAGCCATTTTTATTATAATTAAATCACTATTGCCATTCGTAACAATCGCTCGAGAAACTTTATTTCTTTTAGACAATAAATTAAAATAAAATTATTTTTGCGACATCGATCAGTTTGAAATGACGCCAAATATATTTCACTACGGATTCTTTGTATGTTGATATGAAATGTTTTTATTCTATTTAAAAGCGAGGAATATTACATATTTATTCTTTGAAATATAAATTAATTTTTGCAAACGATATGTAATAATTATTGAATTTTCGAAATAAAATAAATGAAACTAGCCAAATTTAGCATGTAAATGCTTAATATAGAATTAATGCTGTGTTCGGCACCTTTTTACCTGTTAAACATAACTGTTGTGTGGAAGCGGGTTAAGTGACAGATTCTGTTACAAACCTACTTGTTTTTATTAAACATCAAAGAATGCATCAGAATGTTTTTAATACAAAGTTTAGTAAATAAATTTGAAAGTACATTTCAGTTTCATTACTCAAGACTTTCAGACAGAATTTTATTTTGAAATACTGTATGCATAGACATATTTTAATATGCAAAATGAAAACATTGGTATTGAAAGCAACAGGTATGTATCATTTTGCTAAACGTGAAAAGAATTCTGCAAAAAGTTTGTTACTGTAAAGTTATGTGCATGATATTGAATATATAAAATACATTATATTTTTACACACTCAGTACTTTTACGAAAACATCAATCTCAAATAATCGATATATATACACCCATTAATTTAAAAAAAACGCAGCAAATTCGCAAAATATTGAAAGCAACAGGTATGTATCATTTTACTAAACGTGGAAAGAATTCTGCAAAAAGTTTGTTACTGTAAAGTTATGTGCATGCTATTGAATATATAAAATACATTATATTTTTACACACTCAGTACTTTTACGAAAACATCAATCTCAAATCATCGATATATATATATACACCCATGAATTTTAAAAAACGCAGCAAATTCGCAAAATATTGAAAGCAACAGGTATGTATCATTTTGCTAAACGTGGAAAGAATTCTGCAAAAAGTTTGTTACTGTAAAGTTATGTGCATGCTATGAATAATAAAATACATTATATTTTTACACACTCAGTACTTTACGAAAACATCAATCTCAAATAATCGATATATAACACCATATTTAAAAAACGCAGCAAATTCGCAAAATATTGAAAGCAACAGGTATGTATCATTTTGCTAAACGTGGAAAGAATTCTGCAAAAAGTTTGTTACTGTAAAGTTATGTGCATGCTATTGAATATATAAAATACATTATATTTTTACACACTCAGTACTTTTACGAAAACATCAATCTCAAATCATCGATATATATATATACACCCATGAATTTTAAAAAACGCAGCAAATTCGCAAAATATTGAAAGCAAAGTATGTATCATTTGCTAAACGTGGAAAAATTCTTCAAAAGTTTTTACTGTAAAAGTTATGTGCATGCTATTGAAATATAAAATACATTTATTTTTACCACTCAGTACTTTTACGAAACATCAATCTGAAATAATCGTATATATTCACCATTAATTTTATTTTAAGTTACAATATTTTCTAAAAAAAATCTCTACTAACCCTAAAACAACAACTTTTCCATTTACGAACACAAAACTTTTCTATTTACGCACACCAAGTATTTGCTGGATGTAATTTATAAACCATGAAAAAAACTAAAAATACTTAGTTTTAATATTTAGTGCATTGCACATTGAAACTAAAGTATTCATTGTGGACTTTTAAAAGTTCTTATGTTTATCTAGAAACCACGAAAATAAACTGTAAAACATTATTTTCTGCAACACTCGATGCTTGGCATTAAAGTAAATTTTTATTTTTATTCATTACAGGCTAAAATATTTTAATATATAATCAAAGTATTTGAATCTTTAATTTTAATACGTTAGCACACTTTTCTATTTTAAGTTATAAATGGTATTGATTATGATAACAGATTAAGATCTTTAAACATGTATTCCCTGGAAAATAGAAGAGCTAGGGGTGATTTAATTAAGTTATTCAAGTTCATTAAACAGGGAGACATGGAGGGCTTAGGTTTTACCTTAAATAGCCGGACCAGAGGACATGATCAGAAATTGAATAAATCATGCTTTAGAAGGGAGGTAAGAAAACATTATTTTTATAATAGAGTTGTCAATGAGTGGAATGCTTTACCAGATTATGTGGTGTATTCGAAGAGAGTAGAAGATTTTAAGAAGAATCTTGATAGTCATTGGAAACTGGTAAAGTATTAGATTTATTTTGGACCAACCTTGCTAGTGTGTGTGCTGGACATTAAAACTACATAATGTTTTTATTCGTAATGGACTTTTACATTTTTTAACGTTAAGTAATTAATTCATTAGCACAAACTTTATTACGTTAACAAACTCTTCGATTTCAAGTGACGTGTTGATTTTCTTTACTAACCACTAAAATTAATCTATATGAAGTTTTTTTTTCTGAAAGGCTTTGTGCACAATGAAAAAAAGTACTAAACTATTATTAAATATAAACTTTTAAACAGATTTTAGCATTTAATCAATTTATTTATAACCCCTAATATTTACATAGTAACGTTCCATGATTTTCCACAATATTCGTAAATAGTTAATTGTCTTTACAACCATGAAGATAAATCTAAAACACTTTATTTCGGTAAGTATTAATGTAAGACATTGAAAGTACGCTACGTTTTTATTAATTTGGAGATTTTTATCAGATTGTAACATTTAATCAATTAATTTGTTGCTATAAAATTTAATGCACTATCACCCATTTTTATACATCATATATTTTAATCAACACAAGTGCGATTTTTATTTTATTCTCTCTACTAAAAATACTTCTAAAAATAATTCTGCAGAGTGTTCTTTTCTGCAAAGCTCAAGCTGCAACAAGGAAAAAAGTTTATATTTCAATATGGGCTTTTAAACAGATTTAATATTTAATCAAATAATGTGTGATAATTATTAATAATTTTTTATATATTTTTATTTTCTGGACTTACATAAAGTAAATATGTAAAGTGTTCTTCTCTGCAAGGATGAGTGCACAACAAGGGAATTTTTTCAACATGGGCTTTTAAGCAGATTTAATATTTAATCAAATAGTTTGTGTTAATTATTAATAACTTTAATTTTTTTTTCTCTACCTAACATAAAAATAAATCTGTAAAGTGTTCTTTTCTGTAAAGCTGAGTTCACAATAAGAGAAAGGAAAAATATATTTTTCAACACGGGCTTTTAAACAGAGTTTAATATTTAATTAAATAATTTGTAACCTGATGTGCTTGATTTAAAAAAAACCCCTTTGTTTATCATTATATGCTTTTAAGCATACTTTAATATTTAATCAATTATTGCAACCCCATACTTCAAATGATAACAAACTTCTCTATTGTAAGCAACAAATATGTGATTTGTTGACTCTTTCTCTTCTAACCATAAACATATACAGCCCCTGGACAAATTATTAGACGCACTGCAAGATTTCATGTAAAATATTAATTACCGGGTGATATTGTACCGTTTTATTATTTTAAATTGATTTGTTTTTTATTTTTATATTATCCAATCAATTACCGATTTATTTGACATAAATAAAACAGCATTAATTTAGAAAAGCATAAGTTTATTAAGTTTTAAAGAAAAGTGAAATTAATGTTAGTAAAAGTCAATATTTAGTTGAGCCACCTTTAGCCGCTATCAAAGTTTTAATTCTGCGCGGCATGCTATCAATGCAAGACTGTACTGTCTCCTGCATTTGAGAATGATGATTCCACACATAAATAATCTTATAATAAATAATTAATATAAATTAATCTTAATCATAATTAATTAATATAAATTAATCTTAATCATAATTAATTAATATAAATTAATCTTAATCATAATTAATATAAAATAATCTTAATCATAATTAATATAAATTAATCTTAATCATAATTAATATAAATTAATCTTAATCATAATTAATATAAATTAATCTTAATCATAATTATCTTTAAATAAATACAAATATGTAGTCTACAATAATTCTTTTAAATAAAAATCAATAATATTGTAGTTTAAATATACCATTATTGCATAAAAACTTTTAAGAAACATAAAATTACTTTTAAAAAAATACAGTGCTTCTAATAATTTGTCCAGGGACAGTATGTGTAAAATTTCTTTTCTGCAAGGCTTAGTAAAACAGCAATGAAAGCACATACGTTTTATTACTTATTATGGACTTTTGAAGTTATATCACTTTTTTTAAGTTATACCACTTATAACTCGCAAGACTTATTTTAAGTTTAGGAAAATACCTTACATTACGAAAAATCAAAACATTGCATAAGTTTCAAAAATATTTGGCAAAATGCATTTTTATGCACCATGAAAAATTTCTTTTGTGCTGTAAACACTAACGATATTCTGTATTTTTGTCGCGATATTTAACGCAACATCCATGAATAGTTGATTTTTTAAACTAACCATGAAAATAAATTTTGAAACAGTTCTTTTTTTGTAGGAATCAGTGCATGATATTGAAGCTACTCTGTTTTGATTAATTGTGGGATTTTAAACAGTTTAAAACAATTAATTAATAAATTTATCTAACTATAAATTTTTAATACGTTACCACACTTTTCCATTTTGAGCAGCACTTTTATGATTTGTTGGTTTTTCCCACTAACTTTACAAATTAATCTGCATGGTATACGACTTTAAAACTATATTACATTTTCAATCTTACATTTTTGCTTGAATTAATGAAATATACTCGTTCTATGAATTTAAATTTCTTTTTCGTGCTTTTTAATCTTTTAGCTGTTAGAAACATAAGATTACATACCTTAATCAACAGTATTTTAAGCAATGCTCATGATTAGACATTGTGAACAAATATTTTAATTAAAAAATTTATATTTTTAATTATTTCACTTAACTGACCATAAAAAAATATTATTTTTAATATTTTAAAACTCATTTATAGATAATTATTGTACAAAAATACCGGTTAATTATACCAAAAATTTAATATTTTTAAGTTCTTCGATGCTTTTCTGCTACATCTTGTCCTGACAGTTAGTAGAGCTGTACATATTGCTTCAAAAGTGTACGAGCTTCTGTCAGCTTTCTTTTTATTTTTATTGACAGTTTGTAATCTAAGGCAACACACATTTTTTTTTACATTTAGAACGAAGCACTGTTTGAATTCGTGCCCCGCTCCCCAACGTCAATGCCAAGTGGAAAACTTTCCCCATTGGAAAACTAGCCCCGGTCTCCCCTATGTATGAATTAGCGATATTGTTTAAAAGTGTATGATACATGATAAATAGTATTACATACTTTAGGCATTCTATAGAATAGTTGGAATGTTCCGTTCCCTAACTGCTCATTTCCTATATGAGGCTAGGTGAAAAACTAGCCCCGGTCTCCCCTATGTATGAATTCTCGTTATAGTTAAAAAGATTACAATACTTAATAACTAGTACTGTATTAGCCTGCGCGATTAGGCATTCTATAAAATTCCTGATTTTTTGTAATAATCCCGTAACATATCCTTAAAAACGTAAATCATGCGATTTACGTAATAATTTTCAAATACTAAATGTAAATTTTACGTTTAATATTTGAAAAGCACATTCATAATAAATCATCGTTACTTTTGACTTTTACTTCCGAAATACGCTCACCTATTTCGAACAAATTTTTCCCAATCCGGGAGCATTGATGCCACCGGAATTTGAAATTCCTTAATTGGGCATATAAAAGGCGTGGGGGGGGGGGGGGGTCGGAGATGAAGACACGTGCCACAGGCGATAAATAAAGTAGTGCGCATGCGCGGTGGTCGGATGAAGGTCCATAAACAAGTCCGTGGATGCGGAATGAAGATGCTCCTGGAAAAGATTGTTCGAAATGTTCTTTTTCATTTGTTATTTCTTCTGGAGTAACGATAAAAAGTTCTTGGGATTTTAAATAATCGTTTAGAATATCGGGTTTTTTTTTATTATGTCGGTCTCTGGTTTAGGATTTTCTTAAGTGGTTGGTAAAGATACGATTATAGAGTAATAGTATAACTTAGGAACAATATTTCAGAATTTTAAAAACAGAAAATTTTATGTTGAGAAGAAAAAAATTATACACATTTTTAAATTTGTTTTAAATCTTAGTTTTACTTACTGCCGTTTTTAACTTGTATGAATTAAGTGTTATGTATTGTTACAAGCTGTAAGAAAGTTTGGGAAATGGTATAGAAAAGTTTCCTAGTTCGTTGGATGGGAAAATTTTTTACAATATTGTCATTTAAACAAAAGAACCTATAATTAGTTTCTTAAAGATTTTCTTATACATTTCTTATAGGATTGGTTTTGAAAGTTTCTATACAATAATAAATTAAATGAAAAATGAAAGAAAATGAACATTTCTAACTAATGAAAGATCAATAACGTGCTCAGATTTGGAAAAGCATTTTAGCAACAGAATAATTTGCTTCTATCCTCCCCCCCCCCCTTTTCCCCACCCGCACATTATTTTCCCCCAACCCAACCACCCCTTTCCAGATATCATATTTTGCCGCCGACCCGGCGGCGCAACGGTTAGGGAGCTAGCCTTTGGAGCCTCTGGGTTCGGGTTCGAATCCTGGTAAGGCATGGATGTTTGTGTTTGTCGAGTATATGCGGAGTACGTGCTCGTTAAATCTGTTGGGTCCGAAAGTCCTGTGGGCGGTCATTGCGCAGTTTCCCACGGGTACAGGTCCCTGGAGACTATTTCCCTCCCCTTCAGGGACATGTCTAAATTGTGGAGGTGGCGATAGATGGCAGCATCTGTCATATATGTGTGTGTATGTCGTGTCCGTCTTTCTTGACGATGGTTTATAAGCGGGTCTTTGTGACCAAGCACACAAGCCTGAAAATATATGTCTAAAAACCTACCTACTATCATATTTTGCCTACCGTCACTCGGCTCTTTTGGTTTTCAGTCAGATGTGTAAGTACATATGAAGAGCTCAAGTGCGAAACAAGTTAAATCACTTTTTGGAAAAAAATGAGTTGGTTAGCTTTTCATACAGGTATTGTAGAAAGGGATCAACCAACATTTTGATTTGCACAAAAAAAAGTGAAAACTTTTTTTGTGCAAATCAAAATGTTGGTGGATCCCTTCCTACAATGCCTGTATGAAAAGCTAACCAACTCAATTTTTTCCAAAAAGTGATTTAACTTGTTTTGCACTTGAGCTCTTCATATATTATTCTGATAAAGCATAATCTCCTTGCTACGAAACGTGTCAATTTTTAAACAATAAAACTATTTGCACCAAGAATCAGAGTTGTTTCTTCTTCATGTATCTTCATGATCACTGCGAATTGAAATTGTTTTCTGTTAATCTCACTGGGTGTTAGAATTAACTTATACTAGTCATATTCATTTTAATTATAAATTCTTAAACTAAAGATTAAAATATAGTACATCATCATCATAATTACTCATACAATTGCGATAAATGTTAAACAAGGGTGGGCCAAGGGTTTCAAATTTATGATTGATTTAGATTTACTGTTTTTACTGTCACAGAGAAAGGAAGTACACCCAGGGAGAAGGCGGGAATCGAACCCGCACCCGTTACAGCGAGCGGACTGCTAGCTTAATGGTCCAAACAACTCAGCCATCCGGGCATCATTTAAAAAAAAAAAAAACTATGTTGATAATTGCCTGATTAAGCAGTGTTGTAGGTGGTAAGATATATACGGAGCTGCCATTCAATTAATTTTTTAAACAGGAAATTCTAATTAAGTTAAAAAAATTTATAACGATTTTCCATCAATCATTATACAATTGAAAAGCAATTAACAGAATAGTTATGTAAACTAAGTTGTTCTGATTGTTTTATCATTATTGATTACTGCTAGTATTTATAACCAAATCGTCAATGAGCTGATAGTTATTTTCAGTTGAAATATATAATTGTCTGGCTAACTGTTAATTGAATGATAGTAATAATTAGTTGACTAATAGTAATTGCCAATTAAATGATAACAATCGACAATTGCCTGGCTAATAAGACCCGGAATTGAATAATAGTTAAATTATACTAAAATTATTCATCAAATAATTTAAATTAACTTTTAGTTTCTACATATAGAATATCCCTCTGAGGGATAAGCAAATTTGCTGAAGTGTAAACTTGATTTGACTGCATCATATTCAAATTAAAAAAAAAAAACTTAACGGAATTTTTTTTTTTTTAAATTTCAAAAACTATATTTCAGTAGTAGATGGTTATAAATGGCTACTTCATGCTATAAATTGTCACATTTAATAAAACTATTAAATGTATAAATGTTTAAAAAATTATTTGTGTTGCTGGGATAACCTGACAGTTAGGTGACGGGTTTATGTGTCTGTATCCCTCAGAGGAATATCCCTGTAATTTATTACTATTTATTATTATTATTTGTACTTTGTTATAAACTTTTATTTAATTTCAATTTTTAGGCTGCTTAAACGGGAATGTTCCCTAAGCAGCTAATATGATGCAGCTATATGATATGTCTAATAAGCAGCTAATATGGTGTAATATGATGTATGATTATTCATGTGTTTTTTCTTGCTTGATATTATTATTATAACTATAATTATAATTATAATTGTTATTATAATTATAATTGTTATCATAATTATAATTGTTATTATAATTATAATTATAATTGTTATTATAATTATAATTGTTATTATAATTATAATTGTTATTGTTGTTGTTATTATTATTATTATAATTATTAATATTTTAATTATTATTATTATTATTATTATTATTATTATTATTATTATTATTATTATTATTATTATCATCATCATTAGTTCAAATAGTAAAGGTCTTTCCTCGTGACCCTATGACAACCAAGAACGACTGTTCTCTGCAAAAAACTCAAAACGGATGAAAGCAACCTCATCCGAAAAGACGAGCAAGAGAAACATAATTCCATCCCGTGTTTACATCCCGATTCTTATTGTATAAACGCATCACGGTTATAGTAGTGAAGCCCCGCAAGTAACCAACGGATCGATATATAGCCCCGGCGCATGCGCGAAATAAAGCCAACAAAGACTTGCAGGCCCCGCCTACGGCCCGTGTTCGTAAGTGATAAATAGTTACTGTGTTAGAACATTATAACAAAGGGGAGAGTATTCTAAAATAGAGAATTTTCGTTCGGGGGTGTCTTCCATTTATAACATTTCAGGGATGTGCGCTTTTTCATAAACACCGGTTATGGAAGTTTAACCGCTTGTTTTCTGTCTTTAAAAAACTGAATCATTTAAAGACCTGTCACGGATTTTTAAATTTATAAGTATGAAATGTGTTGAATGGTCAGCACTCGACAGTTTCCAATTTTTCTTTTAAAAAAATTTAAACTTATTTTCTGTCTATAATAAATAACTGCATCATTGAAAAACTATTCATGGATTTTTAAATTTTTAGGTATGAAATTTGTTTTAATAGACAGGACTTGACAGTTTCCAATTTTTCTTACGATGTTTCTTAGTACTTGATAGCTTAATTATCTTATTAATTACTTATCTTTCTTGCCTGTTTTTCCATTCCAATTTCGATTTTTCTTATAAATATCCGGATTATTCTATTATTTCCATTTTTATTCTTGTTTAACTATTGATATTCGAGGTCTTTTATTATTAAAATACCAGTTTTGATAAAAATGTACCTATTTTTTTACTTAAAAGTTAAAAATAAATTATTTTGCATTTTTACTAAATAATAACGGATTTCCGTTCTCTCCTATATCTGTCTGCTGACTCTCCTATTTAGTGTTTTAACCGGTTTAGTCAACAAACCAGTTGTGCCTGTTTATAGCCGCTTTCCGAAACCAATTTCTCAGTATAATCGCTTCCGGTTTTTCCATCCCTAGAGCGTTCGAAAATTTGCGTGGGAGGTTCAGTAACCCCCTTTTCAAAGTCCCCCCCCCCCTCCCGATCAATGGGGGCACGTGTTGTTTACGAGGAGTGCTTTTTCGAATAAACGAATAAAACCACCATTGGGTTAATCTTTTTAAAGTTTATTTTTTCTAAAATACGAAAGCAAATTTGCAAATGAAGAATGGAGCTGGCAACGCGGTCTTGATCGTCTTCGCTTAGAATAATTTTATGTGATTGATGAATTCGATATCGAATTTTTTTTGTTCTTCTTCCCCCGGCGTTTTTACGCATAAGAGTTTGTTGAACCTGACTCTTGGGATTTTTAAGAGGAGCATGGAGTGTGGGGGGGGGGGGGATCAGTTATGAATAATTTAATATTCTCTTTAAGAAGTTAGTCTTTCTTCAGAAAAAAAATATATATGTGTGTGTGTGTCTCACTTTAAACAGCATCTTTTTTGGGGTTTGTTCTACAACAAGATCAAAGATTATAAAATTATTTTTAAATTTAATTAAAAGTCCTATGAGAAGTAGAGTTTAACCCAAACATATTAACGCTGAGCAAATTCTTTGAATGACAATTATTCCTTAAATTTTAATTAGTTTAGAAATTATTTTTGAAGTCATAAGCCAAAAGATTGAGAGAAAGAGAAACAATTTCCACAATTTCGTTGCACAAAAATCTATACAGTTATGCAATCGCTCAGGTCGGACGATTATATTACGCAAATTACGGACAAAATTATATTACGCAAAAGTAGTACACTAGCTATACAATAATGAAAACCGTTCTTTATAGAAGTGTCATCACATACAGGAAACAGGGATGACCATTATTCAATCTTTATAAATTAACATGCAGGTAGTCTTTACAATAAAATATATATGACACCTCCCAAAGCCTATGTCGACAATGAGATTACTATTAGTCTATTATAAAAGTCAGTAAATTTTATAAACTTTCGGTCCCTTAATAGCTTCTCAGCTTCACTTTGATTTAGATGTGATAGGTCTGATGTTTTTAATTCTTCAAAATACAGATTCTTCCATCTAACGAGAAATAAGTGCGCGCTCGACTTAATGAGAAAAAAAATCGGAAGCTGATGATACCAAATGGAATCATTGGGGATGAAAGGGTTTAAACCATGCGTTCCATGCAACTTGTCCATTATATATCTGGACATGGATCAGTGAGAACCTCCCAAAATTTCCCCCAAAAATTATTAAATACTATTATTAATAAATTAGTTTCTACTAAACTACTATATAACTCCTTTAACTATACAAATGATGTTTATTTTTAAATATTTATTTTCTCTTTCATAAAAATACAAAAAGTTTTTTTTAATTATAAAATCTTTTTTAAAAAATGAAAGAGAATTGTAATAAATCACATTGAAGAAAATTTCAAATTAAAAAATAAGTTTTCATATATCGGTCTGATTGATAAGCAAATTGGCTTACATGTAAACAAAATTTCCCTGCAATTGATTTAGACTTACATTTTTTTATTCAATATTTAATTTATTAGAAATAATTTAATTATATTTTTGTAGCAGATAATTGTAAATGACTCCTCCATACTTTTCGGTAAAATTATAAGAATTAAAATTTTAAAAAGTATATGTGCTGTTGGAAAACCTGACATTAATGGACGGGTTTACAGATCAGTATCTCTTAGAGGAATATAATACAAAATTCGAAATCCCCGAACTTAAATTATTCTTAAATAAAAAGTCATCAAAGGAGGATTTATTTTATAAAACATAATGGTCTCACATTAAATGTAAGTCATTAAAATTCTCTTTCAAATACCTATAAGATACTTTTTTACAAATTTTCCAAAACAATTCAAAGAATTCATTTACCGATTTCTGTGAAACTTATATGGCATAATAAGTTCTTATTTAAAAGAGTTTTAATTTGATATGCAATATTAACTAATTGATGAGGATTTTCATGAAAATTTACCACTCGAAAATAAACTTTCTGCCTTAGTTAATCAAAATAAACAAATTGTAAGACAAACTGATGATCATAGTACGGAGCAAATTATGTAGGACAAAATTTAGATTTATAGGAATTTAAAGATTACATTAATATTCCAACAAAAACATTTTGCTTATTAACTCACAATAAAAAAAAAGAATTTATTTAGAGTTTTTAAAAATTAATTTTTCTTAAACTAAAAAAAATCTTAAATTTGAATTTAAACAAATAGGCTTTTGTAGCAGCAAATGTTACTTAGAACCGCTTCCAACCACTGTTTATATGTCTTTGAAAGAAAATCGCCAAGCAGCCTTAAGCTAGTTCGAAACGTTTAAAGCCAAAAATTAACCATTTTCATTAATTTTCTTTCGCAGATTTAATTAATAATCATTATCATTTACGAAATTTTGTTGTTGTATGAACAATGAAGTATTTTTTTTTTGCTCTAAAAATGAACGCAAAATTTATAATAGCATCATTTAGCTATATATTATTTTGAAAATTAAAATTGACCAGTTATTTAAGTGCAAAATTTATTATGCAATAAAAAGAGAACGTACTAAGTCACTTTTTTTTATTAAACAACTTTCAGTCGCCATTATTGAACATTTTTATTAACTTTCTTTCGCAAATGCACTTAAAATTCTTTATCGTTTGCAAAATTAATTTACAGTTTAAAGAATAAATATTTAGTAAAATTGATGCTTAAAAATATAGAAGCGAAACTTATCATAACATCGTTATTATTTATATTTTTAAGAAGATGTATTTACAATTTTTAAACAAAAAAACTATTATTTATATTTTTTTGGCGTCTTTATACACAAATATCAATAAACGCTAAAACGTAACTCAAAAATGATCCAATCTTTTATACAAAAAAAAATGTTAGAACTCTCTCTCTCTATCTGCATCGTTCTTAGTACGCAGATAATGAACCATTAAAAAAATCTGTATTGTGATATATATTATGATGTCATTCCAAACTGATTAAATGCACTTTTAAGTAAAATTTCTAATGAAATTTGGTTAGAGCCTTTCTGATTTTTTTCCCACTTATATGTGAGACTTGTGGTTCGTTCTGACGGACATAGCATTTATAGCATTTGGTTCGGAAAGACGGACATAGCATTTATAAAAACTTCCACTTTTTTACTTACGCACTACGTTTTTAGCGTAAAAAGTAGAAATTTTTATAAAGGCTACTTTTAAAGAACTAACAACATGTCTCACAAACAAGCGGGATGAGTCATATCGAAGCATAAAAATTAGCCCAGACTATATCCCAAATTTCATTTAAAAATTTAGATTAAAAATATATTTAAATTTTAAGTACCCAAAAATTAAATCTACATTTAACTGACAAAAAATACTTTTTAATTAATATTACCTTGTTGACATTTCGTCAAACGTACGAGAAAACGTTATTTAAGGGCGAATGAGATCGAATGGCCGCTGGTCCCCAAAACCAAATTACCTCTGTGTTAATCCAATAAAACAAGTAGGTTTGTAACAGAATCTGTCACTTAACCCGCTTCCACATATTTGTGTTTAACAGGAATAAACGCGCCAAACACAACATTAATTCTATATTAAACTTTTACACGCCAAATTTGGCTAGTTTCATTTATTTTATTTCGAAAATTCAATAATTATTACTTATCGTTTGCAAAAATTAATTTATATTTCAAAGAATAAATATGTAATATTCCTCGCACATTCCTGCACATTTTTATGCCAAGTTAGAATTTTCTATGCATCTTTCTTCATACATATATAATGAACCATCAAAAGAACTCTATTGTGATATTACAACAATCCAAACTGAATTATAACACATAAATAAAATAAAAAATTCAAATTAAGTTTCTCATACGTTTAACGAAATGGCAACAGTGAAAATATTGAATAAAAATGGAATTTGCATGTTATTTCAAAGTAGATTAAATTTTTAGTTATTTAAATTTTAAATAAACTTCTAATTTAAATTTTTTAATGAAATTTGGAATGTAGCCTAATCTGATTTTTTGCTTCAAAATGACGTATTCCACTTGTCTGTGGGACTTGTGGATGGCAAAAGTGAAATATTGAAAAAAAAATGGAATTTGCATGTTATTTCAATGTAGATTAAATTTTTAGTTATTTAAATTTTAAATAAACTTTTAATTAAATTTTTTAATGAAATTTGGAATGTAGCATAATCTGATTTTTTGCTTCAAAATGACGTATCCCACTTGTCTGTGGGACTTGTGGTTCTTTCTGTGAAAGTGGGTGACGGACGGACAGACGGACGGACGGACAGACAGACGGACTGAACGATTATAAAACCTTCCACTTTTTACGTCATAAACGTAGTGTGGAAGCTAAAAAATTATGATTTTCTAAGCCACATTTCTCCGGCCGTGTTAAATATTTTTAAAAAGTTTTTTTTATGTGATAAACGTAGCTGGCTTTCAGGGTTCTCCTACTTTTAGCTTCCACACTACGTTTATAACGTAAAAAGTGGAAAGTATTATAATCGTTCAGTCCGTCTGTCTGTCCGTCCGTGCGTCACCCACTTTCATAGCCCAAACTACAAATGCTACGGACAAGTGTGATACGTCAAAAAATTAAGCGCATCGAAATTAGAATACATTGAAAATTTCAGAAAAGAATTCGAATTCGAAGCACTTCAATTATTTAAAAAACTGCAAAATTTAATGCTCATTTAAAAAGCATAGGAAGCCTTTTTATTAGAATTTAATCACCATTGCCATTCGCAACAATCGCTCGAGAAACTTTAATTCTTTTAGACAATAAATTAAAATAAATTTATTTTTGCGATACCGATCAGTTGGAAATGACGTAAAATATATTTCACTACAAGATTCTTTGTACGTTGATATGAAATGTTTTAATTCTATTTAAAACCCAGGAATATTACATATTTATTCTTTGAAATATAAATTAATTTTTGGAAACGATAAGTAATAATTATTGAATTTTCGAAATAAAATAAATGAAACTAGCCAAATTTAGCATGTAAATGTTTAATATAGAATATTAATGCTGTGTTTGTCGCCTTTTTACCTGTTAAACACAAACTGTTGTGTGGAAGCGGGTTAAGGGACAGATTCTGTTACAAACCTACTTGTTTGAAATTTATTAGAATATTTTGTGCGAAATTATTTATTGAAAATTAAAAATATATATTCAAACCTGTTTCAAAAGTGAGATTATAGAGACCTGCAAGTCAGCTACATTTATGATACAAAAAAAAGTTTGTAAAATTATTTAATACAGAGTGAGAAATACGGCTTAGAATTTTTCCATCGGAGCACTTTGGTTTGGAGACCGCGGTCGATCGGGTCATTCGCCCGTAAAATAAAAATAAAACTTGAAGGAATATTTATTTATGTGTTTTAAAATCTGGTCATCTTTAACTTACTTTTCAGTATTCATTAATGTATAATTGTATAAAGTCGTGAAAATACGAATAATACATTATTTGTTCGAAAACTGTACATACTTTGTCTAAAAAATATAGAGAATAACGATGTTGTGATAAATTTTGCTTCTATTTTTTAAGCATCAATTTTACTAAATATTTATTCGTTGAAGATTTATTCTTGAACTGCAAATTATTTTAACAAACGATAAAGAATATTGATTTTTTTAAGTGAATTCGCGAAAGAAATTTAATGAAAATGTAGAATTATAGCGATTAAAAATTGTTTATTAAGCGATATTAAAGCGATAGAGAACATTATTTTTTGCATAAAATCGGGATATTTTTAATTTTCAAAATAATGTGTATAGTTAAATGACATTATGATAAGTTTTGCTTTTTTGCAGCAAAAACAAAATTACATAACTATTCTTTGAACTTTAAATAAATTTTACAATCAGTAAAGACTTTTAAGAGGGAATGGGTGGGCTGGACCGCGGGTCTCCAAACTCAAGTGCCTCAGTGTTAATCCAATGGCGAAAAAACTATTTTCTCTGCCACATTTCTCCGGCTGTATTGAATATTTTTACAAACTTTTTTTTTAATAATAAAAGTAGATAACTTACACAGGTCTCTATCTTCCCACTTTTTGAAATTGCTTCGAATATTTTGTGTAAAATTATTTATTGAAAATTTTTTTTTAAAAATTTCGAACTAATTTCAAAAAGTGGGAAGGTCGGGACCTGTAAGTCAGCTACATTTATCATATAAAAAAATTCGATTGTAAAAATATTCAATACAGCAGGAGAAATGTGGCAGAGAAATTTTTTTTTCTCCATAGGATTAACACTGATACACTTTGCTTTGGAGACCCCCGGTCCAGCGCGCCATTCCGACTTATTTAAATCTGAGAAAGAAAATTAATGAAATTGGTTAATTTGACATTTAAAAGTTTAAATTAGATATAGCTAAAAGCAGCGTTTGGCGATTTTCTTTCTAAAGTATGTATAAATAGTGTATGGATATTCTAAGTTACAGTTAGAGTTAATATTACAAAAAACCTACTTGCTCTCTATATACAATTATCTGTAATAATGAGGATCTATTTAATATAAATATTCATATTTCAAATATTAATATTTCGTTTTCATTTTTTCTTATCATTAACAGACTTTGTCCTTGTGTTATTATCAAATGGTATATTAAAACAAAGAAACTCCAAAAAAAAGACACAAAACATTGCAGAAAATTCCTTACCGTCCCCTGTCAAGAGAAATTCCTTCCTTAAAATTTTGGCTTTTGATATTTATAGTATGAATTTCTCTTCTCTTGGGTTTGGATCCATTCAGTCAGTCCATTCATTCAGTCCCTGGGTTTTGGATCCATTCACTGGTATCATTGCTAAAGTAATTATCATTGCTAAAGTAATTCTTCAATCATGAAAACTTGATTTCAAAAAACTTACATTTTAGTTAGCAGCCGCATTTTTTCCCAAGACTTTATCGACAAGTCTAAAAGTTCAGAAAACTTATTGAAATAACCTGCGTGGATTTATTGCTTTCCTTACATCCCTCAGGGTTAAGGTTGATTTTTGCTAGGTAATTGGAATTTTTTCTTATAAATATTTTTAAGTGAAAAAAACGAGTAAAAATTTCTGGAGTTAATTCCAACACAAAATGTCCGGAAAACATAATGCATTTCCTTACCGTCCCTCCCTTCTCTTTCCTTCCTTACCGTCCCAATGATCGAGGGATGGAAAACCGAAACTGGTTTTAAGACTAACCGGTTTTTTTTATTGTGATTCCGGTTTCATTGAAAATTATTTATTTTCGTAAGGCCGAATTAAACCGGTTTCTTTGATATGGATTTTTTAAATAACTGCCATCCCTTATTTTTTTAACAAATGAGCCTTGCTGAACTTTTTTTGTTATTCTAGAACCCTCACACACAAGCCTTTTTACTCACATTTAAAATGACTTTGAAAAAATAAATTTCAAAGTTTTTTATACCTGAAATTAAAAATTATTTTAGAACTGCCCATTACACTTATATTAACTAACAATGTCCACCTACAAGTATTTCACAAGTTGTTGGTAGTAAAAGACGATGTAGGTATGCAGTTTTTGAAAACTAGAATGATTCATATCGAACCATGGTATTCAACAATCCATAGTAAAGAAAGTTTTCGATCATTCTAATAATAAATAGCTAAAGGCCGCGCTTAGCGATTTTCAATCTGGCGTGCCATAAATAGTTTGCGGAAACTGTTCTTTCTAAGTAACGTTTACTGTTATAAAAACCGACTTTATGAATGAAGTGTGGAAGCTAAAAATTAAAAAATACAATCCCGAAACCCAGCAAAATATGTTTCATTCACCAAAATAAATAAAAAAAATGGTAAGGTTAAGTGAATTGTTTATTTGATATACAAAATATTTTTTAATTAAATGATGATGACATTTTTTTATCAATCAGTAAATTTTGTATTTTCAATTACCTAATCTATATATATAAAAGGCAAAGTCCTGACTGACTGACGTATCAACGCCCAGCCCTAACTACTGGAGGTACCTAACTACTGGAGGGCCTGGATACAATCGGACTTCTTTTTAAAAATTAATGCTGATATTAGAATGGGAGGAAATTATAATACACTGATGGAGTGCTGACCAGTGGAGAGGGGATCAATTGGTATAAAATAAAAGTTAACATAAAAAAAAACAATCACCGCTAGTAGGAGTACACCCGTGCAACGCCGGGTTTATAAAGCTAGTATTTTTATTTAAGGGTAATGAAAGTATTGCGATGTGGTTTGGTTAAAATAGAGATTTTGTGTTTTCTACACATTTTGGAGGGTGGTGATTCTAAAAAAAGTGGTTCTCTAACATTCTCTGTCCGTCTGAAACCATTCTACAGCTCGAACTTAAAAGTGATATAGACTTCTTATTCGGTACACTAGTTCTTATAGTACCTGTCGGACGTCATAATAAGGTTTTCGACAAAATTAATTATGCGCAAGGGGTAGCTGTCACAGAACTTATCTGGTTTTAAAGGTATTGCTCAAAGCCTCAAAAACGAAGAGAGATACGGGCTACAAATTTGGTACACGTGTTCCTAGTCCCAGTACCTGTCGTAAGTCATAATAAGGTTCTCGAGAAAATTGCGCATTACTTTTAAATGTGTGTAATGATTAATTATAATTGAGCGGTAATTGAAATTCGTGCGGTGTTACACACACACACACCCCTAGTTTAAATTCATAAATTTCTATGAGGGAAATAGAGGTAATTTTATTTTACTTATTATTCTATTATAATTCATTGTGGACAGGTTTTGTAAAGTAACATTCTACGCAATTATTCTAAAATAAAATAATTTCACAACAAATATACTAAAACCTGCTTTTCTAAATGATATTCACAATTTTACCTTGTTTTTTGTAATTTTAGCTTCCACACTACGTTTATAACGTAAAAAGTGGAAGGTTTTATAATCGTTCAGTCCGTCTGTCTGTCCGTCACCCACTTTCACAGAAAGAACCACAAGTCCCACAGACAAGTAGGATACGTCATTTTGAAGCAAAAAATCAGATTAGGCTACATTCCAAATTTCATTTAAAAATTTAAATTAGAAGTTTATTTAAAATTTAAATAACTAAAAATTTAATCTACATTGAAATAACATGCAAATTCCATTTTTATTCAATATTTTCACTGTTGCCATTTCGTTAAACGTACGAGAAACTTTATTTGAATAAAAATATTTATTTATGTGTATAATTCAGTTTCGGATTGTTGTAATATCACAATAGAGTTCTTTTGATGGTTCATTATATATGTATGAAGAAAGATGCGTAGAGAATTCTAACTTGGCATAAAAAAAATTTGCAAAGTTTCGCTTTTATTTTTAAAGCATCAATTGTACTAATTATATATTTTTTGAACTGTAAATTAGTTTAACAAACTATAAATAAGTGAATTTTCGAAAGAAATGTAAATGATTAAGGCGACACAAAGATATTTATTAAAAAAGATTACATCATTATTCTTTGAACTTCAAACAAATTTAGCAAACGATCAAGTCTAATGATTAAATATGAGAAAGGAGATTAATGAAATTAGTTAATTTTGGCGTTTAAAACTTTGAAAAACAAACCTACTTGTTTTTCTAAACAGGGCTAAAGGCCCTGTTTTTATTAGAATTAAATCACCTTTGAAATTAGCAACAATCGCTCGAGAAACTTTAATTCTTTTAGACAATAAATTTAAATAATTTTTTTTTTTTGCGAAATCGATCAGTTTGAAATGACGTCAAATATATTTCACTACGGTTTCTTTGTATGTTGATATGAAATGTTTTCATTCTATTTAAAAGCGAGGATTATTAGATATTTATTCTTTGAAATATAAATTAATTTTTTAAAATGATAAGTAATAATTATTGAATTTTCGAAATAAAATAAATGAAACTAGCCAAATTTAGCTTGCAAATGTTTAATATAGAATTAATGTTGCGTTTGGCGCGTTTATTCCTGTTAAACACAAATGTGTGGAAGCGGGTTAAGTGACAGATTCTGTTACAAACCTACTTGTTTTTCTAAAGATTGAGACAAAGAATGTAAAGATATTTGATGCAAAGTTTAAGTATGAAAACATTATTTTAATATATACTTACATAGACTTGTGATAATTAGATTTTGTGGATAAATAAACTTCGTACTAGACCCAAAATATACACGCATAAATTATACACCACAGATTTAACGAGCACGTATATCGCAGTTTACTCAGGAAAATACAAACACACAACATAACGCAAGTATCACAACATAACACAGACCGACCTTCACCAACCTTATTTAAATCTAAAGCATTATGAAAATGCTAAAATCAAAGTACCAAATGCGACCTCATAATTTCGAAGCTTGATTGAATGCAACAAGTCTGACACTTCTGTGCACACCCCAACCCAAAACCCTAACACCACGACACTAGACCAATGCAAATTTAATATACCCCAGTTCTATATACACAGTTGAGTTATTTATTGGTTGGATTATTATTTTTTTGTTGTTGCATAATCCGCTTATTGGGCGACAGAAATTGGAAAAGTCTTCAAAGAGTAGCAAATAAAATCTAGGTGTGTAAAACTACACAACTTTTAATTACGACTCAATACATCAATACATTTACGATTTTCTCGAAAACCTTGTTATGACGTTTGATATAAAACTTGTGCACTGAATTTGAAGTTCGGATGAAACTTAAGGGTGTTTCAAACTATCTGCAGTTAAACCAATCAGCACTCAGTTTGACAGCGTTTGTTCAATATACAGATAACTAATTCATTTTATTATTAAACTGATTTATGCGGATATTTATTATGTGTTTCATGAAAAAAGGTAGGCCCAGTGGCTTAGTGGTAGTGCTTCGCATTGCCACGCCACAGGTCCGGGGATCGAATCCCAGATTGGGCGAGGTTGACCCATCCTTTCATCCCTTAAGTGGGTCGATAAAATGGGTACCAAGCATGCTTGGGAACTGGGAACTGGGGGTTCCGTGTGAGGCTGACCACCTTAACGGGACATATGCCTAGCACCCCAGAGCCCTAGGTAACGAAAGCTGAAATGGGCACAGCAGGCCTTGGCCTAGTAATGGGCTGTTGTACCGAGGAGTTTAGTTACATATTAAGTAATTGAAAATAAAATATAACTTTTCAAGGAAAGAAATAAAAGTAAAAAACAATTTTTCAATGGATTTATTTTTCACCATTTCATCACACTTCACTCACACACTCAACATCAGAGATACAGTAACCAATTTATAAAAAATAGAAATACAGACATTAAATATCGGATACAGTCATAATTTCATAAAGTAGTTTTTGTAACTCAACTCATCAGTACAAAATGAACACTAATAGTGATATTATAACACTTGATTTAACATTATACACAGATACAATAATTCATGTAAAAATAAGTTATCAGAGAAACAATTATAATTGTGAGAGTTCTAATTAAAAGGCTTAGGAAGAAGAGAAGTCTTGATATTTTTTTTCATTATAAATAGCAAAATAGCTCAGTCCTTTACTAGAAATTTATTCTAAACCTTGAGGTTACTATAATATTGATAAAAAAAATAGGTAAATTTCTATTATATTATTCTTCAAGTAAAATGAAGGCGTTATTAATAGACTAGTATGTTTTGTTTAATCTATCTACAATATTGTACAGGCTTGAGTATTAACATATTCCTCCAAAATTTAATAAAGTATCATTCACAGTATC
Source organism: Oedothorax gibbosus (assembly GCA_019343175.1). Lineage (NCBI taxonomy): Eukaryota > Metazoa > Arthropoda > Arachnida > Araneae > Linyphiidae > Oedothorax > Oedothorax gibbosus. The sequence goes on along the minus strand of CM033270.1, from coordinate 5,934,418 downwards.
CAAGTACATCCATGCAACACAAACTAAAAACTAAAACAATAACAAAAAAAAATCAGATGCAACATAAACCTATAAATAGAAATAATAAGTAAATTTCATACAAAGAATACACAGTCTTGAGTTCATCAATCATCAGTCATCAAATCGTGCCATTTACAGTGTTTTCTTATCACAGTCTAGAACACTTCAGTGCCAAAATAACGGTCTCCAAAGTTACCTGCAAAATAGGTCTCAGTATTAATGCTTTGCTTGATAAAAAGCAATCAGGTTTGTAACATTAAATAAACAAATATTTCCTAAAATGAAACTAATTTTCCATCAACAATGGACAAGTTGCATGAAACGCGAAATTCATAATATATGTGTTTTTCTGGTACATTAGAAGCTGCAGATTCCGAATGTAAGGTTAAATATTCACAAATATGTTTAATTTCAACAAAAAATGCATTTGAAATTTGCCGAAAATGTACGTCACGGAAAACAGCTCTGACGTCAACTGTTATGTTTTTGGCGATGTTTCGATCTATGCTGTAATACACTTTATAAAATAGTAAACCTTACAATTTCTGCGAAACCTCATTAAAAGAAGAAGACAATATTATTTGTAACCAGTTCATATCAAGGAAGTTAAACAGCTTGTTCCAAGTTTGGTTGTTAGTTAAAATACACACACTAGAGCGCGTATGAGCTATTGCAGAACTATTGACTGTTGGATCTGATCGAAATAGTCGAGTGAAATCGTTCAACGTTTGAAGAAATTAACTGGAATGAACATGACATGTTTCTGTAAAATAGCATAACTTTTTTAAGAGTTTGATAAGGATGAAAGCACGTTTCACAGTTTCAAAAGCGATACAGTGAAACGTGATACGAAATAACACGCCAAGAACAAAAAAAAGCCAACCGTGACGTCATCTGTTATGCTAAGAGAGGTTTAACAGGAGTGACGTATCATTAACTTTAAAAATGAATTTAAAAATAAATACATCTTTAAAACCAGAAATACTTGAGTTTTAGAGGTTTTTTAATATGCTTAATCGAATAAATATGTTTGTGGAAAACGCTGTAATTGTCCATTGTTTACCTAGGGGTCGTACATAAATTACGTCACACAAAAATTTGACTTTTTTGACACCTCCCTCCCCCTATGTCATGTTTGATCGAACCCCTTAAAATTATGTCACGTTATTGCACCCCCCCCCCCTTAAAGAAAAGTTAATTTTATTATTTCTCTTTGTTTCTGAAATTTGAAAAAAAATGCATATTTTTATATTTAAAAAAAATTAATTTAGAAAGAAAAAAATTTAAAATGTATCTTGGTTAAATAATTTATTCATAGGAATATACCAACATTGCATTTACATTTCCGTTGTCCAAGGTTTAACTAGCAATTCCCTAATGTCTTCTAAAAAACGGGGTATGGGAGTAATCAGAGCTGTCTTGTCTAGTTCTGAGTCTTTTGGTGTTCGTCCAGGTAGCTGCCAGTCCTCTAATTGGTCAATATAGTTTCGCAATTTTGCATGTTACGAAGAACTGTTACGAAAAGGTCTGTAAAATATAGCAGACTAATAATGCCGCATCGTTGCATATAATAATCTCCCCATCCTCTTTCTGAAATAATGTATTTCTTATAACAAAAATATTTCAAATTTTTTTTTCTCCAAAACTTTATTTTATAAGTAAAACAGATTTTCCTTACAAAATTAGAAATATTCGAATTGTTACGTCACGCAAGCGATTATCCCTACCCCCTCCATGTCACGATCCGTCACTTTGGCGCGCGCATACCCCTCCCTCCCCTCTCTGAGCGTGACGTAATTTATGTACGTCCCCCTATTGCTTCCGAACTTGTTGGTATGCATAGGTATTGATAATCCCGACATTTGTGATTAGCAAAATCCTTGATATAGTTTTACCTTGATTGCCTTAGCCTTGGTTACCATTATCTTGATTAGCTTTTAATCCTTGTTTTAGTTAGTAAAATTATATCTCCTGTTAAGCATTGCTTTGCATGTCAGCTTATAAAAAAAATCCTAGAGAACTTCTTAGTTTATTTGAATTATCGTTGCACTAGACCTACACGAGGCTATTGGCGACGAGCGTCGTATTTTAGAACCACAGTAAAGTGACGAGCCGACACCCGAGTAGGCACCCAACGCATCCGTTAAGGGCAACATCTCCATAGCTTAACATTGGGATTGTTAAATTTCTGAAATTCATATCTCCATAAGTGTACTACTGCCTAGAACTACTGCCTTTCACATAAGATTCTACATAACATTAAAAAAATCATTAAAAAAATTTCCTTTTTTTTTTAAAGAGATTCTTTGAAGCAAGATTGGGCAATTCAACTTCTGTTACAGACCATTTTGTTTCAACGTTTCTCCAATCTTGTTAAAACTAGAAATATTTCATTAGAAAAAAAGGGAAATAAAATCTTACCAATTCCTGGCATTATATAAAACCTGTCATTGACTTCTGGATCTACTTCTGAGGTAACTATCTTCACTTTAGGAAAGGCATATGCTATGGTGTGAACACCTACAAAAAAATTAAAAAAAAAACAATGAGGTTTGCCAAGTAAACTCTGTCTTTGTGTCATTTCATCAATTAAACCTTTTATTCCCAATGATTCCTTTTGGAATCATAAAAATTGTGATTTTTTTTTCTCACAAAGTTAAAACTATCATTTAATACAATAAAATTTTATTAAATTCTGCAAACATTTTTCGATAAAATATTTTTTTTGTATCATTAGATGGAAGAATCTTGCCTTTATGTCTTTTGAAGAATTAAATTATGTTTGTTGTAGTTAAATGAAAATATGCCAAAACATGTTAAAAATAAAATTTACTTGGGAATAATTTTATTAGAAAAATTGGCACTACATTCTTCATGCTTGTACTTTTAAATGTTTAATTTAAAATATTTTTAACAAATAAACTTTTGAAAAATTATTAAAATTTACTCAAAAGTTACGATTCCAATTTTTTTTTACCCTTACATTTTAGTTAAAAAATTAAGAACTTACCCCCTGCATTTCACCATTTCTTTTTGGTTGCACAATGAGTCTATTTTTACAAATTTTAGAATAATAAAAAGCTGGGATTAAAGGTGTTAAAACTCTAAACAAGCAACAACTTTCGTTACCGCTAAAAGTAACTTAGTTTACAGTTAGTTACTTTTTGAAAAATCTAGCGCCATTACCTAAAGAGAGAAACTGTTACAAGTAACATGTTACTCCAATTTCTGATGTTTACCAATTAAACTGCCTTTGTGCCATTTCATAAACCCTGAACAAGCATCCCACTCACCGGATTCCGCCATAAGCAGCGAGCACAGCATGATGTTCTCTTCCGGGACATCGTGGTCCAAAAGTACCCGGATTGCCATCATTGCTGCAGCTCCGGTGGCAACAGTGGCATCCATCAAGATGATGAAGTAGTCCTTGATGTCTTTGGGGAGCCGGAGGTAGTACAGCTAGAGAGGGGATTTGAATTCTGTTTTAATTTGCTTAAGGATTGCTAAACTTGCAACCGATATATTTTACCTTGTATCTTCAACTACAGTCCCTGGACAAATTATTAAACGCACTGTATTTTTTTTAGTAATTTTATGTTTCTTAAGAGTTTTTATGCAATAATGGTATATTTAAACTACAATATTATTGATTTTTATTTAAAAGAATTGTTGTAGACTACATATTTGTATTTATTTTAAGATAATTATGATTAAGATTAATTTATATTAATTATTTATTATAAGATTATTTATGTGTGGAATCATCATCCTCAAATGCAGGAGACAGTATAGTCTTGCATTGATAGCATGTCGCGCAGAATTAAAGCTTTGATAGCGGCTAAAGGTGGCTCAACTAAATATTGACTTTTACTAACATTAATTTCACTTTTCTTTAAAACTTAATAAACTTATGCTTTTCTAAATTAATGCTGTTTTATTTATGTCAAATAAATCGGTAATTGATTGGATAATATAAAAATAAAAAACAAATCAATTTAAAATAATAAAACGGTACAATATCACCCGGTAATTAATATTTTACATGAAATCTTGCAGTGCGTCTAATAATTTGTGCAGGGACTGTAACTGAGGGATATAAACATCTAAACCGTTGAGGGAGTATTACTTTTTCCAACAAAACACATAACTTTTAAAAATTAGCAAAACTATTATTTTAATAAATTTTAAAAGTGTTTGAGCGTTTTACAACCATTTACTAATGAATTTCAATTTTAAAAACAGCATTGAGTCAAACTATTTATTAACATCTCGTGAAATGAAAACTAAACTCTGGCCTGTTTATTTATTGTTCGGATGCTCAAGCAACAGCAAAAGTTTGAAATGATTTTTTCAGATAAAAAAGCCTCATTGGGACACAATTATCAATAAAATAAAATTACTTAGCAGCTTTTCAAACAGTAGCTTTTTGCTTGTTGTCCTGTGAAATTTTAAACCATATTGATGGATTTCTTTTACAGAGTTTTAAAAAGTTCAGCAATTGGATGGGCAAAGTAATTTTAACAAAGATATTGTTTTGCATAATCTTTCAGATTAATATTTATTATATAAAAGTTTTTTTACCTCAGGTTCCCCTGTGTCCTGATTGGTCTGTATGAGAATTTTGCCAAGGCGGACATCTTTGAGAACATCACAGAGAGCCTGTTCCATGGTTTCTCCTGCTCGGAGAATAGACACTCCACAGATCTTCAAATACAAAATAAACAACATTATTAAATGATATATTTAACAAAAAATACATAAAATCACTATAGCTTAACTTAATTATCAATAAAAGTAACATCAAAATGGTTACGTGTGTTTAGTAATACCAAGCATTCTAGAAATAGAATTCTTAAAGTAGTTACAAATCTATCTTGAATGATATAGAAATACACAGCCATTATTAATTATCATACTATTATTTCATATTATGTTAAAAAGGTAGCAGAAAAATTTTAAAACTAGTTTTCTTTAACATTTCATTGATAAAAAGCATTTCACTTTATTTCAAAAATGATATCATCAACTTTAATATGCTTACCTTTTCTATAGCTATTCTTTTTCCTTGATAAGGTATACCTTGTGGAGTGTCAACACTAATAGCCTGAAATTATAAGAACACAAAAAATTAAAGACATGAAAATACCTTACAAAAAAATTGGTGTATTGTAGTGATGGTAGAATCACAGAATGTACACATAAGCAAAATATCACAGTCAACTTAACTTGCCTGTGGTAATATATGGCTCAACAGGAGTACTATCGAATGGAGTACGTAATAATATCCCCTTAAATACATTCTTTAAAAACATGCTTGCCTTTTTCAATCAGTGGGAACGCTGTCTTGCCCTTGGAAAATATTCACCAAGAAAATCAGTACTGGGGGATTTTAAGCTTGGGCCACAGTTACCCAGTGAAAATTTTGAGGTTTTCTCTTTTCCACAACATCAATAGCCTCTCTACCAAGTAATAGTTTGCCATGCAGAAAACCTCGAGCACCACCAGTTGAACACGTTCCACCGGGGCCTATTTTAATTTGTTTTTCTGTGAGGCGGCGTTCAAATTAAGTCAGCGCTTCATCTGGCGGAGCGCGATTTTTGCCTGTTCACACCGGCATAACTGCAAGGGTCAGCCAGCACTTTGCTTGAAATGTGTTTTAACCAATTACAAACAAATAATAAATAATTATGTTATAAATAGAGCAATGTAGAATTATTATGTTAATTTTGTAGATTTTGAGCTACATTTATAAACTGTATTATTATGTTGTTATTGAACAAAACTTATCCGCCACAGTTTTTTAATGAAAGTACGTTATATTTTTATTCTTTTAATTTTCAACGTCTAATAACACAATCTAGTGCGGGCCACCGTGGCTCGCGCCGGCGTTAACGTGTTAATTGTGGACAAGACGTAAAATCTGACTTACCTTGAATGGAATCATGGAGAGGGAGAACTCAATGAGCAGCCGCATGAGTCTTTTAGAGTAGAAGATGAACTCATCTCGGACAGTGTGTCGGTCCCTAATGAATGTGTACAAGCCCTTGATCTGGGATGTCGAGGGTAGAATGGACAAACCTTCTGGCAATGGCTGGCCACTGTGGCACTGGGCAAGCTTAGTCCTGAAGAGGAAATGATAGAAGATTTAGAATGATTTGGACGGCAGAATTACTTTTTGGTCTGTTGTGTGTCTTAAATCCTCTAAAGGGTATATCGCATGAGGGAAAATTCTCCAAACCAACCCTCAACTGAAGCATATCTTCAACGCTAAACTCAAAAGATGGATGTAATCCGCCGTTTGCTATGACAGTTGAGGTTGAAAAAAGTAGTTTCAACGTCATCAACCTGCACGACCTGGTTAATCCATCTAGAATTTGAAGTAATCAGATTACTGCTTTGGTTGCAGCAAGAGATACTATGTCATTTTGAAGCATGCATTACATGAGGATGAAGTTTTATTTATGACTGCCCGAAAATAAAATATGCGAGCAACCGCTCATTCAACACTGGAAACTTTATCCAACTTCATGAAATCGAGATAAAAGTTGAAGACCGAGCTGAGAGTTTAATGCATGAGGGTCCATGTGATATGCCCTTAACCATTACTGAGCACCTTTCAAGGTAGGTATGTTTGAATTATCGTTGCACTAGAGCTACACGAGGGCTATTGGTAACGGGCGTCGTAATTTAGAACCACAGTCAAGTGACGAGCCGACACCTGAATAGGCACCCAACGCAACCGTTAAGGGCGACATCATACGCAGCGTAGGGACTTTGGAGCATATTTAACGTGCACTCCCTCTACACGGGGTATTATTCGTCGGACATATTTGGGCTGCACGGGCGAGTACCTTTCAAGAGGAAACGTATATTAATAGAGGCATAACATTTGTTGAAGTTGAGGTAAAAAGTGCCTGTGTGGTTGCTGTTGGTGTTTTTCAAGACAAGAATTACAATTATGTAATCTGAAAATGTTTGTAGATGTAGCATTAAAGGTTTTTTTAATTTTATATGTAAAAGTTATAATTCAATTAGGATTATTAAATAATTGCATATGGTTATCATGACATTAAACTTAATTAAAACTTTTAAGTTACCAACAAAAGAGAGAATATATGCAACTGCCAATGCAACTATACATATAAATAGACACATACATATGAAATATACATATACACATGTCCTGTTCTATAGGCCGTGAATCTCTATTTGCCATGTTAAAAACACTGCTGTTGAAATATATGGCACCTAAACATTTAAAACATAGAGAATATTTTGGGAAGATGAATAAACACATTTCAGGTTTAAAAGAAGTTGCAAAAGATCCTACTCACCTTAATTTAAGCCCTCTCTAAAATAAAATTTAAAAAAGAATTAAACCATAGGACTTTATTGCAAAGAAAATTTTTAAGCAAATCAAAATAGATCATTTACAAGAAATAAGTAACTTTATTACAAGAAAATATTTTAATTAAAAATTAAATTTAATTAAAATTAAATCTTAAATTTATGTGAACTAAAAGCTTATGTACTAATGTTAAAGTGTGTTTCCTTCATGCACTAAGTGATTTTTACCAAAACAAACCATAGTATAATTTTGTCACATCATTGTATTCAGAAATAAGATAAATAAAGCAAAGTTACTTAGTATAACAAATAATAGAATTCTAATAGACATGCAGTATGCCTACCAGTTGCAACTGTGTGTGTACATGTTGAACAATTAGCGAAATGGCAATTTCATTTTCACCACCTAAGGAAAGGAGGGAAAAAATCCTATAATATAAAGTAGTTATTCTACATGTTTATTAAGTAGGATTAATAATGGAAAATCTCCAGCTTTTCTAATATTAGAAATCTCAAGAAATTTTATCAAGGAAATATTTGACAATTTTAATGTTGAAAAACATACGGCAATTAAACTAAATTTTTTTAATAAATTAAAATACATAACAGCACTTTTTAAGAATTCAAAATTCACTTATAAAATAAAAACATTAGCAACAAAGTTTTGAAATAAAAATATTCCATGAAAGTTTGGAAAACATTTATAGAATTGCAAATTTTTCACGTAATTAGTTTTCTTTGTCAGAAAATTGTTTCACTAGTGTAAGACCATTTAAAGGCACGAGACACACCCCTGATAGTGTGTTCGTAAAACAATTTTAAGCAATGCTAATTATTTTGCAAGCCTTATTACAATAGATCATATATTCTTCATGTTACAATTGACAAAACTGCAAATTCTAGGGATTGGCGATTTTTGAAAGCAGTATCCTTGACAGTATCCAGCATTTCAGCCTTGTGTTTTTGCACATTCATGGTTTTGTCATTTGACGAACAACATTATATACCTTAAATTTCAATAAGGAATAGGATACTGAATTGAAATACGAGTATATTGCACAGTTTGTGCGTCATTGAACACTTGCTTCTGATGATCAATTTCAAGAGCTAAACTGTCCGTCACAGATTGTTTAAAGACTTTCTTCTACAGGGCTTCAGCGTAATAAGCCCGAGTTGTATTTACTGCTCAATTAGTTTATAAGATTCAGTAAAGTTTTAGAACACATATATAAGCACTTTCAAAAGGGTCCATAGTTCACTCATAAAATAAAAATTTTAGAAACAATTTTTAAATAAAAAATGGAAAATCTTTTTTAAAAAATGTAAAAATCTTCAAAAGCTGATTACTTTTAATATTAAACAATCTTGGAAAAAATTAACTGATGTTATAGACTTTGCAGCCAATAGACTTATTTAAATCGTCCATTGAAGAATATTATTGGAAACTATACTCAATAATAAAAAAAATAGGATGCAGTAAAATTTCACGAGATGAGCTTACCTCTGGGCACTATCAGGTCGGCATGTACGACAGTAGGTGCAATGTAGTAGTCGAAGGCTGGTTTGACAAACTTCTCATACTGCTTAATAACCCCTTCAAGGTCGCGACCTCTTTCCATTATATCCCTACGGAGCCTCCTGGCCAGGCGGATGTCAGAGTCGGTCTCGATGTACACTTTCATGTCCATGAGCTAGAAAAAGATTGCATTTCATTAAGACCAGGAATTAAGTTGTTCCCACTCGGGGAAAATTAACTCATTACTAATTAAAATAACTTACTTCTATCAGCTCCTTGTGAGCAAATACTAATATTCCTTCAAATATAATGACATTTGCACCATACATGGTTTTCTGTAAAATAAAAATACTTTTAATATGTCAAATATTGTGACATATGTCAATACTTAAAGCCAATCAACCATAACTTAAACACTAAAAGAGTAATTCAGAATCGTTTCAATATTAAAAACCACATCACAGTGAACACCACAAAGGAAAAACAGACCACAGAACTTAGTACAGCGGTTCCCAACCTGGGCGATTTGTGTTATCAAGGGGGCAAAAAATACTTGGGGGCGATCAGTATTCAAAGTAGAGGGAAAATTAAAATAATGTTGTACCTTTGTAAAGTAAAACCATTCTCCAACCATAACCAAACCAGCCAATTTTTACATTCAACTCTCTTAAATTTTCTAGAAACCAGTAAAAATATCTTAGTTAATTATTTCACTTTTAATCTTTAAAAATATGTGTTTTATGTTTTTTCTATTTTATTTAAAAGTGAACGGATAAAGACCGGATAAAGCTTCTTTGGTTGCTTTTATAAACGGTTAGTAAGTGTTATAAAACTGTTTTATAGTTACACTTTAACTCAAATTATGATTAGACATAACATGAAAATTAAAAGGGGGCGATGGATGTTGATCAACCTAAAATACGAGGCGATGGCCCAGAAAAGGTTGGGAACCACAGACTTAGTATTTAGAAAGAAACTTAGGAAAGTAGCATTAACATTAAGTTTTGCGAAGAAATAATTTTTTTTTGTTGCATTAAAATTCCGATTTATACAGACAAAAAGTATAAGAGATAGGTCCCTGATGTCATAGGTTTTAAACAAAAAGAAAATTAAAATCTGGCATTAAGTTGAGAATGGAACAGGCAGGAAGAAGCCTTCACCATGCCAATACCCTAATTTTCATTTCATTCTTTAGAATTAAAATTAAAAAAAAAAACAATAAAAATTACCATTTTCTTCTCTCTAGAGTGAGACATGAAATTGTAGATGGGCACGTCCACACTTTTTCCCTCCTTAAGCTTCCGAACTGTCTCAATTAGCAGCTCAAAATCAAATGCGTCCGGATGGTCAAAGTTGTAATCATTTTGCTTTGCACGCCTGTGGTCATCTTCATTTAGGACCTGGAAAATTAAAATGAATCAAATTGTGATAGCAGCAGTTCACTCTGTATATATTAATTTAAATAACTTTTGCCATTTCGGTAAAATGAACAAAAAATCAAATGATTAATTATTTTACATTCCTGCCTTGATATCATTTTAAATAAATATATAAATCATTCTTTAAATTCGGTTGCTTTTTTAGAACTCAAAGGGTACTTATTGATACCAGGGTTCTAAATTAACAGTCGCTTGTCGCAAAATTAGACTAAATACTACTATTTTGCGATTTCAAAATAAATGATTAAATTTAGTCGCATTGCGAATGGTTTTATTTTTAATGAAAAAATAATCAGAAGATCTTGAAAAAATAATCATCTAAAAATCATGATACTCCGCAATCTTAACTTCTAAAAACTCCAGCTCCCATGAAATTGAGAAACACCGGCGTTTCTACATGTGACTTAATCAATATCTCAGTCAATGCAGACTTTCAATACGTAAAAATTAAAAAAAAATTCAATACATATTTTCCCAAAAATGCTCCCAGATAATTACAGACATTATTTGCTCCTAGTCTTTTAAGTTATTATCTCAGATTTCTCCTAAATATTTTCATCAAATTTTTAAAACACTGATCTATACTTAAATAATTAGGATAAAAATATGCACACAAAAAACAATAAAATCAGTAGATTCAAGGAGGCATTTGAATACTGATACATAATTTTTTTTACAAGCATTTAACACAACCAACTTTTACCAACACAGACCAAAGGGCTCATTGTTTATCCTAAAGTTAAACTACACACTGTTCATACACACATTGTACAAGACAAAAAGCCCCACCTTATAAAAGGAATCCATGCTGAGTAGTGTCACCCATGGAACATCCAAGGCTTCAATCACTTTTCTGGCCACTGTTGTTTTGCCAGATGCACTGCCACCACAGATGCCTGTCAAAAATAAACATGAACTTTAACAATTTCAAAATATAACAGGGTTATGATTTTACCCAACCCATCAAAAAACCCAAGTGGGTATTTGAACTTAAAATTGCCTTCACTGAAAATTGAAAAAAGTAAAAACTTTTTATACATCCAAAAAATATACATTTCATATCATTTTTAATATTTTAGTATTATTCTTAATATATTTTTACATTTTTGTACCTTCAATATTTAAAATGCATTTACAAATTTAAATTTATACTAATTATTTAACAATTAAATATAACAAATACACTTTTTTAAATTCTAATTTAAATTTCTATCGTTACAATATTCCGGATTATATAATTTTACACATACACAAACAAACAATACTTGGTTCTAGACAATACATTTATAAATTTAAATATACATTTATCTAACAACTATATGCAATTATTTTTTAATTGTTCTAATTTAAATTACATCATTCCTGATTATCTCTCTCAAGTTAGTTTTAAAAATTGTAATGTATAGATAAGTAATTAAAACTTCCCTAAATAAATCACAAAATCCAGAAAAACCCATAAACTCTGAAAAAAAACCTAAAACCCCCGAAAAAAACCAAAAACCCAAGTGGGTTGGGTTTTTCATGAAAAAAAATGGGTTTTTAACAACCCTGAAATATGAGCACTAAAGAAAAAGAGTTTTTCAGAACTCAAATGATGAGTCATCTGGATCCACCGCTGCCAACAACCGGTAGCTTTGATCTTTATCTATAGACAATGAACTATCAGCGGAATCTCCAGATTCCAGTAATGTAGCGCCATCACCTGTGCCCGAAAATGAAAAGGGCTAAAATACTCGGGTAAGATGTCCACCAACGGACTCGCTTATTCTTAAGAGAGGAGCTCTGGTGTCCAAGAAGAGGAACTTTAAGTAAATGACGCAAGTAACGTAGAAGCTGTCCAGCAACCTTGTTATTTAAAAACACTTGTACTGAGATTTTCTATTAGTAGATTTTTATATTTTACTGTGGTTTGCTGTGAATAGAAAAAAAATACTTAAATTTTCAACTGAAGAGCTTAGTGACATTTTTGAAAAAATGGAGATTTTTGTGTCAATTAACACATTATTCCCTCCTTTAGAGATCAAAAGTTTCCCTTTTTTTATAAACTTTAAGTTGAGCATATTATTTGCAGTTTGCAAGCACCATTTTTAAAGGATCGTTTTTACGGTTTTTAACGGATAAGCGTAAACTAACATCTTCCAAACATATTTTCTCGTTTTCACCTCTTTGTCACTTAGCATGTTCTTCCACTAAGCTCTTCAACTGTTTAATTCGCAGCACCAACTACAAAACTATGACGAAAGGTTCCACCAACTGCCCATGAGTGTCGTACCAGGGCGGCCTCCCAGCTGTGTAGATGGTCCTCTGACGCGTCCTAAGCACCGGCTTCCATATCACAGAGGACTTATTTGGGGAGTTCCGTTCCCGTTTACAGCGGTAGAAAAAGGTGACTCCGCATGTAGGTTTATATTAAAGCTTTAACACTATGTATTTTGTATTATTGAATCGTATATTTATGCCACACTATAAGCAGTTTTTAAGGACATTGTTATTGGATTTTAAAATACAATCCATTCACAGGATATGCGAAGTCGAAGATTATTTCAAAACTGAAAACAGACGTCATACCAACTTCTCCCTCATCCCCCTATAACTTAGACCAACTTAGAGGGTTACTCTTGTATGTGATTGCAAGATAACATCCCACACTGCTATTGACAGCTTTATTTTTGCAATCAATCCATGACGAAAGGTTCCACCAACTGCCCATGGGTGTCGTACCAGGGCGGCCTCCCACCAGTGTAGATGGTCCTCCGACACATCCTAAGCACTGGCTCCCGTAATACGGCAGATTCGGACGAGGACCAGGTCCATTCCCATTTAGGGTAGTGGAAATTAGTAACTCATCATGAGTGTTTATTTTAAATCTTAATTTTAACATGTATTTTGTATTATTAAATCATACATTTATGCACCAAATGCAACACTCTAAGCAGCTTAGGACATTGTTATAGGATTTTTTAAAGTACAATCTGTTTCCAGGATGGCAGAGTTGAAGATTATTCCGGGATCTGAAAACAGACACTTCACGCCATACCAACTTACCTATCATTCCCCATAACTTTAGAAAAACCAACTCGGATCGCTTATATTGCATACGATTGAAAAATGATTGCAAAATAACATCACATTGCATCACACCCTGGAATTTTCAGCCTTATTTCTACAAAGAACACACAACTACCAACCTATGACGAAAGGCTCCACCAACTGCCCGTGAGTGTCGTACCAAGGCGGCCTCCCAGCAGTGTAGATGGTCCTCTGACGCGTCCTCAGCACCGGCTCCCGTAATACAGCAGATTTGGACGAGGACCAAGTCCGTTCCCTTTTACGGCGGTGGGCAGTAGGGGCGGGGGAAACAGGGGAGGAGGGCGGGACCTCGACCTCCACCCCTTCATCCTCAAAAGGGAGCTCATCACCACTGCCACTAGAAGAGAAATGTATGTTAATATTATTATGAATTTATATTGGCTATTAGACCTATTCCATTGCTCAGATTAAATTCGAAGATAGATTTTTACTGATTATTATCTTTTTAAAAGATGACTCGAAATTACGAACACACACAGAACTTTATTTCACATGTTGTTAATAGAGAAGAGAAAGTGATGCCATTCTGAAAAATACAAATTGTCAGCAGCAACTGATGGCTTTACACCAACGTGAATTATTTGTCACATCAAATAAAAAAAATATGCATGGAATCAGTCTTTTGTCCCTTAATAGAGTAGATAAAATGAGGACCAAGCATGCTTGGGAACTAAACATAGGGGGCAGAGGAAATAGAAGTGGAGGGCAGGACTTGACCACCACTTGCTTCTCAAAAGGGAGCTCATCACTACTGCCACTGGAAGCGAGAAATGTATGTCAGCATGCAAGGAATCAGTCTTTTGTCTCTTAAAGGAGGATTGATATGAGGGCCAAGCATGCTTGGGAACTAAATACTGAAGGTTTTGTGTGAGGTTGAGCTACTGATCGAGACATGCTTTGCACATCAGAGCCCTTTATCAAGAAATAAATCAACACAGCAAGGCTTGGCCCACTATTGTCTGGCAGCCACTGTTTAGTTTAGAAAAGCACTAGCTTTGTATACTTAGTTGGCGGTTTTATATACTTCGATGAGGACCAAGCGTGCTTGGGATCTAAACACCGGAGGTTCTGTGTGAGGTTGATCACCCGACTGAGACACATGATTTGCATCCTAGAACCCTTTATCAGGAAATAGATGCAGCAAGCCTTGGACTACTAATGTCTGTCATGCCACCGAGTTTAGTTAAGTAAAGCATTAGCGTTATCAGAGTAGCAGACATGTATCCTTAACAAGAAGTTCTAAGAAAACTAAAATGCAATTACCTACTTTCCTGTTACTCTATTACTCATCAAAATTCTTATCGAAAAACAAGCATGTATATGTAACAGTATCTGTCGCCTAGAACTAACCTTGACTAAAAATTAAATTTCAATGCTAATTAAATGAGCTGATCGTTGACGGGCATGTAGACAGTTGTCCATCTGTTTCTGGACAGAGACATTCAATAGAATGGACTGCACATTGGAAACCCAAATGCGTCCTCATCATCTTCGGGTCGCAGTCATATGACTGACGAGTGACCATGGCGAGTTTACCATTTGGCGAGTTTTTCTACAACGACTTGAAGATATGAGGCTGACAATCTAGTGGTATGAAAAAGAAGTTGAGAAAGGAACATAGATGAATCTATTTCAATTCATTAGCTGTTCAACTTAAAAAATGTTCGACTTTTTAAATATTAGTAACAATAGTAACTCAAAAACTATGATTCCAAAAACAAGATTTTTTTTTGCTCAAATGTACCAAAAATATTCTACTTCTAAGCTGTCAATGTTCAGACCATTAATTTAATTGACTTGTGATGTTGAAGACGTTATTGGAAACTGCTTTACTATTGAATGTGCAGTCCATTCTATTTAATGTCTCTGTTTCTGGATAGGTACTTTGTTACAGGTTCACTTTTTTTTGTTTGGTATTGAACCGAGTGGCAACGGTTCGAGAGATGATAGTTTTAAAGAAGAAAGGATAATGTTGGTTTAAAAAAGTTTAAGTTTTCCTTTTTGTATGAGGAACTTATTAAATACTCTCAATGTCTCAGCTAAAGTAAGGATATAGAGATTGCATATTAACAAGTTATATATCAAAGGCTGTGTCCTTAATTGTTTTTTTATAACTAGTGTGTATAATATAGTATAATTTATATTTGTATGTAAATAATTGCATAAACTTTAGCAATGAATTGAAGATTTCAGAACCACATAGAAATTAAAGGTTCAGTACATTTCAGCTGAAAACTTCTAGTAAGATACAAACAAAGTTATAATTTAATATCTGAATTGCGTGATAGAAGTAAATATGATAGGTGAAGATGTAAGTAAGGTACAGAGATGAGGTAATAAGATTTATTACTGTTCCGGGCAGCGAGAAAACGCCTACACTGCCCGCAAACCACGAGAACTAATACAAAATTCAAAAAAATCATCCCACGCAGGGGAGGGGGGGGGGGGGAGAGAAAGTAAGACCCTAATTGGAGGAGAACCCCTATAGCAACAAGATGAGAAAAAGGGATCCTCTCAGAGGGGCCCCATATGGGAATGTGGTTATCTCCAACCCCCGTGAGTATCTCCAACAATATCAGTCATTCCTTTTTTAAATTACAAGCCGTTTTTATATTAAAAAAAGGGATGGTTTACTTTAAAAAATTAAACTAAAAACAACTCAATGAACAAATAAAAGTTAATTAAATTCACACATAGTAGCCATGAATTTAAAAACTGGTCTCACTAGTTGTAAACAGTTTTATTAACCTTGTTAATATTATTTTCTTAAAAAATAGCTATTTAAAATTACGCAATACTGACCTATCGCTTCGTTCCAAATGTCCGCTGAATACAGACGATCGAATTAAATCCATTCTTTGAAAAAAAGTGAAATCCCACTGCACGATTTCACCAACATAAACAACACATTACGATCAATCGCAATTTCAATGAATGAAAGCAACTTAGCCGGATACGACACCACGTGTAAATCAAAGCATTTTCCCAAATACGAAACAAATTCGATCGCACTTTAGATATCAACAAAACTGATTAATTAATTTCTTATCTTTATGTTAGAGCGGCATCAATCTCTGCAGCAGCGTGGCCTTATTTACACGTAATTGCGCATAATGTGCATAAATATTGATGAAATAAAAAAATATTTATTACTAAAACCAATGTACAGGCACCGGTGTTTACAGCATTTGAATGCATAAAATTTAAAAGGAAAAAATTCAAAATTTTTGAATGTAATTTTACTTACTAAATACGCATGATTATCAACTTCTGGGAAAAAAGACAATTTTTTTAATATATTATATGGACACCGGTTTGTTGTTATTTTAACGCCTCCAAAATTGGACCAATCACATCAGGGATTACATTCTTGCGTCATCTATGGGGGCAACGATCATGTAATTTTTTTCGTCACCCACATAAAATTTAGAGGTCATGGGACCTTTTTTTAGAGCGATTTATTTTATTATTTGACAAGAGTGAACATTGTTACCAGTCCGAACTTGCAGAACTTGGGGGATCGAAGAAACTCACGTTCGCCATTGCTCTATTGTTTACGCGAAAAAAGCGCTACCTGTGTTTAATATTCAAATCTTTATAAAATTTAAAATTCGAAAATAATTGAAAGTGGCTACACTATTTTTTTTTTATGAAATCGCCCTTTTTATAAAATAATAATTATTTTTTTTTTGTCAAAGTATTGAAAGAGTCTAATAAAATAATTAGATTTGTTACTTTTAGAACCCTTTACCCTTTGAAAAGGTGAGGCGCTGCCGTAATGCGTGATCTATTTTTAAAACGCGCTTTTCTCAACTCTTTATCACCAGAAAAGATTTGGGAATCAGACCGTCTCAAAATGTTTAAGATAGACAATCCCGCGCAATTTTAAATTCAAAATATAATTAATTTAAGATAAATACAAGAATTTGAAAGCATATATATAACTTATCGAGATATTTTTTGACATGGAAAAGACAAAAAAATGGTC
Organism: Oedothorax gibbosus; assembly: GCA_019343175.1. Classification (NCBI taxonomy): domain Eukaryota; kingdom Metazoa; phylum Arthropoda; class Arachnida; order Araneae; family Linyphiidae; genus Oedothorax; species Oedothorax gibbosus. The sequence continues at coordinate 5,917,017 of CM033270.1, read as the reverse complement.
TGTAATTTAAAATGTCACAAGATTAGGAATTGGAAAACGATCGAAAAATTGAACGCGCGAATGGGGGGGGGGGGGGGGGCATAGAATACTAGTTTGGATTTAAAAAAAAAATCTTTTAATGATAATAAAATAAACTTTCAATCTAGAAATGTCTAAAAACAATATTTATAGTATTTATACCTTTTGTTCTGAATACTCGTCGACTTCGATCTAAAAGGCGGCGATATATGTATATATGAAGTAGAATAACATCTACTTCACAGTAGAGCATATGTCACATATATACTACATAAATTCTCCAGCACTTACTTTCTTTGTCCTGTAGCATTTCCTTCGGTCTCCATTGTGAATTAATTCATCGGGAAAAAAACGATGCGAAACGTATAACAAGCGCACGCTCCGTTTAGTTTCGGAAAATGGAACAATAACTGAAATTTCACAATCGGTGCCGAGTGAAAGTGAAAATTATTTTTTCCCCCTTTTCGGACTGTCACTTCTCTCTGGTTGCCGTTGTTTCGCAAGATCCAAAAAACAAGCTAGTTCTAGGAAAAAATTAAAACTGCATCGGTGTCCGACAAATTTTAGTTTTCAGTACGAAATTTTTTTTTCAGTTAAGAACTTTCACGTATTCATTTTAAATGAATAAAATTTTCTCGTTGGATATTGTTTTTAGCGCGATTTCTCAATAGAATGTGTGCGGCCAGACGTTTTGGGCGCATCCGGGAGGAGGAAGGGCTTCGCTTATGGTAACAATAGTAAAATGTACACAATTAAACAATGTTCAGTGTCACAATTAAATTTTATAAATGATTTATATGGGTGATAGTATAAGTAATGTTACAAATGGCACTCATTTGACTATCAATCAAAAAACACCACAATAGTAATTAAAAAAAAAAAAGTAATCAAATAAATGAATTTTTTTACACAGATTTTATCCTTATTAAAGTTTAAAAAAAAATACAATACTATTTTAACCAAATACAACAAGTTATAAATTTCTGATCAACCCTCTAACCAGGAGAAGGATGTTTATAAAAAAAAATATTCAATAATTTATATGAAATGACTTCAATTTTTAATCAGGATTAAATAAAAAAAACTCTGAAGAGTACGTTATAGATTCATTTTTTTTAAAGTTTATTAAACACTAGCAAATAAATACCGATTCTGCGCAGAGACTAAAAAATATATAATCGATCTAAGTATAATATATTAAATCTGCTACAGGTGGTAAGCTTATATCATTATTCGTTTTATTGCAAGGGATTGGACGTTTCTGTCGTTATAAACGAGTTGTCATTAATGTAACCGAAAATTTGAATGGAAACGTGGAAACCGAAGAAAAAAAAGATGTCGTTTTCAAAAATGTTATCAAATACGGTTGATTTAAGGTGATGTAAAACTCCATTTTTTAAAAAATGTATATTATATAATTTTTAATATAACATTGCTGGCGGTGTATGAGAAAAAAACGGTTTCCGGTTTAGACCGGCCTCATAAAAAACCCCGGGTTTTTGGTCAAAATCGAGGGGGGGAAAACGGTTTCAGTTTAACCATCTCTAACTTTATGACGGTAAACTACGCATTTGTGCCATGTTACGACAGTCAAACAAATATATAGTTTAAAATGTTATAGATAAGAACACACACAAACAAAACATTTGTAATTTTTATTATTATAAATGTGTATTGCTGTGGAGACCAGACAAAACCAAACAATTTTAAGTGTGCAGTGTATAAGAAGGTAAAATTATTTTCTTTTAAAGAAAACTTATTAATTTACACAATTTTTAGCACCTTTTGTTCATGATGCGTAACAGACCAGCTGTTAAACATCCAATTTAATAACAAAACAGAATAAACAAAAAGGGAATGTTGAATTTTACATTACAATGTCATCACACGCATATCTATTTATATAACAATTAAATGATTAAAAAAAACAAAGCAACAAATAACTTGGACTCTGATTGAATCTATGAGGCATAACGCAATGAAGTTAATTCAAATTTATTTAATAAATGTTTTAAAAAGGCACTAGTATAAAAATATTGACTATGACACAGATATGCTACTAATTTCTTTGAAAGTACAACAAATTGATGTCTTAATACAAAATTGTAAAAGTTTTATACCTACTTTAAGGAGTAACAAAATTCAGTGATTGAAATTACATTGAGGAATTAGATAATGACATTACAATGATACTAAAGTATAAAACGCTAAGATACGATTTCCCCAGTTAAACATTTCATTCAAAGAAATAGTTTATGATACTTTTGCCATAGCAATAGAAGTAAAAAGTGTTATAAGGTAACAGTGAATTCTTCTTAGTTTTAACCCTTTCAGTCCCAACTTTTTATTTTTTATTCTAAAAATCTAAAATTTGTGAAATAGATTCATTATCTATACAAAATGAAATGGTAAAAAGAGGGAGGAAAAAATCTTAATTTTTCAACTAAAATTTAAGGAATTTTTTTTGGAACTGTAACTTTTGAATCGATTATAACAATATTTTTTTGAAACTTTATTTGTTAAAAATATTTAAAATTAAATTTAAAACATTTAAAAATGCAAGCATGAAGAATAGAGGGTCAATTTATTTAAATAAAATTATTCCAGTGTGAATTATTTTTTTCATTTAACTATAACAAACATTATTTAATTCGTCAAGAGACACGATTCTTCCATCTAATGATACAAAAAGAAAATATAACTTTATAGAAAAATTTATGAAGAATTCAATGAAATTTATTTAAAATAAGTGCAAGTTTAACTTACTGACAAAAAAAAATCACAAGGTGATGATTCCAAATGGAATTATTGGAAGTGAAAGGGTTAAAAGTTAAAACAAAGTTCTAATAAAAATCTATCACTACATAAATACTGTTATTGAAACAGCTGTTAGCTGCATAGTTTTAGAAAAGAGGAATGACATATTTTCACTTAAAACACTACCGAGACATTTAAGAGCTCTTCGTAGATGTAGAAAAACCCCTAAGTTATTTATAAAAGCTTTAAAAATTACATTCAATTGACATAGAGTGTGTAATGTGATTTTAATATTAGATTTATAGTTATATCAATGTTTTAATTAAATCGGAATAGATTCTTTTACTTAAATTAGAATTTACCTTGAACTGATATTTAATGACGAAACAAAATATAAATAATTTCTTTTTAAAGTATCTTGAAAAAATATTAAGAGTTTTTAGAATTGGTACACAAAAAAAAAAAAAAAGAAATTCAAAGTACATCTTAAACAGCTTCATATTTTAAAGGGTTTTTAAGGTCCAGTAAGAAACTTCAAAATAACAACTGAACTAACTTGTGAACATGTTTGCTATATATTCTATTATACATAAGAAATAGCTGCCTAACTTTAATGTCAATAGTAGTTGAATTGTGCATCCTTAGCTAAAATGTCTTCAAAAGGCATTCCTAAGTTTTTTTTTTATAATATTTACAATTCTATAAGAAAAGGTTTCGATATTGTAGATAATCAAATAAAAATTAACAATTTTATGATATCTTATTTCCAAGACAAAACATTTGGTTCAATGTGTGGATTCAGTGCCGATTTGTGCCAATTTTTAAGTAACATTGTGCTCAGTGTTCTAGTACACTATTCTCAACAAGAAAAAACTAACTTGGGTTAGTTAAAATATAAACAAGAACGTGATTTCATATTTTGTTTCACTTTTATTATCACAGATTATAAAACACATAATAGCTGCTTTCAATTTTTTTTAAACAATTGATTAAAAGTCAATCATTGTAAAGTATAAGGATAAGAAACGATAGGTTGAATTAATATTGCATTGGAGCTACACACAGACAATGTAGGAGAAAAAAATATTTATCTAGAAATATAACATTCAATTTTTAAAATAGGAACTACATGACTAAATGATTTTAGACTATTAACTCCGTCTTCTGAATTCGATTATCAACGATCAGGATGTACACTGTGTATGTTATCTTGGTGTATATGCTTTTTCTCAAGAAATTAAGCCTGGGAGTGAAGGGGTTAACCTTTAATATGCATGTAAATACTCAACTAGACATCCGTTTCTAATGTGAACAAACATTTTTAAAAAACCTATATAAATTACATTTTATAAATATTGCATATAGAAGGTAAAAATCTCAGGAGGGTACTTATGAATTAATTTACCACAAATATACAATCAAAAAATTTATTAGTTATTTTAAGAGACTTTGTGCCGATTTATTTCAAATAGTTTAAAAATTGGCACAATTCTGAATAAATTCAACAGTTCATTTGCAACCTTTAACATCACACTATGTGTGTATTCTTGGACTTAGCTGAACACAGGAAAAAAGGAACAAATGCATAATACACATTAAGGTCTCAATAGGCATTTAAAAAAAAATGAGTGAAAAAATGTCCGTATACCAACTGCTTTGTACATCAGTTTTAATGTTTGGTTCCTATACCCGATAAAGTGTCTTATAATCGAAAGTTAGACTGCATTTCATGTTGGCAATTTTATAAAAACTTACAAATTAAAAAAAAACAATTAACATAGTTTAAAATTTTACTTTCAAATTTAGGGCCTTTTAAGGAACTTATAACAGGCTTAACATAAAGGAACTTAAAGGTTCACCCAAGGCCTAAATAAAAAAAAAAGGTAACAAAATAACCAGGCATGTGTTGTGTATTATGCATTTGTTCACCGTAAAAAAATCAGCTCAAATATGTCAAGCAGTTTTTGCAGTAGCAGCTGATGTAGCAGCTCGGAACACTTCACGGACATTCTCTGCATTTTTCGCAGAACATTCCACGTAACTGAATGCTTTGATTTTATCTGCCAAGGCCTTTCCTTCTTCAGGGGACACAATCTTCAAGTTTTGATCAGTCCTCAAATCAACCTAGTAACAAAATTAAATATCTGTCATTGGGTTTCAAAAAGGCAGGTTGATTTCATTAGGTTGATAAAGATGAAATTGTTATAGCTGTACTGTTTAATTTAAAAAAGGATAAAATGTTTGCAAAACGAATACTGCCAAAAATTTAACAAGAAATATGGTTTAAATTTATTAAACTTGATTAATATTTATTATAATTTTAAAAATATTTAGAATGGCCATGAGAAAATAACACCAAAATTCAACATTGCTTTTGCCAAGGATTCACCTGATAAAACACTAATGATTCAAAGTGCAGGTGTAGCTTAAAAAATATAAATCTTTTTCTTTGAACGTAAAAAAAGTTTAATGTGGTTTTGCTGCTTATGCTTATCTTCCACAAGAGCTACATGTGGGTTATTGGAGACAGTTATACTCCACCTGATTACAATGCAAACTTCGAAAGCACACTTCTTACCCCATCATATGATTTCCCAGGAAAACAGTGTGAGCATTGCTTCTCTAAACATACTTTGTTTGAGGCTCTGCTGCAAGGTTAATCGTAATTATTGCTTTTCTAACCAAAGCAGGGTGGGTGTTAATTGTATTTATTTGATATTACGTGCTTATTTATTTGATTTTTTTAATATAAGGTTTAGTTTGTGGCAACACTGTTTTTTAGAAAACCAGTTTTTCGAAAAAAAGTCAAGTTTGCAACGGTTTTTGCTTTCGTCCGTTTTTTCATACATAGGAGCAGAAAGTTTGGATCTGCAAATCCTAAAAGTATATTTTTGAGTTTATTTTAGATTTGTGGCGTCCGTGACAGGACGGAAGTTGATTTTCAAGATGTTTAAAGAAGTAAGAAACTTTAAAAAAGATCTGAAAGCAGTTGCTATGGAAATCGGGGAAGACGTTCCGCCAAATGCAAAGGTAGCTGAACTGAAGAATATAACTTTGAACAGTAACGAGTACAAAAATGATCCAGATTTTGTTAAGACAATGCAAAGGAGAGAAAAATACCGGAACTTGAATGGCAAGAGAACAACCAGGAAAATTGTCGCAAAGTGTACCATCTGCGCAAGACTCTCTTCTCAGAAGCTGGAAAGTACTGTATCTCCTCTCCCTGAAGACCGTGTAAGAGATGCGACAGTCTTCCAGATTACTGGAGTACATGCTGTCGGGTCCTTACACCTAACAGATAACTCGAAGGCATGGATACTCATCTTTACCTGTGCAATTTATAGAGCTGTTCACCTTGAACTTGTTGGCAATGCTTCTACGGAAACGTTTTTGATGGCATTCAGGAGATTTGTAGCAAGAAGGGGTAGATGGACTATTATATATTGTGATAACGGCACAAATTTTGTTGGTGCCGCGAACTGTCTACGTCTGCTCGACTGAAATAAGGTTCTCAAGCACAGAGCCATCAATAACATTCATTGGAAGTGCTTTCAAAGCTTGCAGTATAATCAGAAGGAGTATGTAGCTTTAGGCAACTTTAATCAGGTGGTTTCATAGCATTTGGCTTAGAGCTAAACACTATATGTCACAGTTAATTGTGTAGATAGAAAGTTTCACTTAACGCTTACTCACCTTGTTTCCAACAAGCACAACCGGTACATTGGGTAAGTGTTCCCGGATTTCTTGCATCCACTTCTCTTCCGCTCGGACCAGGCTTTCTGGATCGGCCACAGAGTAGCACAGGATAACAGCTTCGGCATCAGAGTAAGACATGGACCGGATCTGAAAACATAAAAGGCTTTTCTTCTTACAAAAATGTCAAATAAGTAACATACATTTAAATACATAAACACTGCATATTTTTCAAAGTTTTACAAATTAATAACTATGATCCGGATCTTTGATAAAATAGAAAAATAATGCCCATGATTTTGAGATTCCCATGCGTAACACGAGAATGGGCCTAAACAGGATTATGGATTTCTATTCATGCAAAACAAAGAAAACAGGACAGTTACTGTTTTTATTGAAAAATGGTGTAACAGAAAAACATAAGGGACATTGGCCTTGGGAAGTTTGAACCTAACTCAAATGACGAGGCCGACACCCTATGCAACTTCACATACACACTGTACTGCAGTGTCATAATCAACGGAGTGACTAAATACCTGCCCAAAACTTGCAGCCGAAACCAGATAGGGGGGTTGCTTTGGTTTTGATGCCAAATGTAGGAATCGCCAAACGCGCCTAAATTGAAAAATGAGCGTTTTGTTTTTCTGCTTGATTCCACTTCTTGATTAAAAAAATATTTCTGTCTGGGGGTTCTTCTATATTACATTTTAAGTATAAATACACCAATACATTTTTAAATAGCACAGTGATATACTTAAATAGTTTTAAAGAAACGAAATACAGCTAAATTATTTCGCAAGAGCGATTTAATATTTACCCTTGTTCTTGCAATATTATGCTTATGAACCGTGCAGAATTGCATATATTTTAATAGTTTAAATAAAAATGTTTTTAAAAAATACATTTAAAAATGGAAAGTGGCATACTCTCGCGAAAGCATTGCAGTGGAAAAGGAAATTGGAATAATAAAATATTTTAAAAGGTATCTTTACTACCGACAAGTGACATTTTCTTGCATTCATGGAAAAAAGACAGCAGAGTAATCTAAAGCGAAATACTGAAGACTAAATTAAATGTTCAAAAAAAGATCAAAATTAATCATATTTCAAATTCAAGCGAACTAGCGATAGATCGCCAATACCTGTTGCCTCGCTAACTGGGAAAACTTGTCCTGGACTGGTTTTGGATGGGTACATAGCTTCAGTGCATAATCAAACCTTATAGAGTACTTGGCAGAGTAGCTTGATTTCCTATGTTCTTTGGCAACAAATCATAATTTCTAAATGAACCAAACAAATAGACTAGAGTTAGAACACCTGGGATCTCTAGGGCTTCAGCTCTTTGAAAACTAGGATAATTTGACCTAAACTAGCAATTAACAGTGCAGCAGGAACTTTTTTTAATGCGATTATTTTGTTTTTTATATTGCATAGCAGATACTCTTCATCGAAGATAAAACGGTTTTTAAGGCCTTCCACTAAAAAATAGCTTACTAGAAAAATCTATAATCAGAATGAATATACAGAGACAGTACTAACACCGGAGTAATGGTCCTGGGAAGGAGTTATCCAGAGAACGATTGGAACTTTGGTCCCGTCGTCTAGCTCCACTTCTGTCGAGTATTCCTTGTAAATAGTCGGAACTGCCGGATCCGGAATATTTTCGGTGAAATAGGAGAAAATGAGTCCGGTTTTGCCACATCCCTCATCGCCGACAAGGATAATTTTTTTCTCGGCAGGCATGGTTTCAGTTTCGTTAATGAATGGCTGAAGAGGAAGTGAAGTGTTTGCTTAAATATGAATTTGGAACGAGCAAAGTTCACCCGGTGACTCAAAAGGGGGTGGTTTGAGTTGCTATCTTATAGGAAACTCGGTGATTTCCATATCAAAAGTAAAATGATGCAGAATTGCAGAAACCACAGATAGCAGAAATAAACATTGGTTGAAATCGGTGTTGCCAAAATATTTACAAAACTAAAGTTTGAGCAAATATTCTAATTTAGTTGGTCTTTTTCTGTGACTCTCTCAAATATATTGTTCTTTTGTTTTTGTTATTATGTGATCGAAAAATAGGGTTCAGCACGTTTCTGTAAAATATTTTTTTTTTTGTCAACAGCTAAACTCAGGTTTTATACAAAAAATAACTTTAACCGCTATAGCACATTGTTTTTGATTTTCGTCTCGTTGTTCACCGGCTGATATTTTGAGCAATTTTTATACTGTTGTGAATATTTTTAGGATTAACTTTCAGTTATTGAATAAATACCGTTGTAAATTGTTATAATATAGGTATTTTTTAATTACTATTTGTTTTGGGACATTATGTAATGAAAAAATTAGTTTATCACTACACGAATCATCCATTTTAAGCAAGAAAGAATTTTGGCGCGTTAAACTGATATTTTTTGTAACTGAATACATTAATAATGCATTTAATTGCTTTAATGATTAGAATTTTTAACTAGTTTTTCTTCTATAATTCTCTCCTGCTTTAAACGTTTCATTTTGATGAACATTTTTTACTTTGTTCATGGTTCAAAACGAATGTCAATTAAGTGTCACTGAGTTATTGGTTTAGTTTCGTAATTCAAAAATAATAGTTGTGTCTGAACATCCGTCTCGATTATTTTATTCGAGTTGTCACTTGCATTTGATTCATTATCTAGGATATAGGTCTTGAAAACGTTCCATCAGTATTTACAACCAATGTGTGGCTCTATTGCGACTTTAATCCAAACAAATCAAAATTGATCAGTTATTGCTTATTTTAAAGCCTTTATAGAAATAGCTAGGACATAATGGCCGGTCTCGATTTGGCGATTTGCGCTACGTTGCCAAGCTACGAAAATTCCCAAATGTGGTAAACATTCCACTTCATATTTCATCACCATATTTACATTTTGGTGGTATGCGGGTATGTTCTTACTTCCCAGTTCAGCAACAAGTAGCAAAAGGCTAAAATCTTAAATGTTGGCTTAGTGACAAATTTTACAAAATTTGGTGAGTTTTTAAAGAGCAATAAATAACCTTTTCTGGAAACCATGTCGACTAATCAAAAGAAGGGGATGTTAAACTAGCGTTGCAAGTATCCAGAAGTTGGTCAAGACCAGTTACCTAAAACAATCACAAGCAACGACAGCATTTAGAAAATTTGAGTTATGAGATGTTGCCAAGTTAAAGAAAGTTGCCAGGGGCTGGAAAGCACAGTCGGTTAGGCATTCGCCTAGCATGCGGAAGGTCCCAGGTTCGGGTCCGGACATCGCCAAAATAACTGCCAACCTATAAACGGCCCGTGCAGCCAAAAATGTCCGAGTAATACCCCGTGTGGCGGGACATGTCACGTTAAATATCCTTCAAAATCCTAACGCTGCTTACGATGTCGCCCTTAACGGTTGCGTTGGGTGCCTACTCAGGTGTTGGTTCGTCACTTGACTGTGGTTCTAAAATACGACGCCCATCGCCAATAGCCCTCGTGTAGCTCTAGTGCGACGATAATTCAAACTAAAGAAAGTTGCCGGGCTAGTGACTAGCATTAAGCATTGCAAAAGGTGACAAAGTATCAATGAGCTAAAAATTATTACCTAACAGGTATTTACACGAAACCAAGTTCTCCCCCCAAAATGGGTATGAAAAACATGTGTGACACGCATCCAAAATGGCTTTAGGGTTGAAAAGGAATATAGTAATTAGCAGCAACATTAATGCTTTTCGAGATTTCGCCAAACCAATTATAAGGGGCCGGGGAGCCCAGTCGGTTCGGCTTTCGCCTAGCATGCGAAAGGTCCTAGGTCCGGGCTTCGCCAAAATAACTGCCGACCTATAAACGGCCCGTGCAGCCAAAAATGTCCTACAAATAATACCCTCTGTAGAGGGAGTGCATGTTAAATATGTTCCAAAGTCCCAACGCAGCGTACGATGTCGCCCTTAACGGTTGCGTTGGGTGCCTACTCAGGTGTTGGCCCATCACTTGACTGGTTCTAAAATACGTCGCCCGCCGCCAATAGCCCTCATAAAGCTCTATAGTCTATCGCGACGATAATTCAAACTAAACCAATTATCCAGGGATTGGAGTAACGCATTACTTGTAACAGTTACTTTTATTAGGTAACAGCGTTAGATTTTTAAGAAAGTAACTATAACTTAGTTACTTTTAGCAGTAAAATTTTTTTTGTTACTTTTCCGTTACTTCTCATGCCGCTCTTTACGGATATTTTTGGCACAGTTTGGCTAAATTTAATTATTTAAAATTTAACTTATAACAACATTGAATTTTTAAAAAACTTTTTCCGATTGCCCCTATTTCTTTAGTCCTGGTTCTCTTTGAAAACTCGTAAGATAGCTAAATTTCGATTTTTCTTATAACTTGAAATTTTTAAATTAAGTAACTGTGATTAGTTACTTTTCATACTAAGTACTAACTGTAACAATTGCTTTTTAAAATTAACTTTCCAATCGCTGCAATTATCTGAAGTACAGTGAAATCAATATTGCTTTTAATAATAAGGTACAGATATAAGGTAAAAAATTTAAAGAAAAATTCTTATAATTACAATTGAACTCTTTCTTTAGGATGGAAGTAACAGATAATAATCTCCAAACACTTGTTGGGTATTTGCAACAGACATTGAGTCCAGATCCCAATGTCCGACGACCAGGTAAAGAACTGTCTAATCTGTAAACTAGTTTTAATTATTTTTTAAAATTATAATGAACTGTCTATGCTGTAAACTATGTTTGATTAATTCGTTTGAAATTATAATGAACTGTATATTCTGTAAACTAGGTTTAATTAATTTTTTTTTAAAATAATAATTTTAAAATTCTGAATTTTGAAAGATTAAGAATTTGTTGTATTTAATTGAGCAAAAATAACATTAAACTTAAAAAATATTTTTTAAGTTATCTCAAAAATATTGTAAAGTAAGTATTTACATTTACAGAGTAGGATGATTATAACAGAATTTAACTGTAAAAAGTAAGATTCCATTTGATTTCATTTTTAGATTTAATTTTGCCATAAATTAGCACTTTAGTAAAGTTTTCCACATAATTACTAATTAAATTTAAGTTAAGTAATATTGGTGGGAAAAGTGTTACATTTGAATTGGTTTGTCAAAAAGTTTCTAACAAGGCATATTTACATTTTAGCTGAGAAGTTTTTGGAGTCTGTTGAAGCAAATCAAAATTACCCAGTTCTGCTTTTAACATTGGTTGATAAAAAGGATGTCGATATGACTATTAGGGTTGCAAGTGCTATAGTTTTCAAAAATTATGTGAAAAGAAATTGGAAACTGGTAAGTTTTTGTTGAAATCATTATTTAAAAAAAATAGAATTGTATATAGTGAACTAAAATTCAACTAGATATCTTGTTACTGTAATTTTAATGTCATCATACCCAATAAAGGAGTTTGATATTTAACCCCTTAACGATCGGATAATTTTCAAAGAATTGTCCATAATAGTGCTAATTTTTTTTATCCCTGAAAATAATTATATATATTCATTTAAAATCTTTCAATTGCTTTTAGCTTGACATTTTTAAAAAAGTTAACTCTTGTTGGTGTTTTAGTTGGTGGATTTACGTTAGTTTTAATTCAGGGTGGTAACGGGACATGGAAATCAAGGAACTTTTTAATTCTGGAAATATCAGGGAATTTTTCAAATTTCGCTAAATATCAGAGAATTCTTCCATTTTGGATTATGTAAACAGTAGGTTTAGGTTGTTCTTGCGATCACTATACTAGTGGACACTTCTTGATCAAAAGAAAATATTCTGGTTGGTCCGATTGGCCTGAACCAGAGCTAAGAAAGTAAACTCGACTCTCTTCCTATCATTGCAGAGGCCAAAAACTGTCAATTATTATCAAACGCCAAATATGCTCCAAAGTGCCAACGCTGCGTACGATGTCGCCCTTAACGGTTGTGTTGGGTGCTACTCAGCTGTCAGCTCGTCACTTTACTGTGGTTCTAAATTGCGACGCCCGTCACCAATAGCCCTCGTGTAGCTCTAGTATGACGATAATTCAAACTAAACCAAACCAAACTAAAAAGTAATTGTCATTAAAAAGTAAAAATCATGGAAATATCTGTGGACTTTTTTTAAGGACTTTTTTTTTACCACCTTGTAATTTCATCGACCCCCTATTACTAAACACTCCAGCCTGGAATTATAACAAAAGCCAAAAATAGCGGACGAAACCTCACACCGTCATTTTCACGGGAGTGAGAAGGAAGAAGTTAAACTGTCTGCGGCTCTACACTGTTTTTGATTATATTGATAAAACATTGAGGCAGTAACAAGCTTTTTTTAAAATGTTCATGTAAACCGGTAATCTGTAATTTTTTTCCCACAATTAATTTCAGTCTGAAGATGACGTTAGCCGAATTCACGACTCTGATCGAGAAGCAATCAAGCGTCTCGTAGTGGGGCTTATGCTTCATAGTCCTCATCCAGTACAGAGACAGGTTAGTGCTTATTTTTTTTGTAAGTGTTATATCAAAAAATTCAACATATCAAAATTAGAAGACATTGAAAATCTACAATTATTAAAGAAACCTTGCAAAATTGAATGCTCATTTTAAAAAAATGAATACGAAGCCATTTTTTTAGAATTGCATCACCATTGCCACTCTCAACAATCACTCGAGAAAATTTATTTCTTTTAAATAATAAATTAAAAGACAGATTCTTTGATTGTATGTTGATATGAAGGGTTTTGCTCTATTTAAAAGTGAGGAGTATTACAAATTTTTCTTTGAAATGTAAATTAATTTAGCAAATGATACGAAACAATTATTGAATTTTTGAAAGAAATTAATGAAACTAGTAAAATTTAGCGTGTAAGTGTTTAATATAGAATTAATATTGTGTTTGGTGTCTTTTTTCCTGTTGAACACAACTGTTGTGCGGAAGCAGGCTAAGTGACAGATTCTGTTACAAACCTACTTGGTTTTTTTTAGCTTCCACACTACGTTTACAACGTAAAAAGTGGAAGGTATTATATATGTTTAGTCTGTCAGTCACCCACTTTCACAGAACGAACCACAAGTCTCACAACCAAGTGGGATATGTCAAATTGAAGCACAAAATCAGGCAAGGCTATATCACAAATTACATTAAAAAATTTAAAATATTAATTGAATTTTCGAAAGAAATCTAATAAAATGGGCAATTATGACAACTTAATATTGTGTATTAGAAAGAAACAAAAAACATTATTTTTCTGATAAAAGCATTATATTTTTATTTTCAAAATAATAGAAAGTTAAATGATTATTATAAGTTTTTGCTTCCATCTTTACAGCAAAACAAATTACATCATTATTCTTCAAACTTCAAACAAATTTAGCAAACGATAAGGCTATTAATTAAATCTGGAGAAAGAAAATGGTTAATTTTGGTGTTTAAAAAAGTTTAAATTTGAACTAGCTTAAAGGCCTTGTTTGTTGATTTCCTTTCTGAGGTGTGTAAATAGCGTGTTTCCTGTTGAGCACAAATGTTGCGTGGAAACAGGCTAAGTGACAGATTCAAACCTACTTGTTTTTTTAAACAGTTGAGCGATGCTGTAACTGTGATAGGCAGAGAGGACTTTCCAGAGAAGTGGCCCAACCTCATCCAAGAAATGCTCAACTACTTCAAAGAGGCCAACTTCCATGTCATCAATGGGGTCCTACATACGGCACATTCCTTGTTTAAGAGGCAAGTCCTCTTTAACCTTTATGCATTGAATTTAAGTTCAAATTTTAAGTGACGTAATGTCTCTTCTTTTAAATAATTTATTTGTTTTAATAAAATAGACAGCACTTTTTCTTAAATCAATATATTTGTTTTACTGTAGATATCGGTACGAATTTAAGTCTCAGACGCTATGGATTGAAATCAAGTTTGTTCTTGATAATTTTGCAAAGCCCTTGACAGACCTTATGGTGGTAAGTATTTTTTTTTTTAAAAAATTAGTTAAATTATTTCATTAAAAAAATTATGCATATTGAATGAAAAATAATTTTATTTATTAGGTATGTTTTATTCAGGGATTGGAGCAAAGCCTTACTTGTAATAGTTTTTTTTCCTGTAACGCTGTTGGATTTTTTGGAAAGTAACTGTAACTTTGTTACTTTTAGCGGTCACAAAGTAACAAAAATTTCGTTACTTTTCATGTCGTTCTTCCAGGATATTTTTCGATGCAGTTTGGCTTACATTTAATTTTTTTAAATTTAACTTTTAACCACGCTGAATTTTCGTTATTAACTGTTCCGATTGTCGCTATTGCTTTTGTTTAAAAAAAAAAAAAAGGTTAGATAGCTAAATTTCAATTTTTCTAACTAGAAGCACTACTAATACTACTATATACTACTTTTTGTATTAAGTAACTAGTTACTTTTCTTACTAAGTAACTGTAACAGAGTTACTTTTTAAAAAAAACTTTCCAAACCCTGGTTTTATTCTATCAATTTTTGATTAAGTTTGATGATTTATTTACAGGATACAATGGCACTTGCTGAACTCCATGCTACGCTTCCCGATGGCTTAAAAGTGCTATTAGGCTCTATTGTTCTCATTACAAAAATATTTTACAGTTTAAATTTTCAGGTAAGTAATCTGTATTTGTTAGCTTGATAAGGAAGTTCATTCTTCTTATAAATTACTACTATAGTATTTACATTTTAATCCCGGATTGGGCGAGGTTTACTCAACCTTTCATCCCTTAATTGGGTCGATAAAATGAGGACCAAGCATGCTTGGGAACTAAACACTGGGGGTCCCGCATTAGGTTGACAACCTAACCGCGACATATGTCTAGCACACCATAGCCCTTGGTCATGAAAGCTGAATTGGGCACGGGAGGCCTTGGTCCTTAAATGGGCTGTTGCGCCAAGGAGTAAAGTAAAGTATTTAATTTTACATTGTAAATTAAACTTAAAAATTTTCATAAATAAATGAAGAATCCAAGGACCTCTTTATTGACTGGGAATCCATCTGTATCAATTCTGCTTGGTGACGATAGCAATCATCGCCTAAACTGTTGTGAAGAAACTAGTTTTGCCTTAGTTCTTATTTCACGGGCGACCGAAGAACCAAGGGAGAAACCGGCTTCTAATCGCCACTATTTGCCAAGCAGACTTCAATGTGGAGAGATTTCCAGTCGATGAGATTTTTCCCCCTGTAACGCTCATGTTCTTTACGTGAATTTTTTATTCTATGTCTCAATACTCTACATCTTTTCAATTGTCTGTTTATTTTTTAAAAATTTAATTTATTTTATAGGATATACCAGAGTTCTTTGAAGATAACATAAAAACCTGGATGAAATTTTTCTTAGATTTACTGAATAAAGACTATCCAGTGCTGAAAACTGGGGTATTTATTATCTTATTATTGTGATATGTAAAATACTAAATCCCTTAAGTACAGTATATATTTATTTTTTGAAAATACTGTAAAATCTCTTTATAACGAATATCATTACAACGAAATATCCAGTATAACGAAATTAATCCCCGGTCCCTTTTGAAATCTCATAAGAATAATGCTTTAAAATATCCAGTTTAACGAAATTACTAAAACCTCTAGTTTCATTATAACGAAGGATTTTTCTGTGGGTAACTCCGTATTTTTCTGTTTCTGCTGTTTTGTAAAGACACCAAACAAGTTTTAAATGGGTGTGTCTAGCATTTTATTGTCACTCGGGAGGAAAAGGGGGAGGGGGGCTTCTATTCTTCTGCTTATATCTGTCTTCTTCCCTAACCCCCTAAGAATGGCAGACATTTCTATTCAATGCCTCAAACTCAAACATCTGTTGTGACCAGTACAATGCCCTTTAGCATTCTCTAATTTTAGCCGGTCAGTATGGCACTTTGAGATTGTGTTTCTGGGATTGATTTTGAAACCTTGTGCACATGGGCATGGCTTCATTGTTGTCACTAAGGCAGTCTTTTAAGAATGAGTAACGACCGTTGGCTTTGTTGTCACAGAAAGTTATTCCTTGAAGACTAATGGTTTTTCGACACTCAACCTTCTTAACCAAATGGGAAAGGGTAGACACGTCCATTCTGTATTTTTCTTCACTTCTTTTCTCTCTAGTGTTGAGCGGGTTGTCTTTTACTCTGTCTCATTCTAGAGATGGCCTCCACCAAGAGAAAACAGTTTTCTTTAGAGGAAAAAATGATGATAATAATGGATGTTGAAAAAGGATTAAAAAAATCGGATGCTGCCAAATAATACAAAATCTCTCCGTCAACTTTGTCAACCTTTTTGAAGGACCGCAATAAAATCGAAGCCCAATTGCAGTCTTTAATGATCGGGCCAAGTAGAAAAAGAATACGGACTGCACAGTTCCAAGACGTTGATACAGCCGTTTTCAAGTGGTTTCAAGATGCGCGTTCCCAGAATGTTCCTATAAATGGACCGCTTCTAAGAGAGAAAGCTCTTCAATTCGCAACAATGCTTGGCGTTGAAGATTTTCAAGGCAGTGTCGGTTGGTTAAATCGATTTCGAGAAAGATACGGAGTGGTGTCGAAAGTCATTTGTGGTGAGGCGAACGATGCACCTGCGAAGTCTATAACCCAATGGAGGTCTGGAGAAGTAGCTGCCCTTATAAAAGAATACAACCCAGATGATGTCTATAATGCAGATGAAGCTGGAATCTTTTATCAACTTGAACCTCACCGAACATTAGCATTTAAAAAAGACAAATGTGTAGGTGGAAAATCTTCCAAGCAACGAATAACAGCTCTTTTTTGCTGCAATCAATCAGGAACTGACAAAAGAAAGATTTTGATAATCGGAAAATCAGCGAAACCTCGTTGTTTTAAAAACTGTCATTCTTTACCGTGCAACTATACATTTAACAAGAAAGCATGGATGACACAAAACATCTTTAATGACTGGTTGAAAAAATTTAACAAAGAAATAGAGAAACAGAAGAGAAAAGTGCTTCTACTAATCGACAATTGTACGGCTCACAACGACCCACCAAGTTTAAATTGTGTTCGCGTAGAATATTTTCCTCCCAATTGCACGTCCGTTCTACAGCCACTGGATCAAGGAATCATTAAAACGGTGAAGTCCAGATTCCGAACACTTCTTTTGAAGCACATACTTTTGGGAATTGAAAGCAATAACAGAAGGAAGGCCAACGTAAAAGAAGCTATCGAGTGGATTTCCGGATCATGGAACGACACAAGTCCAAAAATTATCTCAAATTGTTGGAAACATGCCCAATTAAATCCAATCGATGATTTGAAAGCCTCAAAAGCTGTGGAGACAATCTTAGATGATGCAGATTTAAAAGCCCTATGGGAAACTGTAAAGAAATCAACAGATACACCTCAGGATATAGAGTTGGAGGACTTCCTTTCAGTGGACGACGATATCACGACAACATATGAAATGACTGAAAAGGAAATTATTCAGTCTATTAAAGATTCCCAGATACAAGTTGAGGCAAGTGATGGAAGCGACGAAGACACAGATGAATATGATGCAGCATCTGAGCTAGCAACTGTCAGCGCTTCTGAAGCCATTGCTAGTTTAGAAAAGCTTAGAACTTTTGTTTTTTCCCAAGCAAATGTCAAGGACACAATTTTTTCATCGATTCATACTTTGGAAAATTTTGTTACCTCTTCAGCTACCAAATCACTTGTACAAAAGAAAATTACCGATTTCATGCTTAGATGAAAGTTAGAATAAATGTCCCCCCCCCCCCCCCCCCCCGCAGGTTTGTTCTTTTAAACTTTTTTATTGTTCTTCAACTTTTATAAACTATTAATACTTAGTTATATTTATTTAGAACTTATTTATTTAAAATATAAATATCGTACTTTGTATATTAATGAAATTTTTACATATTTTTATTGACTTTTGTAGCATTTTAAATTTAAGATTTTTTTTGTGCAATTCCGTTTTAACGAACATTCCACTATAACGAAGAACTATTTCGGTCCCTTGGATTTCGTTGTGACGGAATTTTACTGTAATTTTATTTCTAAAATGTAATATGGACTTGATATATAATTTAGAATCACATTTAAAATCCATTACATATACTTTATTTTCCGTAATATATATTGTTTAAAAAATTATTCCAGATTTTTTGACATTATGGTCTGAAAAACTTCTGGTTTTTTTATTAAAAGAAGCATGCATTAATCTTGTTAAACCAACAATACTGTATACACCCTTATAACCAAATGGAACTGACCGTAAGCCGGAGAAGTGAAATAGATTTAGGTGTAGATTTGATTGCATACTTTTAACATTGTTGATATTTTAATTATTAATAAACACACATTAAAAAAAATAATGCATCATTTTATTCAATTAGTTGAAACATTGTAAGTTACATACTATTAAAAAAAAGTAACTTTTTATATTGAAGCCTTGAGGTTCGGCAACTTGCCGCATAGTTCCGTCTATTTTTACATTCAATTACAAAATACAAATATAAGGTAATGAAAGTATGTGATGGGGTCGAAAAGTTGAAATGGAGATTTTGTGTTTTCTATACGTTTTGAAGGGTGCTGATTATATAGAAGTGGTTTTTGAACAATGGTCTGCCTGAAACTACTCTACAGGTCACACTAAAAGAGTTTCAGACTTCAAATTTGGTACACGAGGTTTTAGTACCTCACCTGTTAGACTTCGTATATCAAGGTTTTCCAGAAAATCGTGCAAGCATTTATAAGGTATATAAATTGCCTTTAAAATGTGTATATTGATTTATTTAGTAGTACAGTAGAACTAAATACATCTTTTCTAAATAAATAAAATACAAGACACATGCAGACCATAGTATTGAACAATTTATGTAGGAACAATTAAGTTGCATGAAAAATGAATTCTAAAGATTTTAAGTTAACATTTTATATGGTAGGGAAGGTGTTTACTATTCAACAGAGACGAACATTAACAGGTAGGCTTAGTATAAAAGTTTATATGCCACATGTAAACTTTTGCAAACCAAAATTCTAACACAAGTTGAATAAAAAAAAAAACTATTAAAAAAGCTACAACTCAAACAGCCAAAGCAGAACCTTACACTTTGGTTTTGGTTGGATTGATGACGATAAAAACTAGAACTACATGATCTCACAGCACAACAACACATTGAGTGATTGATCGAATATACCGTTTTTTTTTCTCCAATTAACTGCAATTATCCAAATTTCTGAATATTGTTAGGTCTCAACTACTTCATATAATTGGAGTTCTACTGTAAGTGAAAGTTTTGTAGTGTTACAACCCCCTAGTTTTAAATAACATCAAGTGGGAATCAATAACAAAATGCATGTTTTTGAGCGAGCCTACTTTTAGCTTCCACACTACGTTTATAACGTAAAAAGTGGAAGGTATTATAATCGTTCAGTCTGTCTGTCCATCATCCACTTTCACAGAACGAACTGCAAGTCGCACAAACAAGTGGGATACATCACTTTGAAGCAAAAAATCAGACTAGGTTACATCCCAAATTTCATTAAAAATTTTAAATTAGAAATATATTTAAAATTTAAATAACTAAAACTTTAATCTACATTGAAATAACATGCAAATTCCATTTTCATTCAATATTTTCACTGTTGCCATTTCGTCAAACGTACGAGGAACTTTATTTAAAATAAAAATAAAACACTTGAAAAATATTTATTTACGTGATATGATTCAGTTTGGATTGTTGTAATATCGCAATAGTGTTCTTTTGATGGTTCATTATATGTGTATGAAGAAAGATGCATAGCAAATTCTAACTTTGAATAAAAAATATGCAAAAGTTCGCTGTTATTTTTAAAGCATCAATTTTAGTAATTATTTATTCTTCTCTTTTTCGAAAGAAAGTTAATGAACATGGAAAACTGTGACGACTAAAAGATATTTATTAAAAAAATATTGCATCATTATTCTTCGAATTTCAAACAAATTCAGCAAACGATAATGAGTAATTATTAATTTGTGAAAGAAGATTAATGAAAATAGTTAATTTTGGCGTTTAAAAGTTTGATTAGGTATAAATTATTAGCTAAAGGCCTTGTTTGGCGAATTTCTTTCTGAGGTGTATAAATAGTGCGTTTTTTTGTTGAGCACAAATATTGTGTGGAAGCTGTTTAAGTGACAGATTCTGTAACAAACCTACTTGTTGTACATTCAAGTAAGCGAGTATGTTGTTTTTACAGGATGATGAAGAGGCTGGTCTGTTGGAGGAACTGAAATCCCAAATATGCGAGAACATTGGACTCTATGCCCAGAAGTACTCGGAAGAGTTTGCAGAATTCATGCCTGATTTCGTTACTGCTGTCTGGTCACTGCTTACTACTGTTGGGCAGCAAGTTAAATATGATATGGTATGTACTACTGTTCATCTGTAGTTTCTTAAAAAGTTTGTGTCAAATGTAAACAACACAAATCTGTACCAAAAATATTCCTATATTTGTCATTTTTTTAAGATAAATCTGCCCAAATGCATACCTTTCGTCTTAAACAACCTACAACAGTTTTTTTTCCAACCTTTTTCATTAAAAGTGCCAAAATATTTGTTTTTGAGACATTTTAGTGACGTTGTGGGCCACAGCAATTTTTTTTGCGGGAGAGGGAAGGAAGTGTTAAAATACTTATTAAATGAAAATTTAATATTTTACACGTACAGAATTATTTTTTAAATATTTTAAATTAAAAAAATATTAAAAAAGTTGTTTATAATGTGTATATTGCAAAAACACAATGAAAATTCGGGTAGCTTGTTGGTGATGGAGACGGACCTACAGTCTAAATGCTTTAAAAATATCTAATTTTAACATAATCTAAAACATTGACATTGAGCCCATTAAATTGACTCTCTGTTAAAAATTTTGTTTTTATTTAAATATCCTGTTACATGTACCTGGTCTTAACTCAAAATATTCAAAACCTTTATCTCCAGTTTCGGAATTTTTTTTGTGAAAGCCGTTTTTGTTTTTGTAAATATTAATTTTCTCGCATAGAATTTAAAAGGTTTTTAATTGCACCGTATATACTCGTGTATAAGACGAGAAATTTTGGACAAATTTAGTGCCGTAAAATCGGGGTCGACTTATACACGGGACATCGATTTTCCGAAAAAAATGAATCCCTAATCTTTAAACTAAAACTGAATTTCAATCAAACTTAAGGTTAAAATACTATCTATTAAAAATAAAGACACAAAAGCAGTTAAATTTTGAAGATGAAATAAGATTGGTATCTATTCACGGTATCCACCATGGTTTATTGTTAGTTCTTGGCGTGATGCGTATTTTGCACGTGTAGCTCTGGCACAGGGCAGTTCAGTCAACCAGTTTTGAAGGTGTAAAGAAAACAACGGCAGTCTGTGACCTTGGCAGCTTGGTCTTCACGCTTCATGGAACATAGTTTCAACTAAGCTTCTCCATTCATGGTCAGCAATGTCTAGGACACTCGGAGCTGAAACCTGTTTTATTTTCATTGGGGTTGAAATTTAGCTTGCAATATAAGTAAGAAAAATTACGGCCCGTCATTAACCGTTTTTTTCTTATTTTCTTCAGAAGGCCTTGACCTTATTTCCTACCTCGACTAATACACGGGTTACCGATTTTGGAAGGATATTTGGTTTAAAATTGGGGGTTGACTTATACACAGAGTCGGGCTATACACAAGTATATACGGTACTTCCTATTCATTAATATTATGTATTTTTCCTGTAGCTTGTTAGCAATGCCATCCATTTCTTATCTTCTGTTGCTGAGAGACCCACTTTCAAGCACCTCTTCGAAGCTCCTGACGTTCTAAGTTCCATCTGTGAAAAGGTTATCATCCCAAACATGGAGTTCAGAGGTAAGAAGAGGTGTTCACTTTTAAAAGCATTTCACTAGAAATAAAATAATTTAAATATTAAAAAGAAAAGTGTAGTTATCTATTTGTAATTGTTGACTTCTTAGATTGCAAATGACATAACATTGTTATATGTTTCATTTCATGCCTAGATTGTGATGAGGAATTGTTTGAAGATAACCCAGAAGAATATATAAGAAGGGATATTGAAGGATCAGGTGAGATATTTTTAGGTTTGGAATAATTCATAAAACTAATATTTCGAGTCTATTTTACCAGTTGTGCAAAAAAAATTCTTCATAATTTTTAATGGGTAATTGCATAGGACAGTAGACTCAGATGACAATATAAAGAAACATTTTTGTACCTCAGATATAATTCAGTATAATTCTAGGGATAGACTGCCAGAAAGAGTACCAGCTTTTTACCTTACAATTTGCTGACATTGGCATTTTTGCCAAAGGCCCTAAATTTAAAACATCAGTCGATTAAGTTTCCAATAAGTTGAATTGTTGTGTTTTACTTTAAAAAAAAACCCATATTATATTTTTCTAAAATTCAAGTTTTTTTTCAAATTCGCTTTCTTTAAAATTAAAATATTTTTTCTAACTTTTAGATATGGACACCAGAAGACGAGCAGCTTGTGATTTAGTAAAAGCTTTAGCCAAGCATTTTGAAGCAAGCATCACAACTGTTTTTTCCAACTACGTAACTGCTATGCTGCAAGTAAGTTCTTTTCAGTGTGCATGCAGGGACGGATTTCAAAATAGGCTGTAGCCTAGAGCAGCGAATTTTTTGGGGCGGCAAATTTTACGACCAATTAAAGCGGCATTCGGCATAAAAAAATTATTAGAAAGATACAAATATTTTTAAGAAAGAAAAAATTAATACATAAAAACATTAAATACATTATACAAAATAATTTACATTAAGGTGAAAACCGTAAACGTATATATAGTACTAATATCTCGTAGCAAACATTGTCGCTGCGAGGGCAATTACAGCCCCTTCTGCCGGATTTCGAAGCTGAAAGAAATATAGTAGAACAGTTTAAAAAATTCGCCTATTCCGCTTTCGATTTAATGTGTGTAAAGGGTACATACAGACGATTCCAATATGTGTATCTATTTTACCACCAATCAGCACATACCACCCAATTTTGCAGCTAACCAGCTACCTTTCCCCGAAAAGGGAGATTATTGTGACAGTGGCGGCAAATCAATTGTAGCCTACAGGCGACAAATCTTTAAATCCGGCCCTGTGTGCATGCTAAGTTACTTGTAACCTTAGAAAAGCCCCATCACCTCAAACTTTCTAAGTTTTGTTGGCCAAAGTAACTGCAGACCTATAAACAGCCCGTGCAGCCAGAAGCTTGAATAATACCCCGTTTAGAGGGAGTGTGCATTAAATATGCTCCAAAGTCATTTTGCTGTGTTTGATAATGCTCCTAAAAGTTGTGTTGGGTGCCTATTCAGGGGTCGGCTTGTCACTTGACTGTTTCTAAATTACGACGCCTGTCACCAATGGTCCCTGTGTAGTTCTAGTGAGACAAAATTTCAACCTAACCTAACTTGGGTTGTTTGGAAGTAGTAGGTTGCACTATAGTAGTCATATAATGCATTAAGTGTATGGTGTTAAACCCTATTGGCTGTTAATAATCTGTTCACTTTCTATCCGTTATTACAATTGCTTGCCCTTTAAATACACATTTCCAATCTTAAATTTAATAAAGTAAGGAAATTATAGGCTAATTAAGCGAGTTAAGCAATCACTTGTAATAGCAAAAAATATTTTTTCATATTGTAACTAAGTACTTTTTAAAAATAAAAATCCTTTCTTGTAAACATACAGCTTATTAAAGAAGATACACTTCTATGTACATTTTATTTAAAAAACTATAATATTCCAATAAACGCTATAATATTATTAGTTTTTACTTATATTTTCAAATTTTAAGTAAGTTTCTTTACTGATTTTTTATTGGTTAGCAGCAGTATATTTAATGCACATTGTCTGATTGTTAATTTTTTTAGAATTATGAAAAGGATCCCAATACATACTGGAAAAGCAAGGATGCTGCTATCTATTTAGTTACTTCCATAACTGTGAAAGGCCAGACAGCAAGGGTAAAGTAGCTTCTTACTATGACCATTTCTTATATTTTTTAACCTTCAAATTAATTTTGTTTGCAATGTTTAGTGTTATGTTTCAGAAATAAATATCACATATTTCCTATCAATAAATTAATTCATAAAAAATTTAGATTTTTAGGAATAGACATATATATTTATAACAGGGTGGTAACAGAACCTGGAAAAACTGGGAAATCAGGCAATTCTCAGGGAATTTTTCGCAAATTCGCAAAATATCGGGGAATTTTTTTCCATTTTGGATTACTTAAACAGCAGGTTTAGGTTGTACTTGTGATCATTACTAACGGACACTTAGTCAAAAGAAAATATTCTAGTGGGTCCGATTTGCCTGAAGGACCAATCTTGGAGGATGGATGAATATCTATCACGAATCATGTTATAACATGATTCTCTGATCACGTGGTTCCTCTAAACTTATTCAGATTTTCGGAAAAGTTAGGTAGGTTAACCCATAATCCGGCGATGTCTGGATTAAATTTTCTGTACTACATTGAATTGTGTGTATTGTATATTTTCTAGGTAATTGGTAAAATCAGGGAATTCTTTGTGAAAGTATCAGGGAAATCATGGAAATATCAGGGAACTTTTTTTCTAGGATTTTGTTACCACCCTGTATAAGGTTTTGTTTATCTTGTCCCCCCCCCCTCTCCCCATATTAATATTTTGTTCTTCAAAGATATAGTAGAAATACATTGTACCATTGTACAAAATATTTATTTCTGGTTTGCTTATTTCTTATTGGAAATATCGGTAAACTTAACATATTGTATTTGGACCTGTATGAGACTACCAAAATATTTTGTTTTACCTCCTTGATCAGAATTATGAAATTTTTTTTTTATATTAAAGTCTATATATTTTATTTATAAAACACTTTGTAAGGGCATCACTGTGAAATTTTTTCCTTCAGACTCAAACTCCAAAGCCTAATCTCCAGCATTAATCATTATCTCTATAGTTTCATTATTCTTACATAATTTATTCTTAAATAATGCTATATGCCCTGTGACTATAAAATCAATGTGTGTTAAATATACGAATTTCATCAAATTACTACTCCACAAGTAATCCGTGTAATTAAATGATATTAAACTAGTAAGATTTTTTTTTTTCAGTTAATAACTAATAATTAGAACTATTCTCATGTCAATTTATTTTACAGTCCAAAATAGATTGTGAATTTTTTTATATGCAAAATAAACATTTTATTTAAATTTTTATTTAAATATTGCATGTATCAAATATATAAATAATATGAAATTTTTTTTTCGAATTGTTTTTTATAACAAATGTTCTATGACATTGTCGAAAGAGTTTAATTCATTTAATAGTAGTTCTTAAATTTCTATAGCCAAATGTTTTCTTATGCGAAATAGCATTGTTTGAAAGTTTTGAAGAAATGTAATCATATCTATATTTTTTTCACTTTCTTTCAGCTTCCCAGAGAGCTTGTCTTAGCTACCCTACCAGTAGTAATTAATCTACTACATTCCAAGAGCATTGTTGTCCACACATATGCAGCTCATGCAATAGAAAGGGTTTTTACCATGAAAGCAGAAGGCGGAGGTGCATGGTAAGGTTTTCAGCCTACTTTTCTTTTTCTAATTCGAAAGAATTAAAAAAATGAAAAAGTAGGTATTGGCATGCGGTGGATGTCCGTCTGTCTGTCCGTACCCTCCTTCCAAAATCGATTCTATCATTCGGATCTTAAAAATTCTTTTTTTTTGTTAGAAAGCTATGACCTCAGGGACCCAACTTTCATACTTTTTGTCCGCCTGTTTGTATGTCCGGACGGACATAAATCTACTATCTGTCGGCGAATTTCCCATTGAATTAGCATTGAAATTCAATTTTGAGTCATTTAAATCACTGTTGCCAAATCAACAATGGCATGAGAAACTATTTAAAAATATATGAAGGAAAATAATTTTTTCATGAATCATTTTGGAATTACGTCATAAAATGTAGCACAATGTGATTCTTTGTTCATTAATTGTTTACCAAGAAAGTGGCAAGGTATATTTTTTGCATACAATTCTGCTTAGTTTTAATTGACATTTATTTTTTTAATGCAGTTTGGAGTAGTTTCATTATTTTTGTTATTAATAAATATATTTAATTATTCTTCAAACTACAAATAAATCGAGCAGACGATAAATGATATTATATTATATTAAGTTATTTGTGAAAGAATATTAAGGAAAATAGTTGATTTTGGCTTTTAAAAGTTTAAATTATAGCTGGATGCTGTGTTTAGCAATTTATTTTTCTAATGATTGTAAATCTAGTGTAGAAACGGTTGTTGATGATATTTACTGTTATGAACCTAGTTGTTTCCCGATTAGAATTTCAGTAAGTATTTAAGTAACAGGAAAGTAGGCTATTTTAGTTCTTTATTTATGTGTTAGTTCATAAAACTTAAATGAATTTAATAGGTGGATAGGTAAGATCCAAAAAGAGCTGGGGAGTCCAGTCGGTAAGGTGCTTGTCTTGCATGCAAAAGGACCCCGGTTCAGGTCTGGGCATTGTCAAAATTCATAACTCCTGACCTATAAACAGTCTCTTCAGCTTGAAAGCCCAATGAATAATAATACCCCGTGTAAAAGGAGTGCACATTAAATATGATTCAAAGTCCTGACGCTGTGTAACTTGTTGTTCTTAAAAGTTGGGTTGGGTGTCTATTCAGGTGTTGGCTCGTCACTGGATTGTGGTTCTCAATTACAATGCCTGTCGCCAATGGCCCTCGCATAGCTCTAGTGCGACGATTATTCAACCTAAACCTAATCCCAGAAGTTCCAATTTCTACAGGGCTGTAGTTCAAAAGTGCCTATTTCCACTGGTCTGTAGTTCTTGTAGTATATATGGATAAAATCTGCTTATTGCACAGTTGGTAGAAAAGTAACATGGTTTGAAGAGTAGTTTTCTGGAGAATTTGAAATTTAATGCTTTCATTGCATTTTGTTTATAAATTGTTTTGTGGTGATTGATTTACTACTTAAAATAAGGGTTAGATCTTGAAATTTTGCATATTGTAGTAGCACTAGAAAATTCTTCTTGGTTGGTTATCACACTTTTATTTGTATGTTCTAATTTAGTCTTTCTTAGGTACAGTTATGGTTTAAGTTATAGACTTAAGCAATATTTATTTATGCAACTAGTGTGAAAAGTAAGGCTTTTTTAAATGTGTTGAATAAATAATTTCACGAGCGAGCTATTTTCAACATGTTGTCATACACTATTTTTTTATAATAACGTGCAAAAAAAGTATTAAATTGGCATTTATTGATTGGCTTATTAATTATTTTATTATCATGTTCAAATGATTTGAAGGTGATTATTTATATTAATGATTATTTTAAAATCACGTGCAAAAAGTATTTCTTAGACTGACATAGGAAATAAGACGCCAAATAAAGAATCGCGTTCAAATAAAGAATTTTCCACCAATCACAAAGCCGTCGAATAAAATATCACGCTCAAATAAAGAATTTTACACCAATCAGATGCTCTTATTTACTTTGTCGCACTAGTGCGTAAAAGTAACTTTGAAACACGATTTCGTTGAAAGCATCACTATTGCCACGATTATTGATTTGAAAAAAGTTAGTTTTTTTGCACGATATAATAAAAAATAAGTTATGATTTGATATTTACTATGCCTAAGAAAAAATATTCAAATTAAGGTACTTTTATCACGAAATTGATTTTTTTTGTTGCCATTTCAGCTTCAAGAGCACAGACATCCGACCTATAGCTGATGGCCTTTTAAATAACCTGTTTGCCTCTTTGGAACACCCTGGTTCTGCAGAGAATGAATATGTCATGAAAGGTTTGCTTTTGATTTTACAAATGTGTTTCTCTTGGGTTGAAATAAACGTTACAAAAGAAGTGAGGCGTGATGGTGACCAGTGTTGTAGATGAATAAATGTTGGAATGATTAGAAGGTTTTTTAAGACATTTAATATAACTAACCACAGCACTAAACTACATAAAAATAAATAACAAGGAAATCATAGCTCAGACCATCACAGGTCCTTTTGGCTTGATAGTAGGATCAAAAATGATGTCTTGTTCGGTTCGAATCTCACTGAGAATGAATTTGTCCCGCCTTTATGATGCAGGGATTGGTTAAAAGAATATATAAGAGTTTATACCATTGGGTGAGAAATTTGATTGACAGAACTTTAGTTTTAGTTTGTAATTTTGATGGATTCGGGTGCAAAGAAAGTACCATGTGCAAAAGTTTTACTTCCCAAAATGGGGTGCCGAAAGAAA
Organism: Oedothorax gibbosus; assembly: GCA_019343175.1. Lineage (NCBI taxonomy): Eukaryota > Metazoa > Arthropoda > Arachnida > Araneae > Linyphiidae > Oedothorax > Oedothorax gibbosus. The sequence continues at coordinate 5,888,307 of CM033270.1, read as the reverse complement.
GAAAGTTAATAGAAATTAAATTAAATAAGATTCACCACAGAAGAAAAATTGTATTCTCTGCCACTTTAATAGAGTAATAATTGTATTTGGAAATCACACCCAAAACTTGAACTAACTTAGGATAAATAAAATTGCATGCTGTCATCTGTTCTGTCTTCTTTTTAGCATTTTTCTCTTTTTCTAATTTGTTAAAAATATTTAAACCGTGTGTTAGTTTCTGTTAGTATTTTACTTTATCAACATAAATAAAAGAAGCTTGGACCAATGTTCTAGAAACAGTATTTTTTGTAATTTTAAATTTATTTTTATAATTGCGTGACAAATTCTGATTTTTACATTATAATTTCAATATCAGACGCGTGCGAAAAGCTATTTTTTGAAACAGTGAAAAAAAGTATTTTTTTTTCACTATTTTTAAAAGATGCCAATATTTCAAGTACAATTCCTATTTCATAATATTCAGAGATTTATCGATCTGCTTTATTTTAAAATATTTTGCACATGAATTATTTTTGAACTAATGATATTTTTTCCACGCAATTATAAAAAATAGTGTATGCATCGCTTGTGAAAAGTAAACTTTTTAAAACGCGTGTTATTATTTCACGAGCGAGGCACGAGGGAGTGAAATAAAATCCACTCGATTTAAAAATTATTACTTTTCACACTTGTTGCATAAATAACAATTTAAACACTAAATTCTAAAAAATATTTCCTAGTATGTATTTCATAATTTTTATTTCGTTTCTGAAATAATTTTTTATAGCTATTATGCGTTCCTTCTCTGCTCTACAAGAAGAAGTCCTGCCTTATTTAGCTATACTAATACCAAAATTGACAGCGAAATTAACTCTTGTGAGCAAGGTAAGTTCACAAAAAAATTATTAGAAAGACAAATGTTTGTTCCATACAAACTCTTATAATTTTTTTTAAAGATTAACCCCTTGAATATTCTTCAGTTGGTTATGAAACACAAAGATCAATTCACAGCTATTTTTTGTATGGACTGTAATTGTTTTATACAATTAAAGAGTTACAATTTAAAAGGCTATAAAAACTTATAAAAAAGAAGGTTGTTGATACAAACATAGTTTTACAAGTTACAAGTTGACAAGTTACATCAAATACGTTTGCCTTTTATAATAACAGGCCCAACGTGACACCTGATAATATAGTAAAGTTTAGTTGTTTGAGCAACCAATAATTACCACTAACTCTACCAGTACTTATACTAAAACAACAAGTGAGCAACTGCTCCTAAACCACTTCAAATATTTCCTTTTGATCTTTAAAAGTCCTTAAATGTTCCTTAATTTTCAATGAAGTGAAAGTATATAAACTTTGATTGGCAATGTTTTAGAACCCCAGTAAGCCCCACTTCAACCACTACCTGTTTGAAAGCCTCAGCCTGGCTGTGCGCATTGTGTGCCGCACCAACAGGGCTGCCGTTTTGCAGTTTGAAGAGGCCCTCTTTCCTGTTTTCGAGAATATCCTGCAGCAGGACATCCAAGGTAATTTCTCTTTTTTTTTCAATAGTATAAATACTAAAACTTATGAGCAGGGTTCGTACGCCTTCTGAAATTCCTGAAAAACTCCTGAAATTTCATTTTTTTTTTCTAAGGGCCCTTATAACTCCTGAAATTTGTGTCTCATCTCCTGATATTTTCCTCCTCTCCTGGAAAAATTGATGACAAAAATCGTTTTTTATCCTTTTTCTGCCATTTTTCTCCTGTACTTTGTTTGGAATAAGTCTACTTCACATGCACAGTAGAAAAATAGTTTGGACATCGTGATAATAGTTAATGTTCCAGAATGCACCCCACAACTCTTTAGAAGATTATTTCCCCTTCTGTTTCATCATTTGAAGTGCAGTGAAGTCACTAGACTAATACAATACTAAACAAACATATTCAATTTTATTCCTCGTTACTTCCTGAATTTACATTGCTGCACTCCTGAAAAACTCATTAGAAACTCCTTCATTTAACTATCATTGAGTATGAACCCTGTATGAGGAGCACCGAAAGCTATGGCCGAAAGTCCGTGGACTTTATCCGCAGTATCTTAAAGTCACCACAGTTTCCTGATTTCCTAAAACCCGATAATTTCCTGAGTTGAGAATCGGTACAGAATTCCAATTTCAGAATCACCGGATAATTCCGATTTTAAAATGGCCGGAGATTTGTGATTTTTGAATCGCGGAAGTTTGCCAATTTCAGTATCGCCGGAGATTCCCCTCACTTTAGAATCGCTGTATATTTCTAAAACTGGTTTCTTTTGTGAACAACCAAAAATAGCTTAGTTGGAGTTTATGATGTTGACTTAGGGAGGGTCGGTTAGCAGAGTTCCGGATAAAAGAGGGACCGATAATCGAGGTTCTACTGTAATTATCTTTGCTTTGTAATTTGTATTGGTTACAGGGTTTTACAGTAGGCAGGCATGAAAGTTTTCCGCCTTTCGGCGGAAATCCGCCTTTTTTAATCTCATTTTGGCTGATCCTGAGATCGATGCAAAACCGTTGAGAAATTGTGACCCATATATATGGGGGGGGGGGGGTCTAAGATCAAACAAGGCGAGACAAAACAAAACACTACGAGACGTCAATGTTTGGTTGACCGATCCGTCTTGTACTATAAAAATAACGGAATCTATTGTCATTTCGCCGCAAATAATCCAGCAAAAATTACGAGGCATCAAGGTCTGGTTTGGTTCACTGATCCTTGAACTATAAAAATAAGACTCCGATTTTACCTCAAAAGCACAAATTACGAGGTGTTGAAGTTTGATTGGTAGGTCTGTTTGAACTAAAACTATAAAAATAAAGTCACTACTAGTGCGATTTCGCTGCGAACTAGTAAATATTACGATTCGTATAAGTTTTTTTTGGTTCAATGATCCGTCTTGAACCAAAACTATATTGTAAAAATAACTAGACATAACTGCAATTATGCTAAGAATTTGAAAATATTTCGAATGCGATCATCGTAACACGTATCTGAATAAACTCAAAAACGATCTCATTCAATTTGAGTTCGAAATATTATTTTTTCTTATAAAAAACATCGGCTTCCATCGGTATACCGATATTTTTAAAAGCCGATCAACCGATTTCTTACTAAGTTAACTTCGGAGTCCGATGGCTAATTTTTTGAACAAGTGGTGCATTTTTGAAACCAGGGTTCGATTAAAGGGTATAGCATCGCAATTTGCGATGCAAATTCACTGAAACAGCGATACAAAGTCCACCGATTCGCTGGAATTGCGGTGCATTTTTTATAGCGATTGTTTACTTTTTCTTTGCGCCGTAATTAGGTGAAACTAAACTTAAATTTTAATAAACAATAAGTTCAAATAACAGATTCTTATAATGAAGATACAAATTTTAATTAAAATGTGAAGATGAATTAAGATTAGATTACACTAAGTTTTCTTTAAATCTCGGCCAGCCATTGCAATCTCCCATTAGAAGAGGAGTCCGATAAAGCTTCCGGATTTACTTATTTTGCTGCCTAGTAATTTTCGCCTACCGATGGCGTCACATTGCATCAGAATGATTGACAGTTCTCTGGCTCTGTTTGGTAGGAAGAGTGTCTCGTTACTTTTGTAGCTCCAGTTTAGGCCAAATTGAGCAACCATAATATTTTCTTCTGATCAAGTGTCTGACTCAGTGGCCGTGAGTCGTAATCACAAGAACGGCTCTAATTAAAATATACTTTTTGTTTACGTTTGAACTTTTTCTACTTCGGCCTATACTGTGGTTTCTGATTTTAGACAATTTTTAGTTTTAAAAGAAATGGAGTGTCCACTTATAGAAGCTTTATATATTCAGGTTGTTAGTGAATTTCGAGTCCTTGAATTTTTTTTTCTAACTTTGTATGAACCATGTTAATAGTAAGGATATGTATTAAAAGACCAAAAGTTGGGGATTTCAATCCCAAAGAGGTAGTCAAGAATTTTTTTGAAAGTTTTGAATTTTTTTTTATAAATAGAACCCTGCTTGCAACGTAATGGGATGATCTAAACTCTTAAATGGTAATTGTGTTATGATTTTACTTTTATCTAGTAAGAGTAATTCATTAGTTATCAGATTTTTTTGTTAAATATGATTTAATATGGCATCGATATACTGTTTAAAGTAAAACTAAATTACATTATTTAAGAATTATTTTCTATGTGTGTATTTTATAGGAACTAATATAACGAAATTTCTAATTGGTTTGTACGTCGTTAAGCCGATAGTGCAAAAAAAATTGAATTCAGTGTTCAGCCTTTTTGATGAGTTTGCACTTTCATGCCTGAGTAGGTTTAGATCTAAATATTTCCATGTTTATAAACATTATATATTGATAAAAGGCCATCTTCTCTTTCTGTTTTGAAAATATACTGCAGAAGGACAAGCATTCAAGTTATTTTTTCTAAACAGTAAAATAATTATTATTGGTTTGTAATTTGTATTAGTTACAGGGTTTTTCGTAGGGTTTAGATTCAAATAGTTCTTTGACACTCCCATAAACTAGATAATACTGTATATCATTTAACAAAATTATCCATATAGAAGTAACTGGTGAAAGTTAAAATCTGACATTTTCCAATCCCCTGATGATATCTCTGCTGCATTTTGTTATCACACAGATGTCAGCCTCGTCACTTGACCCGTTGCCCTGAGTCAGAATTGCAACTGCCACCAAAGATCTAGTGTAGCTGTAGTGCAACTTTATTTTTAAACTTAAACTCATTCTAAATAATCTTATATATTCAGAAAAAGATTTGCTAAGTTTCACTTTTTTGTTAATAATAAAGCTCTTATGAATCTTAACACTTTACCGACCGGCCGTCGATTATTCGACGATTTCTCCCCAGCGCTTACTGACCGGTCGTCGATTAATCGACTTTTGATCTTTCTGTTAGATTTGGTTAGGTTAGGACGTGTTCAGTCTTCACCTCGATCCACGACCGGTGAAAGGGCATAGTACGACCGGTGACGGCAGTGTAAGGGTGTAGTATGTTCGAACCGCTACCGGTCGGTAAAGTGTTAAAAGTGCTTAGAAATTCTTGAGAACCTTAAATGTGCTTTTGAGGTAATTAGAATTCCTTGTTTCTTACCTGGTGAATTCAACATAGATCATAATCATGGGACTAGTGAAAAAAGAAATAAAAATATTTATAAAATGTTAAGTACAGGTAACTTTTTAATACTTCATTTTTTAAAAATAATTTAAATTTTAAAATGCATTATAATTGACTAAACATACTTTTATTCAGATTATAAGCAAGAGAAGCATTTAATACTCACAAACAATGGTAATTTTTTAAGTCTTAAATCGGGATTATCCCAGTTTTTTAAAACTTTCAGCCTTAAAGTCCTTATTTCTCACTAAAATAAATATTTGCAAACTCTTTTTATATCAGTGAGTCTAATTAATAATCCAATTATTATCCTTTTCCCATTTCTTCAGAATTTGTTCCGTACGTGTTCCAGCTTCTCTCCCTGTTCCTGGAATTCCAGGAGTCCCCTGTTCCCAACCACTACATGGCTCTGTTCCCCTGCTTGCTGTCTCCAGTCCTGTGGGAAAGAACAGGGAACATACCTGCTTTATCCAGACTCATGCAAGCGTTCATAGAAAAAGGAGCCAATCAGATTGTGGAAGCTCAGAGGCTGGTGAGTTGGTGTCAGTGGGGGGTTGGGAAATGTTATGAAATTTATTTGAATTTTTACTATCTTGTTGCATAATCTTTTTTATCAAAATAAATTTTAAATAATTGTGTTACATTTTTATTTCTTGTTTCAAATCTATGTATATTTTAGTATTGAAGTAGATAAAAAAAATTGGTAAACTAGATTTTTTTTACGTAGATTTTTTATTTTTGCAATATATATTTCATCTATAAAATCTACATATGTTTTAGAATCAAAGTATATAAAAGAATTGTTAGAATAGTGTTTTGTTTAAATGTAGAATTAGATTATAAGAAAAAAAGATTTGCAAAATTGAAACATAGACTGAATTGAAAATTATGTTATCAGGATTGTTTTTACGAGCAACTGTTTCTTTTTTAAAGTTATATTTCTTCACTTGTTTTTCCTAAACTTTTGTAAAATCTATACGTTATATGCGTATGTTTAAAAAAATTGTAAAATTTTCTATATCAGATAATTTCTAAGCACATATTCTACTGTATTTCTAAAATAATAAGAAATACTGTCAAATATTGTATTTTAAAATTTTTAAATAGATCCTCTGTTTGAGTTTTTATTATGTTCATTTCTTGTTAAAATCCCGCAAACCAAGTTAATTTATTAGTTTAATTTTAAAGGAAAATGCCTTTAGTATTATGTATGTTTTATTTCATAATTTTAGAATGGTGTGCTAGGAATATTTCAAAAATTATTATCCTCCAAAAGTAATGACCACGAAGGGTTCTTCATATTGCAGAGGCTGGTTGAACATGTACAACCGTAAGTAGCTCTTCTTGGTGTATCTAAATTAAAGTTCAATTTATTTTACTAATTTGTAAAATACAGCAACCCCTCGTTATATCGCACTTCCCGGGAGACAAGCAAAAAACCGCGATATAACCGAATGTGCAATATAACGAGCAACTTGATAAATACATTGTACTTTTGATGAATTTATGCTCTCAATAAAGTTTTTAAACTAAAGCAGAGTATGTATTTGAAAGAAAACAAAATCAACTTAAATAATATAACTACTCTAAAAAAAGAAACAAAAATTTAGAAAGGACATTATTAATTACTATAAACAATACACATTATTGTACAGGTAATACTATATTACATATTTCACTCATTTTCTAGTTAAAAAAGCCATTTTTCTTTCACTGTTCATGCATCTACTCCTAACTCATTAGCAACTGAAATTTGGGTGGAACCCTTTTTATTTTTTCTATTGCGTTCAGTTTAACTTTAACTGATACATAAACCTACTTTCTTAGCAGACGTTTTAAAGTAAGAACTATTTGAAACTTCCAAATTGAATAAAGTCAAGAATTTTACTGCGTGCTACAGAAAATAGCCTCGCCTATCTTGACCGTGTGTCTCGTGTAGATTTTAAGGAAAGTACACATTGGAAAAAAACGGTTGAAAAATTGGGAGACATGATGCAAGGCTGCGATATATCCGAATGCGCTATCTAACGAGGCACGATATAGCGAGGGGTTACTGTAATATAAATGGTTTTTAAAAAAATTCCATCCAAGTTTTTAAATATTTTTTTCTGATATCTGTACTTCACAGTCAAAGTGATATACACTGTCCTACTTTAACCACATAAGAGGAAATGAGAGTGGTAGTCTGGTGTCGGAAAGAAGTCTTTTCTCTATATTAATCAAATGGAAAAAATTATTTTGGAAACCAAATTATTCTGGTTCTATTGAATATTTTTACAAACTTTCTGATATGATAAATGTAGCTGACTTACAGGGTTTTGTAATACCATGTTTTGAAATTGTCTTAAATATTTTTTTAAATTCTCAATAAATAATTTTCCAACAAATTGTTCGTATCAATGTCAAAATGTGTTATTATAGTCAGCTCCAGCTACATTTATCATATAATAAATTTAAAAAAAAAAGTTTTTAAAAGTATTCAATTCAGCCAGAGTAATTCGGCTTAGAATTTTTTTTTTACGTTGGTTTAACACAGAGAGAAGACTTCCGTTTGGTGACTCCCTTGAGATTCCCCCTTAATGGGGAATGGGCGTGCTGGACCAGGGGTCTTCAAAGTAAAGTGCATCAGTGTTAATCCTGTGGAGAAAAAAAATATTTTCTCTGCCACATTTCTCCGGCTGTATAGAATATTTTTTTCAAGCGGATTTTTTTATGTGATAAATGCAGCTGACTTACAGGTCCCCAACCTTCCCACTTTTTGAAATTGGTTCGAATATTTTTTAAAATTTTCGATAAATAATTTTACACAAAATATTTGAAGCAATTTCAAAAAGTGGGAAGATAGAGACCTGTAAGTTATCTAAATTTATTATTTAAAAAAAAAACGTTTGTAAAAATATTAAATACAGGCGGAGAAATGTGGCAGAGAAAATAGTTTTTTCCCATTGGATTAACACTGACGCACTTGAGTTTGGAGACCCGTGGTCCAGCGAGCCCATTCCCCCTTAATTAAAATATGCGAGTTGAAAATCTGGACTAGTTTGCAAGTGTGAAGTCTTAGGCTGCAATAAAACTACTAAGAGTTTTTATTTTAAACTAGCAAATAAATACCCGTACTTCGCACGGACTAAAAAAAAGTTTTAATTGATCAAAGTATATGTACAATTTAATCCATTATAGGATAATAAACTTATATGTTATTATTCCCGCTTGTTATAAAGTATAAAATACTGTTACTTATATTACCTTAAAAATCCAAAATATAAAAATACGCTATAAATGCACTCATAAAAGTCATAGCAATTTTCCTCATAAACATATAAAACCTTTTGGCTCATTTGGCGCGTTTTTGGAAAGAATTTTGCGAGAAAAGAGATATAGCTACACACTCTTATTATACAGCTCTACCACAATGGCCTTCGAACAACAAACCAGCTTATAAATTTGTTTAAAAAATTATTATTTGGCGCGTTTAGGTAAGAATTTGGCGAGTTTGGTAAAATATTTGGCAAAAAAGTGAAAACAAAACCCTAATATGTAGCTCTAGTACAGGGTTGCCAGTGGCGACTAAAAGGAGACTATTTGCTACTATTTTCGACCCCCGGCGACTATGGCGACTTTTTTAGACAAAATCAAGCCAAAGGCGACTATTTTCAGCATTTTGTCAACTATTTTCAAGGATGGGCGACTTTTTCAAAAAATTTCCGCGCGATCGTTGATATCCTTTATTTTGGTATTCCCCCCCTTAAAATCGCCGGAAGGCCACATTTTACAATCGCAGAATAGCCAAAATCCTTCGGTTGTAAAATCACCGGAGTTTCGCGATATAGATCGCCGGAATATAGATATTTCGGGATAGTTGGATCGCTGGTGTTTCGGGATAGTTGGATCGCTGGTGTTTCGGGATAGTTGGATCGCTGGTGTTTCGGGATAGTTGGATCGCTGGTGTTTCGGGATAGTTGGATCGCTGGTGTTTCGGGATAGTTGGATCGCTGGTGTTTCGGGATAGTTGGATCGCTGGTGTTTAGGAACAGTAGGATCGCGGGAGTTTCGGGACTGTTGGATCGCGGGAGTTTCGGGATAGTTGGATCGCGGGAGTTTCGGGACAGTATAGTAGCATCACCGGAGTTTAGGGATACTAGGATCGCCAGAATTTCGGGAAGTAGGATTGCCGAAATTTCGGGATAGTTGGATCGTGGGAGTATCGAGACAGTAGGATCACCGGAGTTTCAGGACAGTTGGATCGCAGGAGTATCGAGATAGTAGGATCACCGGAGTTTCAGGACAGTTGGATCGAGGGAGTATCGGGACAGTTGGATCGAGGGAGTATCGGGACAGTTGGATCGCGGGAGTTTCGGGACAGTTGGATCGCGGGAGTTTCGGGACAGTTGGATCGCGGGAGTTTCGGGACAGTTGGATCGCGGGAGTTTCGGGACAGTTGGATCGCGAGAGTTTCGGGACAGTTGGATCGCGAGAGTTTCGGGACAGTTGGATCGCGAGAGTTTCGGGACAGTTGGATCGCGAGAGTTTCGGGACAGTTGGATCGCGAGAGTTTCGGGACAGTTGGATCGCGGGAGTTTCGGGACAGTTGGATCGCGGGAATTTTGGGATAGTTAAATCGCGGGAGTTTTAGGACAAAAGGATCACCTCTGGTTTGAGACAGAAGGATCACCTCTGCAGGGCTGCCACTGGCCACTATTTAGGCGACTAAAGCGACTATTTTCAAAGGAAAGCGACTATGGCGACTTTTTTCGGAAAATTCGGGTTAAAAGCGACTATTTCAGCGTATACTTCTACTATTTTTAACTATAGGCGACTATTTAAGAAAAAATCATGCGTAAAAATCATACTAGCGCTACGCTAGTATGATTTTTACGCATGATTTTTTCGGAAATAAGCAGAAAAAGGAGATGTTTTGTCCACCGCTACGGGGGACAAAACATCTCCTTTTTCTGCTTATTTCCGAACCAAACAGCAGGTTGAGGTTTTTATTGTGATCACTACTAACGGATAAAAAGAAAATGTTCTGGTTGGTCCGATTACCTGAACCGGAACTACAAAAGTAATAAACGCAACTGTCTTCCTATCAGGCAGATGCAAAAAAACTGTATCATTAGGAGACAAGACAATGCAACCTCATCGGTAGTTGCCGTGAAAATTACTAGGCAGCAAATTGGATTGCATACTTTTAGTCAGGTAAAGACGACCCTCATCTAATGGGAGATTGCACTTGTCGGCATCCGATATGTGAAGATACCCTAGTGTAATCTAAATTCATCAAATTTTAATTAATTTTTTTCTTAATCATTAAAATGTATTAACTTGTTTTTTGTTGAAATTTATTAAATTTCAACATTAACACCCCCGAAACCCGCAACATTAACACCCCTGAAAAAGTTTCCTCCATTCTCGAGTCGGTCTGTATCTGTGAAAACTATGCTTAAATTTCAATAAACAGCAAGTTTAAATAATAAATTGTTTTTATAAAAATACAAATTTTTAAAAAAATTTGAAGATGAATTAAGATTAGATTATTCTAAGATGTCTTCGAATATCGGTTACTGGACAGTGCAATTCAACAATGCCTCCTGATTTACTAATTTTGCTGCCTAGTAATTTTTACGAAATCCACCGATGAGGTTGCATTGTCTCATAATGATTAACAGTTTTTTTGCCTCTTCGTGAACGGAAGATCGGCTCGTTACTTTTGTAGCTGCTGTTCAGGCCAATGCATCAACCAAATGTTTTCTTTTGATCAAGTGTTCGTAAGTCGTGACCTTGCTTGTGATTACAAGAACAGCTTTATTGTTAAAATATATTTTTTTAATTTACGTTTGAATTTTTTTGTTGCATTTTCCCTACTTCGGTCTATAATAGGGTTTCCGTTTTAAACAGGTTTTAGCAACAACAAAAATGGAGGACTGGAAGTTTTCGGACTATCGCCGAAATTCAAAAGTGTCCGGATTAGCGGTTTAATTTTTTACATTTGGGTACTAGTTTAATCATTTCAGATATTTAAGCTATTAGAACCAGTTGATTCTATTTTGTCTACACATTTACATTATGTACTATGCGTTATTTTATTTCCACATATTATGGTATAATTTCAGAAATTAGTTTGATGCTTCTGGTCTGGGTAAACCATATTGGGTTGATAATAAGATCATTTAACTCAATATATAGTTCTGTAACTTACAGTAATTTTACATTCAAATTTTAATTCAACTAGTTAGTCTTCAATAACTCTTCAGTAAGTTGATTTTGAGTTATCGAAGTTTCATTTCGCTGTGTAACATGGTGGCCTGGAAAATCATTGAAAAGGCCTTGAAAAGCCTGGAATTTAGATAGCCAAAAGTTGTATGAACCCTGCGTTGCATTTCACATGATTAATCGTCTTTCTTATGGCTACTATTTTGGTTACTATTTTGTATCCCAGGCTACTATTTTGGCTACTAATTTTTACATCCGAGGCTGCTAAAGCAACTATTTTCAATGCTATTTACAAGTGGCAGCCCTGCCTCTGGTTTGGGATAGTAGAATCGTCAGAGACTTGCGCGATTACGTGCGGATAAAGTAGTTTTCTGGTAATAAGAATCTATATTTTTAATCTTTTGGTTGAACCTTGGCACATCTCAGAAGTTTTGTGTAAACCATTATAAATTTTTAGTTATTCGAAAAAATATTAAATGTGAATTTGAAAGTTATGTAAAAGATATTTAAAAGCAAACTTCACTAACTTTTATGTACATATAGACAAGATACATTAAAATTATGTTCTTTTAACAAATTAAAATAATAAAATTTAATAAATTATATCTACCTGATATAATATTTTCATATTTATAAAAAAGTGAAAATGTCTAGATTATTTTTGTTAACTTGTATGTTTTGTGTTAGATGGAGAAGTAAAAAAAAATCAAACTAAAAATGCTGTTTTAATTATTAAATTATTTAAGGTAATTCCAAGATGAATTAAGATATAATATTTTAACAAACAGTTCTATTTTTAAGGGAAACAACATTCTGAGTTGGTCAATGAAATCAAATTCACATTAGGTGTTTATACTGTTTAGCAGGGTTCGAAATTTACAGTCGCCTAGTCGCAAAATGCAACCTAATCCTTCAATTTTGGGACAACAAAATAAATGTAGTCAAAGTTACGGAGACTAGGTTATCAGAACTGTTAATACCAACTTTTTTCATCGTGATTTTCAACAATCTCGCCAAAAATAATCAGCTTGAACTTGAAAAAAGTTAACAGTCTTAAAATCTTACAACTGCAGCGATCTTAAAATTAAGAAACTCTGGTTACTGTAAAATTTGTAAATGGTGATTCCTAAATTTTTTTGAAACTTAGTTATCGAAACTCTGATGCTTCTATAATCGCAAAACTCTAGTGATTCTATAATCTCGAAACTTAGGCGATCTAAAAAATAAAATCTTCCAGTGGGATACCCAGTAGACATTTAAATATTGCAGATTAATTTTTAAAGAGAAAATTTTTTTAGTAAAAAATATTTTTTTCCTTAATAAGGGTCCTAGATAATGTACATTTGCTCCTAAGTCGCACATATTGCTCCTAAATTTTCTTATCAAATTCCTAGTACTGCTGTTTACTCATTTAAGTTGATATAAATTTTAACATCAACCTTACTTAAAATCTATCATAATCAAATCAAAAACTTAAAAAAGTGAACCATTTTAACATTTTCCAATTCAATTCCTTGAATGTGTTGATTTCATGCCGAAAAAGTGAAGCTATCAAAGTTAAATAATAAATTTTGCAAAGAGAATTTTAAAAAATTAATAATTATTAAGTCTTAAGTTTCAAATTTTTGCATATAGTATTTAAATTTGATGCAACTATTTTTGCTACTATTTTGATAATAAGGCGACTATTTTTGCAACTATTTTGGAAATTCCAGGCAACTAAAGCGACTATTTTTTCCCTAAATTTGACTGGCAACCCTGCTAGTACGATGGCCTTGAATGCGTTTTTGAGAGAATTTGGCGAGAAAAGACATATAGTTACAAACACTCTTATTATACAGCTCTACCACAATGGCCTTCAAATAACAAACCAGCTTATAAATTAAAAAAAAATATATATATTTATTTGGCGCGTTTAGGTAAGAATTTGGCGAGTTTGTCAACGTATTTGGCGATAAATTGAAAACAAAACCCTAAAATATAGCTCTAGTACGATGGCCTTGAACAACCATCATAGTTATAATTCCCGGAAGTAGCTTAAATATGCACATTTTTGCAATCAACAACCATCAATGAAGAAATCCATCACCTAAACCCACAATAAAATCCTAGAATGGAGACTGGACGGAATTACGTCACTTGAAACATGTCAATTATTTTTTAAATAATGAATTTAGTTTCTGAAGGTAATGGCAGCAGAATAAAATAAACATTTTCAATTTTAAATATTTTCGTTAAAAGTTTTATTTAATTTTTTCAGCAGATGGCATCAGGAAAGTAAAAAAATGATCGGATTTGAGCGAAAGTGGTGTATTTTTTTCAGAATATTCGAATTTTCTCTAAAAATATAATATTTTGAGCTCTGAAAGTTCAAAAATCATAATCTAAGTATGAACTGCACATTTGTGCCAAGTTACGAGTCAAACAAATGTCTAGTTTATGAGTCTATAAGAGACATACCCACAAACAAACACACAAAACTTCATTTTTATTATTATAGATAGTCAGGCTTGTAATGAGGAAATACTTTCTAATAAAAACTTTCAAGCGAAATTTGGACTATAACTTTTAATAAAATATTAGCTTAAATTAGACAATCAAATTTATTTATTGCAATTGGACAGAGTGATTATGATTCCTTTCAATTTTCCTGAAAATAATGTGAGAGCAAAAATGCAGTTGTGCGGTCTCTGAGGTACTTCATTTAATTTTTGTATGAATTGCGTAAAGGTTATACAGTCCTTGGACAAATTATTAGTCGCACTGCAAGATTTCATGTAAAATATTAATTACTGGGTGATATTGTACCATTTTATTATTTTAAATTGATTTTGTTTTTTATTTTTATATTATCCAATCAATTACCGATTTATTTGACATAAATAAAACAGCATTAATTTAGAAAAACATAAGTTTATTAAGTTTTAAAGAAAAGTGAAATTAATGTTAGTAAAAGTCAATATTTAGTTGAGCCACCTTTAACCGCTATCAAAGCTGTAATTCTGCGCGGCATGCTATTAATGCAAGACTGTACTGTCTCCTGCATTTGAGGATGATGATTCCACACCTGATACAGGTTTGTACTTGTTTACGTTCATGTATAACTTTGTCAACACAGTGTTGCCATATGTTAAAAATAAATACAAATATGTAGTCTACAACAATTCTTTTAAATAAAAATCAATTATATTGTAGTTTAAATATACCATTATTGCATAAAAACTCTTAAGAAACATAAAATTACTAAATAAATACAGTGCGTCTAATAATTTGTCCAGGGACTGTACATATAAATTTTTAAGTGTATTTTGCATGTTTAGTAGTTATTGCTTATTAAAAAAAATTATAAACTAAATCTGTCTTTTTCAGAGGAACACTTAATGAATACCTAAAACATATATTTGTATTATTATTCAGTCGACTTCAGAGTTCCAAGACAACAAAGTATATAAAAAGTAAGTTTTTAATAAGTAGTTCTAAAAGATGAGAATATTTAAATTGAACCTTTTGTTTTGATTGTATATATTACATGAAAATATTTATAAATTCATCTCCTGACCACTCTACCAAGGCGTATTTTGTATATGGTCGTGTTACTTAGTAAATCTTTTTTTCTGGAAATAGGGTTAACTCTGAAAATATTGTAGAAATATACTAGCTTCTTAATTTACTTTGAGTAGATACTTTTAATTAACAAATTTAAACTCAATTAAAACTCAAAAATATCTTAAGGTTAAGTATCACATTTTTATAAAAATCATACAGAAATGTGTTTATTTTATGCATCTGATAACTCAAAGGAAAGCCATTTAGTATCTCCATTCAACGTTCCATGACTCCATATTGGAGTTTTTTTTCCTTTATGTTCTACATTTTTTTATTTAAATTCTTAAAGTTTTTGTGTGCCCATTTTGTTTACTAAAAATTTTTCTAGTATAAAATTATGAATTATTAGTTTTTTTTTCCTTCTTTAAGTTCTACTTTTTTTTAAAATTTAATTTCTTATTTCTTGATTGATATTAGATGAGTGCTGCCCTTGGCTGAGGGCAGAGCGCGTACTCTCTTTCAGCGCACTAAGGGTGTGATATTACTGCTCTTAAGTGTATTTTGTAAATAAAAGTTTTTTTGGCACAAATAGTTTATTGACTTCACTACATATTCACTTCTAATAGAAAAAATGCGTCAAACAATTGAAATATTCCAAACACTTTATTAAAAAAATCCTAATTAAAATCTGCAAAAAAAGTTTATAGCAGAAATCCTTATTTAGTGCAGAAACAAACAAGTGACAGTGCTTATAGAGGTTAAAAGATCTATTCTCTAAAAAAAAATTCTAGGAAGTTTTCTTTGTTTTACTTAAAATCGACAATTTGTCACATTTGAAATTTTGTGTGTGCACATTTTGTTTACTAAAATTTTTTCTAGTATAAACCCACGACGTAAAATAATTCTGAATTTATTGTGTAAGTTTAGTACAGTAAGTAATCCGTAAAAATTGATAATCTCTTGTTTAGTTGGTCAATAAAGGTTTAGTTTAAGGAAACAAGGTTAAGTAGAAATGGTTATATAAGATTCTTGATATTTTTCTGCTTGGTAGAGCAATGGATTCCTACTTATCTACTATTATTACGTACTTCATTACTCCATTCATGTTGCAATAGAGGGGTTGAACAATATTCATATTCTTAAGAACTTACCTATCCCATCAATGTATACTTCAAAATCTCAATTTTTTCCTTATCTAGATTAGTAATTTGTCCCACTCGCTGTGTGGCTTATAGAAAAAAATTGCACATATTAAGATTTTACTGTTTTTCTGTTTCCAGGTCTGTTGTCATTCTTCTTTTTCTTCTGTTTTAAATATGGTCCCCAGAGCTTGATATCCCTCGTCGATAATATTCAACCAAAGTAAGATTTGTTTGCAAATGAATCGTGTTAAAAATGATTTATTTTCCATGTTTAATTTATTTTTTGTATAAAAGACATTAATCAAATACCATTTATAAAAAATAAACTCAAATTTGCTAGTGAGTAGTGACATTTAAAAAAACATCTATTTGTTGCTATGTATTGGGGTGTACCTATGAAATGACCTTGAATGAACAGATGGCACTGCACCCGGGTTAATAAAAGTGTGGAATCGCACTACTAGCATTTTGTCAGAATACTTTTAACCTTTCGCCTGGCAGGGACATTAGTTACTGCTGTGTTTTTTCATAGTCACTCTGGGCTTTGAAGATGTCGTGTTTCGTGCCAACAAGGGGTCATTTGCAGGAAATTTTAATCCATTACTTTATTTTGAATAAAACTGCTGCTGAAGCTTTTCAAATGCATCAGAAAGCTTATGGAGACAATGGTCCATCTGAATCAACTTGAAAATGATGGTTTGGTTGATTTAAAAATGCTGATTTTGATGTGACAGAGACAAAGGTAAGGGAAAACTACCAAAAACATTTAAAAGATAAAAAAACGCAAACAATTTTGGATGAAAACCCATCAATGACTCGAGTACATATTTTAAGAAATATTAAATGTAACTCAGAAATGTATTAGTGCTTTAACAGAGAGGCAGATGCAGAATCAAAAAGTCACTTGCGAACAACTTTTGAATCAACATCAAAGAAAGAGTTTTCTGCACCGAATTGTCCTATGTGATTAAAAATGGATATATTTTGACAATCCTGTTCGAAAAAAATCGCAGGTTGATCCTGGTCAACCCTCAACATCGACTCCAAAGAGAAATCGCTTTGAAAAGCAGACAATGCTTTGCATTTGGTGGGACCAAAAGGGCATTCTTTAGTATGAGCTGCTTAAAACTAGTGAAATAGTTACTTCTGATCAATATCAATAACAATTAACCGATTTAAACCGAGAATTTATCAACAAACGACCAGAATGGGCTCGCAGACACGGAAAAGTTATTTTGCTCCAATGCTCCATGACAATGCGCGACCTCACACCACAAATAATGTTAAAACCCCCGAAATGGGATGTTTTATTGCACCCACTATATTCTCCATACATTGGTCCTTCAGACTATCACTTGTTTAGATCCATGGCACGTGGTCTGGCTGAGCAGCACTTCGCTACTTTTGATGAAGTTGAAAAATGGGCATCTTCCTTTTTTACCTTCCAAGACGCAAAGTTCTATCGCGAAGGAATCCATAATTTATCAAAAAGATGGGCAAAAGTTACTGATTTGGATGGTGCATACTTCGATTGATTACCCTCATCCAGTAATGCAAAATTCACTGGTAAGTTTTCTAAAAAAGGGTCAGTTCATAGGTATACCCCAAATATTTTTACCCCTTTGTAACTGACTGAACTTGGAAAAGCTGTAGCAATGATTTAGTTCTATTTTTAGCTATTGTGATTTGATAACTATGCATATTCTTGTCCCACTATTATTAGATGTAGGGTTTTTGAAAAATTCGGACTGCATAAATTTTTTAAGTATGACACAATATTTTGGCTTGTTTTGTTGTGTGTCTTGGTTTTTATTATTTATAAAAATTGCATTTTGCTTGGAATTTTTGTACTAGCGAGGCATATCAAAAACTATTTTTTTTAACAAATTGTTTCAAAGAAGTGCAATTAAAAAGAAAAAAACTTGTTATGCAGTTGATATTTCCTGTTTAACCTGACTCCATGTGGTTTATATTTCCTTTAAAGAAATTTTAGCAACTGGAGCTAACTCATTATCTTGATTTTAATATTTGGAATGAAAATGTTTCATTTTGTTCAACTCCTTTTTACAGGATGTTTGGAATGGTAATTGAGCGACTAATCATCCCAGATCTACAAAAAGTGTCGGGGAATATAGAGAGAAAGATCTGTTCTGTGGGCATGATAAAGCTGCTCACTGAGTGCCCAGAAGTCATTGAAGGAGGCTATAGCCATTTCTGGTACGTACAAAAGTCGTTCTATGTACAAAAATTGGTTCTAGTTACAAAATTAGGGCCACAATGAGGGTCTTTAATTTAGATATATTTTCTTTACAAATGCCCTAGATTGTGTTTGTGAGTAAATAAAAATATTTTACTGATGATAGAAGTCAAAGTAGTTACACCTGGTAAAAAGTTGGGTTTCAAACCTTTACTAAGAGTCGTGACCGAAATGAGACTCGACAGCCAAATGCAGAATGCCACAATAAATTTTTTTCTCAGAGTCAGTTTTTTTTTTTCCAAGAGTCAGAAATTTTCCATGCCGTTTTCAAGTGCCAGTCCGCTCTCAAGACTCGTACGATAATAGATTTTAGATAGCATTTTAAAAAATGTTATATGTTACAAAAGATGAATCATTAAAGTTTTTATACTTAATTAATACCTATTAATTAGAAATATAAGTGATTTCTACTAAAAACTAACTTAAACTTGTTTCATTAAAACTTGCGTAAAGATAGATGATTATAAAATTGTGATTAATAAATCAATTTAAAAATGGGTGAACAAACCAATACGTATGTAATATAATAAGGAAGAATATCAAAGTCAAATTCAGTTAAGAATAAAAAAAAAGGAGTTTACTTTCTGCTTTGGCACACCTGACAAGTTTCATGCCAAAAAATGCAACCCTGTTGTTACCCATCTCTTTGTGTGAATCCATTCTATTGTTATGGTACCGCTCGTGTTTTACGACCCCCTGTCCATTCCCCGCGATTGGGGGGGGGGAGTGGGAATTCAAAACGTAAACAACTTTATTAACTCAAAAACATAAGAAACTATAAGAAACTAACAACTCCAAATACAACTCAAGTATTTATAAATATTCTGTCATGGGCAGGAAAACTGCAGTAAGAACAACGGTGAATTAGACCATTTTGGTTCTGAAATAATCAGTACTTCAGCATACTTTGTACTAGGTTTGTTTTGAATTACTGAATGCTTGCAACTATGGTCCAAATCATTAGTCTAGATACTGCAGCTTACCTGCCCACAGCTGTATTGACAATGATGGGGTAGCAACCCATAAGCAGAAACCACCAAACGCCCTGCATGGCCGCCAAAGGCTTTACTAACACTTTTATCTGCTTTTTCAATCAGGGGCCCTCTTCTCCAGACCCTTATCAGCCTTTACTTTTAGCCCAGTTACTTTTTTCAGGTAAACGCTGAGTAGCGCCGTTAGATTTTTCAGAAAGTAACTTAGTTACTTTTAAAGGAAATGGGGTTGTTTCACGGAGGATCTGGCAATAGCTCTGCGGTCTTGTTTTCCTGTCTCCCGAATTACTTTTGTTTTTGTTGGTTGGTAGAGATAATCAGGTTTGTCTGCTGACTAAGCACACTAACCTGAATATAGGTCTACCAACCAACCAACTTAACCGAAACAAAAGTAATTCGAGAGACAGGAAAACAAGACCGCGGAGCTATTGCCAGATCCTCCGTGAAACAACCCCATAAAGCAACAAAAATTATTTTTCTGTTACTTAACAAGCCACTCTTCACAGATATTTCCGGCACAGTCGCCTCAAATTAAATTATTTAACTTTTAACAATGTTGAATTTTCATTTTTTTTCTGATTGTTCCTATTTCTTTAATTCTTGGTTCTCTTTGAAAAACAGTTAGATGGCTGAATTAAATTTTTCTTGAAACTTGAAATTTCTAAAAGTAACTGTGATTTGTTACTTTTTGTATTAACTAACTGTTGGACGTTGAATGTGCATCTTGTCCAATAAGGAAACACCAGGGTTTAGGAACAGAGCTTTAATTAACACAACATGGTAAAAGGTAACAAGGGACTAAGCGCGTTGCAACAACAACGCTAGCAATATATAGTAACAGTTCTACGGTCACAGTTCATAGTTCATATTCAGGTGGTTGTTGGCTTATTCCGATCTACGTCTACACAGAATAGTAATCACAACACTAACTATAACAGTTTCTTTTATAATTAAGCAACTGCAACAGCTACTTTTTAAAAGTAACTTTCCAATCTGGTTTTTACTAACCCTCATCTGCTTTTTGCACCAGGGGCCCCATTCTCCAGACCCTCATTGGCTTGTTCGAACTCCCCGAGGATGACAGTGTCCCAGAGGATGAACACTTCATCGAAGTGGATGAGACGCCAGGCTACGAGAGCGCCTTCTGCCAGCTGGTGTTTGCGGGAAAGAGCGAGCATGACCCCATCCAGGGGCATGTGCCAGATCCACGACGTCACCTGGCACAATGCCTGCAAAAGCTGTCTGTACAGCACCCGAGTAAGGTAGGAATATTGGAAGTTTTGTGGATTTTAAGTGAGGGTCCTAGACTGCAAAGTTTTCAGTTTTTTGGGCAACTTAAGAAGGTCTTTATACCACACATTTGATGTGGTACCTTTTAAATATTTATGAGGAAAATTAAGCGTAACACCTGATGCCACCTGCAGAAGTTCAAGGTGCAGTATCCTAAGAGTGCTAATAGAGTTTTTTTTGCTGTGCCTTTTTGGGAATTTGAGGGTACTAGGAAATTTGGGGGACTTAATTTTAAAGGGCTTACTACTTGTTAATGGTGTGGTGCTGATGGCGTTTGATGAAGCCAGGCTACGAGAGCGCCTTCTGCCAGCTGGTGTTTGCTGGCAAGAGTGAGCATGACCCCGTACAGGGGCATGGGCCTGACTCTCGATGCCACCTGGCGCAATGCCTGCAGAAGCTTTCTGTGCAGCACCCTCAGAAGGTAAGAAGATTGGAAGTTTTGTAGTTTTAAAGTGATGGTTCTAGACTGCAAAGTTTTCTGTTTTAAGTGCAACTTAAGAAGTTCTTTATGCTACACGTGTGGTACCTTTTATATATTCATAAATTAAAGTAAGCATGACGTCGGTGCCACCTGCAGAATTTCTATTTGCAGTATCCTATGAACGTAAATAGGTTTTGTTGTGCCTCCACCAGATTTGAGGGGATAATGAAAATCGTGATATTTAACACCATTATGTACAGGTGCGCCGCGCAGCCAGGTTTTTTTTCAAGGAGGGGAGTAATTGCTAGCAGTTTCATATACCCTGGATATACATAAACTGCATCTGTGACCTCATTCAATTTGTAAACAGCTCATGAAATTTTGACCTTTCCATTATCTTGTACTTTAACAAACATTTAATTTCGAACCATTCCCTTCAACTTATCCTGTTGAGAAAGCTCAATACAATCTTCCGATAAACAGAACGTCATTCACGCATGAGATTAATTTTATGGGATAAAATTGATTGTCAATTTTATTGTGTGTTCAAGCGTTTTGGCAAACGTTGCTGCCACATGTCAAAACTGGTTAACATTCCAAGAGTCCTAAAAAAAAGTAGTTGAATCCATATTTTTGAAATGTTTTGTTAAGACCTTAATAAGTAGTTTTTTGTAAATAAAGACTAATCTATTTTTAATAAAAAAAATTCATTGTTTAGAAAAAGTTTTTAGAAAAAATATTTTTATCTTTTACGCACATTTTTGTAAGAAAATGACCAGAAAAAAAATTAAAGTTCTTTTGAATTTGGATTGAAAATTAAAATTTTCTCCTGTATGAAAATAGAAAGTCTTGTTTATTTTTTTTTGGGGAGCTACTGCCCAAACTGTTTAATTTGATATTTTTTTTAGCATTAATTATTTGTTATTTTTTCCCTCAGTTGCCAGCCCTTATTTCTGCCACTTTGGCCCCACAAGCTGCAGATCATCTCTCAAAATATCTGATGGCAGCAAATGTCTCTCTTTCCTGAAAACAACTTGAAACTCTAACTCTCAGCGAATTTTCCCATCTCGAAGGACTTTCTGAGTCGTCAATAGACGAAGAACACTGTACATATGCCATCTGATGAAGCTGTTTTTTTACTATCTTGAGTTCTCTTTTCCTTAATCTTGTTAATACCAAGCTGGCTGGAGTCAGCTTTGGGATTTGAAAAGATTGATTGTTTGCAGTGGATTCAATCTGCATGTATTTCCTGTTTAGCTAATGAAATAAAAGAGGTTTAAATTTTTTAAGTTATGTTCCTGTTTTTAATTTATATTTTTTTTTCAAAGGTAACTTTCTCTGTCTAGTAAAGCTTATTGTGTATTTTGCAATAATTTATATAGTATCGATGTACCTTATTTTGTACCCAAACATCTTACCCTCCTGGACACCTGGTGAAAAAAAGAAAAGTCCTATCAGTTTATTGACAACTCAAAACTTACTTCAAAAAGATGCTTTTCTCTGGTCTGCATGAATCCGGAGCTTTGGCCAACGACTGAGGCCCTCTGAAGATGCCAAGTAAGTAAATTTTCAACCCTGATCAAGTGCAGAAGTCAGCACCTAAACCTGGCACCCAAGGCAATCCAAATATGTGTCGGGTAGTTTAGACGGGTCTGGGACATAATCCTGACAGCCGAAATCCCTACAGCAAAATATGCAAAAATTAGTAAATAATTAGAATTTTGAATCTATATTTAATATTTCGTAAAATATGCAAATACTTTTTTAACAATACTTACTTTTTCCATCAATAAATGGCTATTTAGATTGCGACATAACATTTTTTAATTATTCTAAGAATAGTTTTTTGAAAAAATAATGCAATATAATTGATATTTTCAATTCTAATTAATTATTTTGTTTGAAATTTTTATCAAACATCTAAATACTGTCTGCTTGTAGCTTCCACGCCCACACAATTTGTATCAGAAAAGTAATCACGTTTCAGAAAAACATTCACATTGGTCTGAACCTCTTATAAATGGGATGAAGAAGAGTGTAGAAGTTATATGACTATGTTTATAATGTAAGAAATGGAAACTTTATAACGACTATGTCCGTCTGTCTTTCCGTCACCTAGTTTCGCAGAACGAACCACAAGTCTCACAAGTGAAATACGTCATATTGAAGCAAAAAAAAATCCGCAAACATTATCCCATATTTTATAAATTTTCTTTTAATAAATAGTATATTAAAATTTTAAATTAAAAATTAATCTACGTTTAAATAAGAATATTCCATTTTTATTCCATAATTCAACTGTGGCCACTTCGTCAAACGCACAAGACGCTTTGTTTAAAATGAAAATAAATCATGGAGGAATTATTTGTATAAATCAGTTTGGAATGATGTCATAGTATTTATCACAAAATAGTTCTTTGATGGTTTATTATGTGTATTAAGTAAGGTGTAGGTAGAGCTCTAACTTTTTTTGCATTAAAAAAAATCGACTATTTTTAAATTACTTTTCAGTGTTTATCAATGAAAAATTGTATAAATATCAAAATATAAATTAAAATAATGGGGTTGTTTCACGGAGGATCTGGCAATAGCTCTGCGGTTTTGTTTTCATGTCTATTTTGATGTCTTTCAACAGTGTTGCCACCAGTTTTATTAGAAAAACTACGAAAAAATACCATTTAATTCTAAAATTACAAAAACATACCATAAAAATACTAGCAAAGCGTTTCACGTCTTTTTAAAGTCACTAAAAAGATTCCAAAATGCAGCTAGTATTTTTACGATATTTTTTTGTAATTTTAGAATAATTCTAAAATTACAAAAAAATATTGTGTTTTTCTCCTAAAACTGGTGGCAACACTGTTGAAAGACATCAAAATAGACCAAATAGACATGAAAACAAAACCGCAGAGCTATTGCCAGATCCTCCGTGAAACAACCCCATAGATTATTTATTGGAAAATTGTAATTTCTTTCTCTAAAAAAGATAAAGAAAGAATATCTTTGTTATGATAGGTTCCGCTTCTATATTTTTTTTAGCATAAATTTTACTAAATATTTATTCTTTGAACAGGAAATTTATTTAGCAAACGATCAAGAATATTAAGTGAATTTGCGAAAGAAAGTTAATGAAAATGGGCAATTACGGCGACTAAAAGTTGTCTAAAAAAGCTTCAGATAACGTTTTTTTTTTTGCATATAAATCAAGTCATTTTTTTATTTTCAAAACAATATAAAGTTAAATGACACCAGGATAAGTATCACTGCCATTTTAAGGCAAAAAAAAACCCCATCATTATTTTTCGAACTTTAAAAAAAATATCAAACGGTTAAAACTTAATTAAATTTCAGCGAAAGAAAATACCTCAAAACTGAGAACCATATTATTAATGTGACGTGTTTGTATTTATACAGTTAATTAACACGGTTTGCCTAAGGCGATTAGTTCTTTTATGGAATTACTGATTACATACTTTAGTGCTAAGGCAAATTATGCACTGAGAGGTTCAATCATTCAGAAAGTCTTAAATTGCTAGCTTCATATAGATATCACGTGTTTCTAACTAAAAATATAAAATGATTATTCATATGAATAATGATACATTTATCTCACGATCTATAGAAAAAGTTAGGACCAAAAACATGAAATTCTACTTATTGAAGCAAAATTATAATATTCCTCATTTATAAAATCGTTTGCTATAGTTAAATACATACATTATTTTGTATCCACCTGTCATTGTAGAGAAAATAATTAGGCTTACAGAACGAAAAAAAAAACCTATTCGAAACAATTTCAAAACGTGTTCGATCCTACGGGGCTTATTCCACGGGCGCCATGACCTACTTTCGGAAAGAAATTCTCCCCACAAGCTCGTTTTTTATAATCTTTATTTCTTTTCGTGCTTTTTTTTTCAGAGAGGGGGAGGGATCAACTGCGACTAAAAAAACCCAGATGGTGCAGAAAGCTTCTTTCCCCCCAGTCTTGGAAGAAGAAAAAAATTAGTTACGTAAGAAAGTCATTTTTTTTTTTTTGCTGGGGGAGTAGGAGAGATGGTGCGTGCCCGTACCAATGTTTATTTTATGGAAAACGCTCGGAGATACTATGTCTGGTCTGAATGAAGGTTTCTTTGTTTCTACTCAAAAGTAGCATTGTCCTAGTCAAATTTATCTTTGATGTAGTTTTGTGCTCTATACAGTTTTATTCTATAGTCAAGTAGGCCTATGATTTAGACTTCACAAATAGCATTGTCCTAGTCAAATTATCTATTACTAGTAAAATTACGAGGCCAGATCAACCTAGTTATGTTATCGATGTTTTAATCACAGTTTGCATAAGACTGTTTTTTGTCGTCTTCAAAAGCAGCAGGAGACTTTGATGAAATAACATATATTTATTTGATCATAAAAGGGCCTATCGCTTTTTAAAGAAAAGTTTGAAATTTCTATTTGGCGATTCATAACTTCGTTAAAAAAATAAAACTAACATGCTGCTCCAAACTTTTGTTACAAATCAGTAAACATCTCTGTAATCATCGTGCCCATGTGACTTTTAAACAAACCAAAAAATAAAAACAAACAAATTTAAAGATTATTTCATTTAGTCACAATTATAAACCAGTAATCACTTTCTAACCAATGGAAATACAGGAGTACGGATAAAATTAAAATGGTTGTTACCAATTATTAGGCGTATTAAGAGTAGAGTTAAGTACTTTGAAAAACGATATTTTTAATTTTTGTTTATATTCTAGAATGAAAAATTCTAAAAGCTGTTCTATAGAGACCTCGAAACGTCAACCTATCTTAGTGATTATTTAAAAAAAAAAAATTAGGTAACATTGTTTTATAAGCCTATTCGGTAAAGAAAAAAAACATTTTGTTTTAATTTATAGAAGATGTGTAGCTTTGTATCAAGTTAGCCATTTAAAATTAATACTTTAATCCCGGACCTTTTATAATATTTCAAATGACCTGAACGCACACATAAATCTATAAAAAGCCTTCCCATGTGTTGATACAATATCCGATTTTTTTTTTTTTTAAATACAAATTTATAACATCCTTTTATTTTAAATCCATATTTAGAATAGGCAGTACACAATGCTACACGGAATTCATAATTGCTTTTTGTTACTAAAGCATTCATCGAAATTTATTCGTACAATTGACGATTAATGATTATTTGCGGTTTTCTGGAAAGAATTACTAAAAGATAGATGTGGTTTTTGTTTTTAAATTTGTTCTGGGCGTGTGCATGTGTGCAACCTTGAATAACAAATCTGAACAAGATAAGTGTAAAATAAAACTTCAAAATGCAGTTAAACCGCATTTTCTTTTGCAATGATCATAACTGAATCGTTTCAATGATCATAACTGAATCGTTTCAAGGATCATAACTGAATCGTTTCAATGATCATAACTGAATCGTTTCAATGATCATAACTGAATCGTTTCAAGGATCATAACTGAATCGTTTCAATGATCATAACTGAATCGTATCAATGATCATAACTGAATCGTATCAATGATCATAACTGAATCGTTTCAAGGATCATAACTGAATCGTTTCAATGATCATAACTGAATCGTTTCAATGATCATAACTGAATCGTTTCATTAAAAGTTGAATATGTGAGCACTTTTGCGGTTTTTCTATAGATGGGTGTGAAATATAAGCATGAAGAAACGCAGAATTTTCTTTTACAGTAATATTATTTATTAGTTTAAAAAAATGTTTTGGTGCTTTAAAAAATAGTGAATTGAAAACAAATCCAACTATTTTAGTGTTTGGGTAAATAAATTAGAAATGATTCCGAAATTTTATTGTGATATTAAGGTATTTTCTTCACGCCTTTGTTTTACGCACTACCTGCTCACTTGTCGATAAAATGTTTAATTTTGAATTTTAACTTTAAAAAGACATTCACCATTAATGTAGGGTTTCACGAAAATTTCTAACAACTAGTGCAATATTAAAATTGCTATGAATAATTGAATTAAATACATTAAATTCAAAACTAGCTTGAAAATAATGTCTTTCGAATCGTTAAAACATAATAACTCTTATTTAATGACTTGTGAAAAACAAAATTAGTAAACGGATTGTAAATTGACATGGTAATTAGCAATCACAATAATGAAACTAATTGGGAAACAACCTTTAAGTTACATTCATAAACCAGATTTCCTATTGTATTATCTTTGTCAACACTCAAATTATTCTTATATTATCTGCTTTTTGTTGCCTTTCTCATTTTTATGCAATAAATATCTAACAAGAATACCAATTCTAAGCTTCTAAGTAAACAAATGTTTTATAGAAAAAAATGTAAATGTTTTATAAAATTAATGTTTAAATAATAGTTGTAGTAATGTTGTTTCATTAATGTTAAATAATGTCAAATAATTTTTTATAAGTAACTACGAAAACCTGTTCCATTGAGGAACAGTAAGACTTAAATGTATAAGAATTGAATTAAGTTAAATAATAAGAAAAATTATTTTAGTACATAATTAAATTAATAAGAATTAAAACAAATTAATAAGAATTAAAATACAAATTAATAAGAATTAAATTAAGAATTTATAAGAATTATATTATAAAGAATTAATAAAGATTAAAATTAATAAGAATTTAAAATTAATATAGATTAATAAGATATAAAATTAATAATTCAATAAGAATTTAATAATCATAATTAAATTTAATATAGAATTATTAAGAATTAAATTAAGAATTAATTGGAATATATATCGACTAAGTTTTCCTGCTGCACAGCGTTCGTTCCATTTAACTGCATTTCTTGTGAAAGGGTTGAGCGACTGGTTCTGTAAAAGGGTTTTTTCGGCTAGTGGACATTTGAGACAGGGAAGGCTGCAACGTAGAGATGAAAGGGTTGGGGAAGCGTTATATGTTTTGGAACGATGTCATTGTTTGGTATCGATTCAAAGTATCTATCTAAATATGTAAGTAATTGATGTGTATAGAAATATCGATATTTATAGTATTATCGATGTTTGTAGAAGTATCGTAAGAAAGGCATCTTATGTGATGGTATCCTATCGATAATTTTATTTATATTGAGTTGGAAAATATTGATGATTTTGCTGACGTTCAGCAGTGGAACAAGGGTCGTTCTTGTTCACTTTTTATTTTCTTATTAGTGTATTTCGTTATTTTTTGTGTAAATTCTGTTCAATCGGGAGTAGGTCTAGGTATAATCCGGGATTATAAATATAATAAAAATATCTCTGGAATGGAAAAAAATGGTTCCTTTTGTATTGAATCGCTTGGCTGTGCTCCCAATTATGCTACTTGCATCTTCAATATGAGCGCGCTTTATTTTGTTGCCGCTTAATGTGCAATATATATCGCCGGCAAATGAAAAAACCACAAATGTGTAAATTTTAGGGTTTGGAGGGTTTTAAAAGTTGTGGGTTTAACAGTTTCCAGTTTTCCATCACTGTTTTTGCACATTCGTGGTTTTGTCATTTGACCGCCGATTTAGTATATTATCAAGTCCTAAGTCTGAAAGCTATAACGAGCTCTAGCGTAAAACTAGATGTTCCTGTATATTTCCAAACAGCCGTTTTTTTCAATGGTCAGAGAAGGTCTTTTAGAGGGTATGAGTGGATATCCAAGCGTAAAGCGCTACATTTCTGCAAGTTTCCTACAAAATCCATTAAAAAAAAACAGGAATAGGTGAAAGTGGTACAGTTTCCCCTATAATAGGGAATATCACCTTGCCACTTGCATCTTTTAACCCAAATTCGCCTCAAGGAAAAGCGGGGCGGGGGTCTTTTCATGCGACATTCATATTCAAGGAATTTCATTTCCCACACACGACCCTGATCCAAATTAGACGCAACCTTGCGACTACTTTCTGGTTTCCGTGTTCGTTCCAAAAAAATATGTGGAAGAATTTTTCTGTTCTTCTACACCACACTGCGGAATCCATCCCCTTCCCGCCATTTTCCTTTTCTACAGAACCCCCCGTTCGAAAAAAAGAAAAGAAAAATCCCACCCCCTTTTTTTCTTTTTGTGTTCTTTTTTTTTATATTCCACCGTTGCGTAACATCTCCCTTCCCCACCATCGGAATAAAAAATGGCGTCAGTCAAGGTCCTGAGAAATGACGAGTGGAGTGGAGAGGAGACGCAGCTGCTTCTCGTGTGGGTATATATTTTTTATTCTGTTATTTATTGTTCTTCTTCGTCTCGAAAACTTGTTCCGTTCAGGGTGCTTATGTAATGATCCTAATTCTGGGTACTGTAAGGCGATTGGGGTTTTGGAGAAAATTTTTATTGTAATTATTCTTTTACATTTCTTGATATGAAATTTTACAAAAATCATTCGGATAGCCATCCATCCATTGTTCCTTGACCGCACCATTCATTAAGATTTTCTGTCAGTAGACTGTTTTCATTGTAGCATATTTTAACCCTTTATGCACTGAATTAAGATTTAATTTTAATTATTTGTCATTGCCTATTTTAAAGCTATCTGTGCAATTAATAATAATGTATTACGGTAAAAAAAAATAGTTGAACCATAAAATGCACTTTATGATGAATGTATTTTCGTTTTTCCTTCTTTATATTTATAACGACTAAATTTCACTGACCAACAACCAAATTTTGTTCAATGAATATGGTTTACCATTTTAGTCTTTAATATTTTGAAACTGAATACTTCATTAATGAAATCCCTACTATTTTTCCTTAAACGAGCAATGGAAAGTAAAACAACGTTTTTTTTTTTAAAGGGGACTTATAAGTATCGTCGGTACAACGATTTGGCAAACCGTGGTCAATAACGAATAGATTTTACTGGACCAGATTGTGGAGCTTCTTGAAATTTGGTAGCAATAGTTTCACGAGTTACTCGGCAATCCAACGAGCTGGATCAAAGCAAAGAAATATATGTCCCATTTTCATGTGTAGTAATTTCAATATAGTAAACTCCATATTTTTGCAATAGCTCTAGTGCGACGGTAATTCAAACTAACCTAATCATATTTTCGCCTAAGAACGTCATAAATTACAATTTATTTTATTCTATTATGGAGATAATACTTGTTATAATGGATTTTTCTTTTTTGTGCAAAGAAGGGATGAGTCAATGCGTGGTGAGGGGGGGGGGGGGGGTGAGTACACACTAGTTGGTTGAATTAACGTAGTCTGTCCTGGATAGGTAATTTTTCCAACAGCATTAATAAAACCTGTCCTCACCAAGCGTAGAATTACGTAACTCAGTCACGAATCTTTCAACCTGACTTCGGATCGGCAAATGAGCACTCGGGACCCAGAGTAGGCACGTGTTCGACCCCCAATGGGTGTAGAGGGGACGATGGAGGGGGGGAGATGTGTGAGAAATGCGGTCAAGGACAAGACGATTCCTCCGCAGAAGAAGACAGAACACGTCTTGGGATGCAGAGGAAGGTCACACAAAAAACTACTGAAAGTTGCATTCGTGGAGGCCCTTTTGAGGCACGGCTCCCAATGCTATTCCAATGAGTTTTTCGCTGGGTTAGTTTTTTTTTTAAAAACTTAGTGAATGGGGTACCTTTTTATGTTTTGTGCGAAAGGGAAGGGGAGGGTGTGCTGTGTTGGCATCAGGAAGTGAAAGTGATTTTCAGGAAGTGCACCTGATTTTTTGGTCGTTGGGAAATCGTCTGCCTGACTTTCACTTGGATTGTGAAACCCGTGTTTGGGTGTTTCCGAAGAAAGGGAAACGGTGTTGCATAATGTAATTTATTTGTTACATGTTTTGTGAAATTGCGGGTATGGCGAAATATTACAGTATTTCGACGGCTCAGAATACAAGTGAACCAAGTCTATAACAAGTTTCTTAATCCTAGGCTAATTCCATGCAAAATTGCCTTTTCTGTAATGTAAGCCACGGGTGTAAAAAGTCATTATCACTACAAATTTTAAATTTAAAATGAAAAAAAAATATATATTGGAATAGCTTACCTATACTTAATGCAGCTGAATAATATAACGTGCTTTATTTAATTTCATTTATTTTTCAAATTTAAAAAGCTTTTTTAAATTGTGACCTACACTACAGTTACATAGAACAATCCGCTACAGAGGTTTAAAGTTAAATCCGCCAGGCAGCTGCAATTAAAAAAAATTCCATTGCTGCTGCCTAGCAAATATCTCGGAACTATGACTTTTTCCATTTTTGCACTGAAATTCTACATAGTTAGTGCATGCAATTGCGCTGCTCACTCGAAAATGACAAAAAGTGGTTCACTTGTATTCTGAACCATGTATTTTACGATATTACCATAGATATCATAGTTAAAGTATTAGATTGGCAGATCACGTGACCTCCAATGCTAACGACGCGCATGGAGGCCAAATAAGAGGGCAAAATGGCCAGTGTTGCTGCCACTTTAAGGAGAAAAATACTACGAAAAAATACCATTTAATTCTAAAATTACAACAAAAAAAATACTAGAAAAGGATTTAAAGTCACTAAAAAGAAAATGCAGCTAGTATTTTTGCGATATTTTTTTGTAATTTTAGAATTAAACGGTATTTTTTCGTAGTATTTTTCTCCTTAAAGTGGCAGCAACACTGACCATTTTGCCCTCTTATTCTGGTCCTCCAATCGCGTCCCGTAGTTAGCATTGGAGGTCACGTGATCTTCCAATTTTAACTATGATATCTATGGATATTACACAGAATAGGATATTTGACTAAAAAAATTTATTGGCTTAAAATATTCTTATGCCAAAAATAATTAGAACCGTATTTTTTATTTTTTTCAAATACCCCATAGAAAGGGAGAAAAATGAATTTTAAAATTAGGATGAAAAATCACTGTTTGTGATCACGTGACGTACCGATAAAAAATAAGACATTTTAAAATGATTTTTACTAATTATTTAAAGATTTATTTGGCAAAAAAATATATACGTTTGTTATTTTTGGGTTCAAACTATAATTAATTTAATATTGGAAGGCAATTTAGCGATACAGTCAAGTACCCTATTACGGCACCTTTTACGAATCCTTATGGTGTGTGCAGAACTCAGATTTTTTTTTGTCAATAGTAGTGCTAAACATTTCTATCTTAAAACAAATATTAACAGCTACTAAAAGATTTGGGGTCTGATTTATAATACTGAAAAATTAGTTTAAGAACTTTTACTTATTAATAATAATAAAGTAATTTTTAAAATTCAAAACATTGTTAAGTGATTGGAATTAATTGTTAATTTCCATTTGTTCATCACATTTGAAATCCTTTTGTTAAATTATTTCCAAATAAATTGTAATTGCTTAGAACTGCATTTAAAAATCCGTACTCTTCTAAAATAGATTATGTAAATTTGAAAAGCAAAGTTATAGATATATAAATGAATTTGTTAGGAAATAGTAACTAAAAATATATTTTTTGAATGAAAATTGAGTACAAATTCTTTTAATTCCATGTTAACTTAAAAAGTAACATCTTGCGAATCATGAAATCAAATCAAAACCACAATTCTTGCTAAGTTCTATTTTCATTTACTGAAGTTTAAAAAACAAAATCAAGAATCATTTTGAATTTTCAGTAACTGCTAATAAGCATCTACAATTATGCAGCTAATTACGAAATAAAATCATTAATTTACATTTATCAAACCGAATCTTTTAAAAACCAAAATCTTCAAAGTACATTTTGTTAACTTAGTTCTCAAATGAATTCCCGATTTTCTCTTTTATTTACTAGCTTTTACCATTTATGCCAAAAAGATGCAATCAAATTATCGTTTGAAACTTTATCGAACAAATAATGTCTAAAATAACTACAAAAAATAATAGAATAATAAAAAAAAATCGTGGAATAAAATCATTAGAACTTTGTCCCTGGAAGTTATTTCTGTGTTCCTCCTGTGATTGAGATTGTGTAAAAGGGTTACGCTTCGACCGTTTCTGTAAAAGGGTTTTTTCGGCTAGTGGACATTTCAGACAGGGAAGGCTGCAGCTGAGAGATGAAAGGGTTGGGAAAGCGTTAAATGTTTTGATACGATTTCGTTTTATTTATTTTGTTTTTTAATATTAATAAATAAAAATTGTTAATTATTTGATTTCGTAATTAGATGCATAAACTTCGCTACTTATTAGAAGTTAATGAATATTGTAATTGGTTTAATGATTTGGTTTCTTACACTTCGGTAAATGTGAGTAGAATTTTGCAAGAATCGCAATTTTGATTTGATTTCATAATTTGCACGTTGTTACTTTTCAAGTTATTCTGGAATTTAATGAATTTGTATTCAGTTAAAAAAAAATTGGAAAAGAGGAACATTTAAAAAAAACCTTTTTATAATTTTTTGTTTCAAACTGGTGTAATTTATTTTAGAAGAGTACTGATTTTTTAAATAAAGTTTTAAATAACCGAAGTTTTATTATTAACTAATTTTAGAGTACGATGGTATCGATTAAAATTATTATCGATCTATGGAAGTTATCGATGTAATACGGTGGAACCTTCCGCGGGTGCGAAGCGCATGCGCAATCGTAAATGTTTTTAAACAAAAAATATCATGAAAGATACAGGGTGGCCGAAAAGTAGGCTAATAGTTAATGCTGTACCATTGGTAAGAACTTTTGGTTATTTAGAACATGTATTTGACATAGTCGTGCTTAGTTTTGTTGGTTAGCTAAAATAAAGTCGTACTACAGCGTATCTTATCCAAACAGTAGCGATTCGTGGACCTCGTTTAGTTTAGTTTCGAGATAGCTTTGGACTATTTATTTGATGCTTGAGGAATAAGCAAATAATGTTGACAGAACGTAATCGTTTCCGGCTGCCTATTTCTAGCCTCCTTCAGGAGCTTTAACACAGCCAATAACGCCTCGTATTTTAGAACCCTGGTCAAGTGACGAGGTCGACACCTGAGCGGGCACCCAACGGAACTTCGAGCGACATCGTACGCTAACGCCGTCGGGACTTTGGACTCCACAGATTTAACGAGCACGTCTGTCCCTGTGTACTCGGGCCCATCCGCGATGAGGATTTTCTACTATTTCCAACACAGATCCGATTTATAGGATGACTGGCAGTAAGTGGGATTCGAACCCCCGCACTCCTGAGAAAGTTGAACCTCTAGGCTGATGCCTTAACCACTCGGCCACGGACGGGCCCAAATAATGTTTCCAGAGTATGAAACTTCGAATCTCGCCATCTGCCAGCTATCCTATAAAATGATTTGTGCTGGTGGAAAATTTGTGCTTTTGTTTGTAAGTGCAAACCACTGCTGGGAATCTGAGTGAGGAGCACCGACGGTGGATCTTTAAGACAACTGAAAGTATGAAAAATGCGGAGACAGTGCGTAGCATAACATTCATAAACATAAAAAGAAGTCCACTCGACTAGCGTCTCGGGAGCTGATTATCCCAAGAGCAACGTTACAACGCCTGATGGACCAGATGAACCTTAAACCGTACCGTCCAGTTGGTACGGTTTAGCCTTCTTGAGGACGATTCTAATTACAGTTCTGTGAGACAATGCGCCATCAACTGACAGAACAACCAGACGTGCTTTCGAAAAATAACTTGCTGTATAAATAACTGAATACCTAACTAACTGTAAGCCTACTTTTGGGCCACCCTGTAGTGGAGTAAAGCGACATTCCTTCTAATCGAAGAATTGCAAGGTTGAGGCTTGAATTAGACTGAAGTCTAACTTTGCCTGTGTATAAAACTATTGAAAAAATAATTACAAATGCTACAGAAGAATTGAATAGTTTGTTTGAATAAAGAAATAACTCCAAAAATACGATTTTTGGGAAATCGGAAAACCCTATCTAAATCCATATTTATGAAATGTTTCCGAATTTTTTAATGACACTATTTTCTGCTAATTCACTGCTAGTCATTTCAGATTAGTGATTTTAATTAAAAATTTAATTCACAGTTGAAAGTCGTGGATTCGTCACTTGACCAGGGTTCTAAATGACGAGGCGTAATTGTCTGTGTTAAAGCTCCTAAAGGAGGCTAAAAATAGGCAGCCGGAAACGATTACATTACAAGTCGTGGAGTTATTTCCTTATTCAAAAATTCAATAAATTCAAATATTCAATCAAAATAACAATACAGATAAAACAATACTGATATATAGTTAAACTCATAGTTTCCTTACACAGAAGTCCCGACCATGGGCGGAGCTATAAAACGCGCGGAGCAATCAGATGAAGAGAAAGTTTCATCCGTTTTATTTTGTCTTTATCTGATTGCTCCGCGCGTTTTATAGCTCCACCCATGATCGTGGCTTCTGTGCAAGGAAACTATGAGTTTAACTATAACAATACAAATAAAAATACAATAATAAATATAATTCCAATTTCCGTTGAGGATAATAGTTGAACTTTGAATAATGAATTAACTCCAGGAGTAATATCCTTATTCAAAGTAATGAATATTGTCAACGTCAATTCAACACTTAAATTGACCGTTTTTTTTCTAGCGGACAATTTGCGTATACTGCATGGAAAGATCATTTTTTGAGGTTATACATTTTTTGAAATTTTTGGAGTTATTTCCTCCTTTCAAGCAACCAATTAAATATCCCACTATATTATACTATAGTACAGGGTGTCCGTAAAAGAATATCCGAGTTTTAATGGTATACTACAGGAGTTTATTTTATACTAAATAGAACAAATCATACATGACATTGAAGGGAAACTAACCTAGTTTTTCCCATAAGTGTTCAATGTGTGCGCCTATAGTGTTAAGGCACACATCCAAACGAAAATGCAATTCTTCCCATACTGTCTGCAGCAAGTCCGGAGTGATGGAAGCAACAGCCTGTGCAATTTCCGCATCACTAAAGGCGCACACATTGAGCACTTATAGGAAAAACTAGGTTAGTTTTCCTTCAATGTCGTGTATGATTTGTTATATTTAGTACTACAAACTTATACCGTTTCGCACGGAATAAAAAATATCAATAGATTCCAAACATGTGTACCATATACCCTGTTATAGGATCATAAACTTATTATTGTTTCCGCTCGTTATAAATTATAAAATCCCGTTTCATTGCCTAAAATTCCAAGATGAAAAATACGCTATAAAATACACTCATAAATGTCATCACAATTCCCTCATAAATACATAAAACCTTTAGCTCATTTGGCGCGTTTTGGAAATAATTTGCAGAAAATAGATATAGCTTACCCACACCCATTATACAGCTCTAACACAATGACCTTCGAACAACCGACCAGCTTATAAATTATTTATAAAGAAATTGCCTATTTGGCGAATTTTAGTTAATAATTTGGCGAGTTTGGCAACGTATTTGCGAAAAATAAGACATAAACCTAATAGCTCTAGTGCGATGGCCTTTATTAACCATCATAGTTCAGTAATAGCTTAACTATACATTTATTGCTTAAATATGCATACATGCAGTCAACAGAAAAATCAATGAAAAATCATCAATAAACTCACAATAAATCCTGGAATAAAGACTGCGGAATTACGTCATTGGAACATGTCAATTATTTTTCAAATAATGAATTTAGTTTCTTAAAGTATGCAAAAGATATAAATAAACATTTTGAATTTTAAATGTTTTCGTTAAAAGTTTTATTTAATTTTTTCAGCCGATGGCATCAGGAAAGGAAAAAATGATCGGATTGAGCGAAAGTGTGTATTTTTTCCAGAAATTCGATTTTCTCTAAAAATGGAACAATATGAAAAATCTAAGCTCAGGTGCACACGTCATATTAAAGGGATCTATCTTTAAAATTCGAATTCCTGTGGGCGTATAGTAGTCTTACGATCCGATAACAACACACACACACACAGACAGACAGACTCTTTCTTTATTATTATAGATAAATAACTCCTTAATACCATTAAAACTCGGACATTCTTTTACGGACACCCTGTATAATATAAGCAGTTAAATTCCACCGTAAATGTCGAGGTGCCACTTGTTTTTACTAATTTTGGTGATGTAACCTTACTCTATTTACTTTGTGTTGTACACTTACTACGTTTCATACTGTAAGGTTACACAGTTTTGTTGTAAATTTACTTAATGTTGTCATGTTCTCCCAGTTGCTGCCCCCAGTTTTATGGAATAACATCCCCCAAACTGTCTGATATATATGAGTATCATCTTCATACAGGTTCAAGTATGAATGAGTAGCTCAGCAAATGAAGGAAAGAAATGTGCAACATGTTTATACAAACTGTTTCAGTTAAATACCTTATCCTTAACTTTCTTATACATTCTTTCTTAAAGAAGTGTTCAACATGTTTATACAAACTGTTTCAGTTAAATACCTTATCCTTAACTTTCTTATACATTCTTTCTTAAAGAAGTGTTCAACATGTTTATACAAACTGTTTCAGTTAAATACCTTATTCTTAACTTTCTTAAACATTCTTAACCACCTTGAGGATGGCAAGTGAAGTCTAAAAAGTGGCAAGTCTTATAGTCTCTTCGCAAATGGGAGTTTTGCATGCGAGGCGGACCGGTTTCGCAATCTAGGAGAGAGGGACAAAGTGGGGAGTATGCTTAAAGATGAGGATAGGTCAGTCGGCAAATGCGGCCGTTGACGCGTCCCGGATTTCGCCCGATCTTCGTGGGTGCACGCACAAGGTGCTTGGGAAACAGAAGGTGGCTCGTTTGGTCACGATATAGGGCCGCGTTAAAACTGGTCAGCACTGGGGACCATCCTCGTGAAATAGTTTAATACTTTTACTGCTTATGATTTTGCTTCCCTCACTCTTGGTATGGCGCTAAGAAACAAGGCGAGATTTCTAAATTGTAACTATGCAGGCAAGACCAAACTGCTCTCTCCAGATTCAGGACGGGACACACAAAGAGTTTGAAGTTTGAGGCCGGAACCAAGCTGTTCCCAGACTGCCCCAACTGTCGTGGAAGTGCTCAAGCCAGTCCCGAACACATACTCCATTGCCTCGGTTTGACGTGGAAGGACGTCAACGACGACCCACTTTTATTTTTGGACTTTCTCAGGGTCACAAACATTATGGAACTGGTCTAATTTTGACCCAGGGATATGTAAAAAAAATATTTTGTTTCCTCTTAGCTTGTCATATGAATAGCATATAATCCAGACTTGCCAACTCTCTGGATTTAATTCGGCAAAGTACCAGATTTTTAAATATTTGCTGAATTTCCGTATCATTGGTACAAATTGCCAGATTTTCGGAAGAGAAAACTTTCTCTTGCCGCTCAGAATCAGGAAAATAGTTATTACCGAATTAAAAACTAAGAGTTCACAGGTTGGTTAAATAAAAAGCGCACTAGAGCCCCAGTTGGCAAGTCACACAGTGGCAAAAAAGAAGACGAGATTGTTGAAGACGTCTAGCTTGATCAATATTGTGCAGTGATTAATTTTTGACTGTGAAATCATTAAGTTTTTATAAATCATATTTTGTTTGCGTTGTTTTTGTTTGAAAAAACTATGAAAAATAAAACGGAAACTATTTGCAAATAATATAGCTTGATAGCTGAATGATAAACCAAACTATTGTGAAATGCAGTACGCCTAGTCAACTTAATGATGTCTTTCCATGCTATTTGAAGCAATATCTGGGGACAGGTTTGAGCAGGTCAACACCACTAAATAGTTGGTTTCATTCTAGATTGGATAAACGAGAAACTTTAGAAAGTATAAATTCTAGAACTATGCAGGCTATTGGTGGTGAGCCTCGTAATTTCGAACCACTGCAATTGACAAAGTCAGCTTTAGTACTAGAGTAGGCACTAACGCAACCTTAAAGAAGCATGGTATAGGCTTCTAGTCATTAGACAAAGATGAGTTTTTTGCGAACCAGCCCCCTCTAAACGAAGTTTTTTTTCAAAAAATTTTATAGTTTAGTTTGAAATATCGTCGCACTAGAGCTGCACCAGGGCTGTTGGCAACGGGCGTCATAATTTAGAACCCTAAAGATTGTATAACTAAATACAATTTTTAACATAATGTCGTCGAAAACTAATGAACAATTCAAACGAGGCGGTGCGTATTTTGTTTATGGGGCTTAAGGCAACTTGCTGTGACGTCACCGTAGGCGTGGTCGTTCCAGTCGTACGATCTAGAAAGGCTATCGCCATATCAATCGACTTCTCACGCCCCAATTCATTGAACCTGGTGTGTCCACTGATGACTAATATTAATGCCTTGTCAGTATACGATGGCCTAAAATTACGAAGTCCTTCGATAATAGACTACTTGTAGTATTGTTCCAACCAAACCAAACTAACGAGCCAACCCATCATCCTCATCAACCTTGCTTCCTTCGGCGCTCACTGAAGCATCGCCGAGGCTTCACTTTCTGTTGTCCCTTTGTTTAGTCGACGATTTTTTGAAAGGGGCCTTCTCCAGGGGACGGGGGGTGAGCAATCAGAATGAAAAAAAAAAGAACTTCACTTTCATTCTTCTGGGCAGGATGCCGACCCCCCTTCCCCACATTTGATGGTTATTGTGTTGCGAAAAATTATCAGTTGTCTTACTTTTGTTCTTTTATGATGAGATGCATCCTGGAACCAAATGAGGAACAACTATGAATCCCAATTCGTTTGATAGCTGCCATTTTATAGATGGGCTGACCATCGCATAGGCCTACAAGGTCCGGGCTTTGGGCCTCCAAAATTGGCTATAAACTAATACATTTTGTTTCCCACATCACAATTGTGTATTGTGTTGCTTTTATGACAAATTCAATTTAAATTAATCATGTATTTGGGGGCTGGGGAGCCCAGTCAGTTAGGCATTCGCCTAGCATGCGGAAGGTCCCAGGTTCGGGTCCGGGCATCGCCAAAATAACTGCCGACCTATAAAACGGCCCGTGCAGCCAAAGTGTCCGACGAATATTTCCCCGTGTGGTGGAAGTGCACGTTATCCTTCAAACTCCTAACGTTGCGTACGATGTCGCCCTTAACGGTTGCGTTGGGTGCCTACTCAGGTGTCGGCTCGTCACTTGACTGCGGTTCTAAAATACGACGCCCGTCGCCAATAGCCATCGTGTAGCTCTAGTGCGACGATAATTCAAAACTTAAACTAAACTAATCATCTATTTAAGTTTTCTACAATTATAACCTTTATTGTTTTTTTTTAAATATTATATTTGATGAGGGATTTTACTTTCAAAAGTCATAACTTTGCAGTATGTATATTAAGTAACAATATCGTGCGACAAAGAAGCCCCAAATATCTCTGGACCTAGGGCCTCAACTTGTTATGGTCAGGCCCTGGATGATGCAGCCAGGTATCAAATTCGACTTAATTGGAACACTTGCCAACTCTCCCGATTTTATCCGGTAACAACGGATTTATAAATACTTTCAGAAATTCAGGGTCATGTGTAGCAATGTTTCTATAGCCGGATTTTCGAAGGGGGAAACATTAAATTTTCTCTTTAAGAAAGCTTGGAATCCGGTAGGTAGGTAGGTTTGAATTATCATCGCACTAGAGCTACACGAGGGCTATTGGTGACGGGCGTCGTAATTTTGAACCACAGTCAAGTGACAAGACCGACACCTGCTTGGAATCCGGAAAGTGGTTATTAACGAGTTAAATCCATAGAGGTAGGAAGGAGAATAGAGAGGCCCTTGTATATGCGCAGTAACGCACAAATGAAGCAGGCTAGAGCGGTGCATCTTGGGATACCTCGGAATCAGTATGTTATGCGCAGTAGCTCGAAAAACCTGCTGCTTCAAATCATTTCAATTGGAGGGCCCCTCTACAGAGCGGTGCATCTTGGGATACCTCGGAGTCAGTATGTTATGCGCAGTAGCTCGAAAAACCTGACAGCCCTGCTTCAAATCATCTCAACTGGAGGGCCCCTCTACCCCTCCTTCCTACCTTTATGGTTAAATCCGGAGAGTTGGCAGGTTGGTTGGTTGAAACTAACGTCGCACTAGAGCCACAGTTAGTAGTTCTGAATTGGCGAAAAGGTGGCATTCACTTTTTAGCGTTAGTTTAGCCTGGAATCCAGAAAATGGTTATTATCGAGTTAAATCCAGTGAGTTGGCAGGTTGGTTGAATTAACATTGCACTAGAGCCACAGTTGGTAGGTCTGAATTGCCGAAACGGTAGTACAGTAGAACTCTAATTATCCGAAGCAATTGGGACCTAACCACATTAGTATAATCGAAAATTCGGATAGTTGGAGTTTTAATCGGAGAAAAGGTATATTTTAATCGTTACTCAATGTATTGCTTGGGCTGTGAGATCCAAAGAGTTCTATAGTAGGGTAGAGACTGAACCTGGGCAACAGCACCATGGGCCAACACGGAGACAATATAGGGTGGCATGTGGGGCCCGATGGCCGAGTGGTTTGGATCGCAGACCATAACGCTAGCAGTCCGCGCGCTGTAACAGGTGCGGGCTCGATTCCCGCCTTTGCCCTGGGTGTACTTTCTTTCTCAGTATCAAAATTATAAATTAACTAGCACTTTTGCCACTCTATTCGGGCTCCGTAGTGAGCCATGGCTGCCGATGGCAGCTCAGTACGAGTCGTTCCTCTACCCCACTATAGAACTCTTTGGTAAGATCATTTAGTTCTAAATATGTAGACCGGGTGGAATTTTTTTTTATGACATTCGGAAAATCATCTCCGCTTCGGATAATTGGAGTTCTACTGTACTCACTTTTAAGAATGTGGCGTGCACCACTAACTGTGAACTGTAACCGGTTGAACCTACTTGTAACCTTAACCTTATGATGGGCCGTAGTGAGCCTAGTGGTCAGCGTCTCGGTCTCGGGATCGGAAGGTCCTGCGATCGAGTCCCGGTACCACTGAAGACCTACCGAGTATATGCGGAGTACGTGCTCGTTAAATCTGTTGGGTCCGAAAGTCCTCTAAGTTCCCATACCAAATCAATACCTCTGGGGGTGACAAGCCAATTCTGGGGATCCTCTAGTTGGCCTCTGTCTCTAAAAATTAGATGGATCCACTTGTATGTGTGTGTGTTGTCTGATGTGTCTGTCTTACTTGACGAAGGTTTATAAGCGGGTCGCTGACCAAGCACACAAACCTGAATATATATGTCTACCAACCAACCAACCTTATGATGCCTTGTGTTTAGTATAAATACGTCAAGTGCCACTGGGTTGGCGCGCACACCCCTTTTGGGTTATTATTTTATATCTTATGTTGGTGCCGCGGATAATTATGTTCGTTATATTATGAGTTCATCTTGTTTGTATAAGTTAAGTTTATTGTTGTTATTTATAGTTATTTTTGTTTAATAAATTATATTATGTTAAACGAGTTTATTTTACTTAACATTCGACTTGGTGAACCACAAGAATTTCATTTTTAAAATTTTTAACAGTGAAGTTTGAAAGCGAATTACACCATAAAAGTCCTTCAAAATTTCTCCTGTATTTTGATCGATACTTGGATTATAAAATAGTATACTTTTCGTTTGATTCAAACCATCAATCCATTTTAATTAATATTTTATTAACAATAATTGTATCCGAACAAATTTTTCTAAAAACCATCGCCTTTTTGGGGTCCACCCTGACTAGCCTGACCAGATTTGTTTCTTTAGTGATCAACTTTTCGACTATGAAATCATCATTAAAATTTCATGTAGGATATTTTATTTACGTTGCTATTATTTTAAAAAACTATAAAAAAATTAAACGAAGACCATTTGTACAATTTTTATAGCTAGATAGTTGAACGACAAACTAAACTGTACTGCGAGATGCAGTACACCCTAACTGTAAATCGAAGTTTTACTGCTCTGTATATGATTTCTTTCGAGTCTGGCCTATGTTTCAGGGCACGTCTAAAGGCGCCAACAGAAGAAGGAAAAAAGATGCAGAGTCCACATTCCTCCATGCCCCATAAAATCTTCCATCTCAAGACGTTTCGAATAA
Organism: Oedothorax gibbosus; assembly: GCA_019343175.1. NCBI lineage: Eukaryota > Metazoa > Arthropoda > Arachnida > Araneae > Linyphiidae > Oedothorax > Oedothorax gibbosus. The sequence continues at coordinate 5,845,440 of CM033270.1, read as the reverse complement.
TTCCACCCGAGCAGCATTCTCAGAAGAGAAACGTGAAAGAGAATACCAGCATATGCATTTTAACATGTTTCATCTAAAATTGAAAGGAATTTAGTGGATGCACTTTTACTATTTATTATTAATAAAAGTTCATTAGAAAGATTGTGTTTTTAATCATTAAAAAATATTTTATTGTTTTTAATCATTAAAAAATATTTTATTGTTTTTAATCATTAAAAATTAATTTATTGTTTTTATTCATTAAAAAATACTTTATTGTTTTTAATCATTAAAAAATATTTTATTGTTTTTAATCATTAAAAAATATTTATTGTTTATAATTATTAAGTATGTTTAAAAGGTTTATTTAGTGTAAAAATAAAGCATGATTTAAAAAAAATGTCTGATAACTTATTTCTATAACATTAAATAGTCTAAAGTGATTACATTGATATTGAATAGAATTGTAAAAACATTCCAATTGATATTTTCCCAAACATTTTGTTTGGAAAAATATTAATGAGATTAATTGACCAATTTAGTTGTTTAGAGAGTACCTATTAAAAATAGTTTTGTTGAAAAGAATAGAAAAGATTTGGTTTGGTTATGCTTCTGCTTGTACATATTCGCACTCTTTTAAGAAATTAAACACAAAACAGTCGCCTTGTAATTTAGAGCACAGTCATCATTTCTACCGACATTGTGCAGGGCATTCGGACATTGGATCACGAACGGATTTAATGTGCTCATATACAGGGTGGTTATGAAATCGCGCTCGCTATTCGGAGTGGTCTGTAGCTTTAATGAATAATCCGAATGCAACAAGCATTGAGACACTTACTAATCAAGAAGGGGGGAAAATAATGGAATCATAAAAAAGATACTCGTCGCTGGACCAGGGTTCTAAATTACGAGGCGCAGCCAATTATGGCCGATTACGGTCAACACAGCCAATTACGGCCAACACAGCCAATTACGCCTCGTAATTGCCTCAATGAGACACTTACTAAATCAAGAAGGGGGAAAGAGAATGGAATCATAAAAAAGAAACTCGTCTCTTTTTGACGAAGGTTTATAAGCGGGTATCTGACCAAGCACACAAACCTGAATATATATGTCTACCAACCAACCAACCAACTCGTCTCTTGACCAGAGTTCTAAATTACGAGGCGCAGCCAATTATGGCCAATTAAGACCAACACATCCAATTACGCCTCGTAATTTAGAACCCTGGCCAAGAGACGAGTTTCTTTTTTATGATTCCATTCTTTATCCCCCTTCTTGATTAGTAAGTGTCTCGATGTTTGTTGCATTCGGGTTATTCAGTCAAGCTACAAACCTCTCCGAATAGCGAGCGTTATTTTATAACCACCTGGTGCATGATTTTTGTCAACTAACAGCACATGGTGTTCCAAGTTTTCACACCCATATACACACCAAGACCAGTCTGTGTTGCTTGATTTGAAGGAATATTTAATAAACAACGATCCGCATATTCGTATAGACTCTTTCTAAAACTTAAATACAACAGTATTACCCTGTAATTTATCAGACCTTTGGCAGTGAGTATGTGTTTCATTGAGTCAGATAAAGGTTCAGAAACTCATTATATTTATGAACAAGTTTGTTTACAAAAAAGAACAACCATGATAAAAAAAAAGGGTAGGCACATATATATGCCGGCTTGTGGGCTTGATCAGAGACCCACTTATAAGCCTTCGTCAAGTAAGACAGACACAGAAATAATTTTTACTGACACAGAGAAAGGAAGTACCCCAAGGGCGAAGGCAGGAATCGAAACCGCAACCGTTACAGCACGCAGACTGCTAGCGTAATGGTCTGCAATCCAAACCACTAGGCCATCCGGGACCCCATGACAAAAAAAATTAAAAATGAAAAAATAAAGTCATATAACAGTTGCCTAAGTCATATCTAGTTGGTTGGTTGGTAGACATATATTTTCAGGCTTGTGTGCTTGGTCACAATACCCATAGAGGTATGAAGAGAAAGAGAGGTCCATGTTATATGCCAGTAGCGCACAAATGAAGCAGGGTAGAGCGGTGCATCTTGGATACCTCAGTGCCAGTTTCGGTCACTATGTATTGCGCAGTAGCTCAAAACACCGCTAGAGCGGTGCATCTGGGATACCTCAGTGCAATATGGATGCGCAGTAGCTCGAAAAACCTGACAGCCCTGCTTCAAACCATTTGAACTCATAGACCCTCTACCTCTCCTTCCTAACTCTATGCAAAGACCCGCTTAGCATATCTAGTTACTTGTAGAGTCTGACACCACACACCTTTTAAAACACAGACATGCTTTTATATCTTAAACTAAAAGATTAATACATACAGTTAAGATGTGATCCAGAGTTGAATAGACACTCAGAACAAAAAATGGGGCTTGACATGTGAAATTGAGCTAATACTATAGTTTAAAGTACAACAGTATTTTAGAGCACGGTCATCACCTTTCCCGGCATTCTACACGGTATAAAGGACATTGGACCACGAACAGATTTCACAGCATTATATTATTGGATCACGAACTGATTTAATGTGCACCAGTCTCATATACATGACTTTAGTCAACAACTAACAGAACGTGGGGTTCCAAGTGTTCACACCTATATACACACCAAGACCAGTCCGTGTCGCTCGATACGAAAACATAGTTAATATAGAACGATACTTTGGATTAAAAGACAACAATTTCAGGTCTTGAGTGGCTACAGACGTGTTAATGAATATAAATTATTTCTCAAACTTCGATTGGTGAATCCAAGTCACGTGTGAACATAGGTCCAATCGGAGCACTGATAGCAGGAAAAGCAAGAATGAAAGCTATAGACGTAATTTCGTCACGTTAAACAACCCAATAGCTGTTCTGTTAAAGCAACCACTTGTTCTACATAACCTGACTGAAAAGACGATCCCCTCACATAAGTGCCAATTAAATTAGCCATCCCCGGGCCAGAGAAGACGCATAAAAATCTTCTGGATAAGGGAGTGGGGGGGGGGGGTCGTTGTTTAGAGCATACATTTTTCTCTCCACCCCCTAGAAAAAGATAAAAAAACAAATCTAGGTCACTAGAGTCGTTCCACAAGTGTAGAGGGGAAGTTTTTTAGTAACGTTTTTTGGGTGGTTCGAAGATTTGCCTTTTGCCACGTACGTGGGTTTGAGAAGATAGTTGAAGAGAGAGAAAAACTTGCTAAGCCTCGTCTAGATTATTTTTAACAGGAAGTCAATTAAAAAAAATACCTCAACTATTAATGATTATTTTTTTTTAATTCTGGACTCTCTAGTTTATTAGAGTGCAATGTCATCTTCAGGTCTTGAGTGGCTACAGACGTGTTAATGAATATAAATAATTTCTCAAACTTCGATTGGTGAATCCAAGTCACGTGTGAACAGAGGACCAATCGGAGCATAGATAGCAAGAAAGGCAAGAATGAAAGCTAGACGTAATTTCGTAAAACTGTAATTTCGTAATTTTATAAAATGTCTGTTTAACACTTTTTTTACTTATAATTAAGTTCACACACACTATTACAATTCTAGACTTCATTAAATTTCTTAATATGGCAGTTTGAACGTTTTTAACAGACATTCAAAAACTTATATTTGATAGCCAACAACTTTCTTTCGTTTAACTATTGTTTTACACCACCACCAATAAACATACTTTTGTAATTATGTAATCTAAACCTCTTTTCCTTTCGTCACCAAATGCTGCTATCCTTTTAAAACAATCAATTTACCGATGTACCCAAATATACAGGGTGGCCCAAAAGTAGCCTAACAGTTAGTTAGGTATACAGTTATTTATACAGAAACAGTTATTTTAATACAGGTTAAGTTTAGTTCGGTTGAAATATCGTAGTACTAGAGCTACAGGAGAGTTATTAGCGACAGGCATCGTAATTAAGAACCATAGCCAAAAAAGACAGCTTTATTTACATACATATATTTACATTCTTAATTCCGAAGGTGCTCAAATTGTCTACCTTCGACATTGATGAATTCCTGCAACCACCTGGTCCCGTCCTCTGGTGACATTTGCATATTTCTAGAGCATTAAACAACTAAACGGGGAAGGGATAGCCTGGTTGGTAAGGTCTAATAAACCGAAGATATCTCGAAACTAAACCAATCAAGTCCACGAATTGCTACTCTTTGGATAAGATACGCTGTAGTACGACTTTATATTAGCCAACCAACAAAACTAAGCACGACTATGTCAAATACCTGTTCTAAATAACCCAAAGTTCTTACCAATGGTACAACATTAACTGTTAGGCTACTTTTTATATTTATTTCCCTATACAAAGTCTAAGCTTTTTTTTATTATAGGAAATATTCATCATTTCCAAAAAACGCTTTTTTCTAACTACTTTTGATGTCATCAATAAATATTATAAATAAAGTTGGTCCCAAAACCTGTCCCTGGGGAAGGAAGGGTTTAGGAATTCTATGCAGTAGAAGTTTCACAAATTATTAAGGCATGCAATTCCTGGCAGTAATGTTATTGAAATTTGAAGAAATCATTATTTTAAAATTATTGAAATTCTAACAGGATGCTTTACATATTTACATGTTAATGAATGAATCAAAATGCTATAAAAAAAGTATGATTTTTGTAAAATGTGTTTTGAATGATACAACGTCCAAGAGAAAGTCAATGAAATTATCACTTTTGAAATCGAATAATTCATTACAACGAAATTAATAGATTTCTCAAATAGGAAGAATGTTTATTAAGGACACCCTTAAAGGGTTTTGTCCCTGTGTATAAATAAATCTCTACTTTCTAATTCAAACTGAAAAATATTTTCAGAGGTTTTAAACTACTGAACCTTCTCTTATATTCTATCAACTTTATCGTTATAATAGGAGTGTCTAAGGTGAATGGCAACAGAAATGCTGAATGAACATACAATTTTTCTCGGGCTTCGATTGGTGAGTCAATGTCACATGGCAACAGAGCACCAATCGGAGAACTGATCGAAGGAAGACAGGAAAGAAACTTGGATGGATTCACTACATCAGAAACAAGCCAATTCCTATATATTTGTAGCTAAATCGCGTAGTCGGTAGAGTGTAGGTGCGTTCGTATAGCATCTAAACTAACCAGGCGTGCCCCGATTCGAAGGTTAGTAGTTCTGTCCTGAGAATAGCAAGAACTTACTTTTAACACTTCCTCTTTATGTTATTATAGTCCGCCTGTTACTTCTAGGCATCTCAAATATTTGGATAGAACAGTCCACTTTGAAAAAGGGTAAGGAAGGTTTAGACTAGGCTTACTATATTTGGCGATTCATTGCTTTTGCAGGGGCATATTTCTTTAAGGTTTAGAAACAGTTTCTCAAGAGAAGTGTCTCTCGAACTTACATCGGGTTCACTATCATTGCATAACTATATTTTGACTTTTAGCGTTCTCCGAGGTGATACTGAATGTGTTAAATAATACATACTACAGATGATGCAAATCTATTGACGATCAAGTCAATATAGAAAAGAAATGCATACGTGCAATAGGGTATTTGACTAAAAAAAAATTATTGGCTTAAAATATTCTTATGCCAAAAATATTAGTCCCGTATTTTTTCTTTTTTTCAAATACCTCATAAAAAAAGGAGAAAATGAATTTTAAAATTAGGACGAAAATTACGCCGAACGCTTGTGGCTGTCACGTGGTATCTATGACGTCACTAGTAACTATAAACAAACTTTGAAACACCATTTTAGAATCTACTTTAAGCAAATCTGAACTATTCGCTTCTGTAAAACCTCCTTCCATTATCTATATAATTCTTATTTTAATAGTAAATTTGATTAAATCCAGTTTAATTGCAAGCAAAAAAAATATCACACCGGTTTGTTTATATATACTAATGACGTCAGCCAAATCGACGTGTTTGTGATTACTGGACGTACCGATGAAAAATAAGCCATTTTAAAATGATTTTTTTATAATTGCGTGAAAAAAATCCGATTTTTACACTATAATTTTAATATCAGACGCGTGCGAAAAGTTATACTTTTTTGAAACTGTGATAAAAAATTACTTTTTTTCACCCAAAAGCAGTGAAAAAAAAGTACTTTTTAAAAATTTTAAAAAGTACTATGCCAACATTTCAAATAAAATTTCTATTTCATAATATTCATAAAATCCAGAAATTTATTGATCTGCTTTCATTATAAATATTATGCGCGTGAATGTTATTATTTTTTTATTTTTGAATCAGTATCCATTTTCAAATGTTTGACTTTAAACTAAAAAATAAGTTTGCCTTTTCTAGTTCCAGAGATTTATCGATGCCGATCTTCTTTACGTAAAAAAATTAGCACGTAAATTATTTTTGAACCAATAATATTTGATTCTTTTCACGTAATTATAAAAAATAGTGTATGAAACACGTGTGAAAAGTAAACTTTTTAAAACACGTGTGAAAAGTAAACTTTTTAAAACACGTGTAATTATTTCACTCGCTCGTGAAATAAAATCCACTAGTTTTAAAAAGTATTACTTTTCCCACTTGTTGCATAAATAACTATTATGAGTTATTTAAAGATTTCTTTTGCAAAAAAAATATATACGTTTGTTATTTTTGGGTTCAAACTATAATTAATTTAATATTGGAAGGTATTTTAGCGATACAGTCAAGTACTCTATTGATGACGACCATCAGCATTAACTAGAATCCTCCTTTCACAAATAACCCATGTGTAGTTTTAGGGGAACACGTTATTTCCAACCAAACTAACCCAATAATTCCCTGTGTCCGCTAAACGCCATGGGATTTGCAACCCTCAACCTTTAGGTTCTCTACCTTATTTCAAAGTGGAATATTCCACAATCAAAATATTTGGGATGTTAAGAAGTGACAGCCGGACTATAGTTATTTTGTCTACCATTGGTTTACTATGAATCATAAGTAATGGGGCGCTAATGTCAACACAGAATAATAGGGTGTTTGACAGTATCGATAAAATATCTTCCAATATTAATTAAATTATAGTTTGAACTCAAATATAACAAACGTATATATTTTTTTTGCAAAATAAATCTTTAAATAATAAATAAAAATCATTTTCAAACAACAAATGATTTGAACAACCAACAGCACAGCAAGAAACTGGCATTTTAAAAATAAAATAAGTAAAATATTCTTTAAAAACTCCTTCTCGAATATCACAACGAAATATTTCCAGGCAAAAAATGAAAACAAGACAGCTGGAGCTGTTGCCATTCACGAGGTAAGAAGGTCACGACGCCAAGGAAGATTTATTTATGCGATATAAATTAGTTTCGAATGACAGAATAGTATCTATAATAATAAAAATGAAGTTTTGTGTGTGTGTTTGTTCTTTATAGACTCTTAAACTAGACATCAGTTTGACTCGTGTAACTTGGCACAGAAGTTTAGTTCATAATTAAGTTATGATTTTTGAACTTTCAAAACTCAAAAAGTTCTATTTTTAGAGAAAATACGAATTTTCCATAGTTATCATAGTTAAAGTATTAGATTGGTAGATCACGTGACCTTTAATGCTAACGACGGGACGCGCATGGGGACTAAAATAAGAGGGCAATTTGGCCCGTGTTGCTGCCACTTTAAGGAGAAAAAAACTACGAAAAAATACCATTTAATTCTAAAATTACAAAAAAAAAAATACTAGAAAAGGATTTAAAGTCACTAAAAAGATTTCAAAATGCAGCTAGTATTTTTACGATATTTTTTTTGTAATTTTAGAATTAAATGGTATTTTTTCGTAGTATTTTTCTCCTTATAGTGGCAGCAACACTGGCCATTTTGCCCTCTTATTTGGCCTCCATGCGCGTCCCGTTGTTAGCATTGGAGGTCACGTGATCCGCCAATCTAATACTTTAACTATGATAGCTATGGAATTTTCTGACAAAACTACACCACTTTCGCTCAAATCCGATCATTCCCCCCCCCCCCCTTCGTGTTGCCATTCATCTGAATAAATTAAAATCCAACAAAAAAAAAATTAAAATTGAAAATGATTTATTCTGTTGAAATGGGAATGTTTCTTATGACGTCCCGCTCTCCGTACTGCGATTTCATTGGGTTTTTTTTCTTTCCGTACTAAGATTTCATTGGTTGTTTCGGTTTTAATTCACGATCAGAATGCGGAAATAGATGAAAAGAAACTTTTCTTTCTATGCAAGTTTTTAATAAATGATTAAAACAAACAACAGCACAACAAGAAGTTGGCATAAAAAAATAACTAAAATATTCTTATAAAATTCACTTTCGAATACCAAAACAAAATTAATTCGAGGGAAATGAAATGTTGCCAAATCCAACGTAAAACAACCCCATTACCTTTAGAAACTAAATACATCATTTAAAAAATAATTGACATGGTTCAAGTGACGTAAATCCGTCCAGTCTCCATTCTACGATTTTATTTGGGGATTATGTGAAGATTTCGTCATTGATGGTTTTGTTGACTGCATACATGCCTTTTTTTTTAAAGCAATAAATGAATATATGCATATTTAAGCTATTACTGTGAATTATAACTATGATGGTTGTTCAAGGCCATCGCACTGGAGCTACATATTATTGTTTTATGTCTTGAATTTTCGCCAAATACGTTGCTGAACTCGCCAATTTATTACCTAAAATGCGCTAAATGTTTTTCCAATAATTTATAAGCTGATTGGTTGTTCAAAGGCCATCGCGCTAGAGCTGTATAGTGTATAATGAGTGTGTTTGTAATTATATATATTTCCTCGTTTTCATTTTGGAATTTTAAAGGTAATAAAACGGGATTTTATACTTTATATAACGAGCGAGAACAATAACACAAGCTTATTATCCTATAACGGATTAAGTGGTACATATGCTTGGATAGTTTTGATTTTTTTTTTAGTTCGTGGGAAGAACGGTTATTTGCTAGTTTATTATAATTAGCTAAATTTAGCGGGCAAATGTTTTATATAGAAATAAATGCTTGTTTTCTTCCTGTTAAGCAATACTGTTGAGTGAGAGCAGTCTAGTGTAGAAACTTAACTTTTGTTTTAATTTTTGACTGGATTGATTTCATAAATTTTTTGTTTACTTATTTCAAATTTTTTGGTTTCTTTATCCTATATTACTATCACTGTAGTCTATTCAACAGGTATAAATGTGTACTAGGTCCACTGGTAGTGTTTTAACCCTTTCAGTCACAATGACAATTTGGCATCATCATTTTAGAAATTTTTTTCTGCTCGTCTATAACCATTTATGATATCAAAAAGCACATCATTCGATTCTTCAAACTTTTTTCTATTAGAAAATATTTTTTATTAATCCTAATAGATGTCAGCCCTATTATTTTTTAAAATTATGATCAGAAACATGATGATGCCAAATGGCATCACTGGGACTGAAAGGGTTAAGGGGAGTCGAATGGGTGTTTAGGTCAAAAATGTCGATTTTCTTTTCTTTATTCTACATATTTTTAGCTTTGATTTAAGACCAAGATTATCGATTTCTGTTTAGTGGTTTACTTTTTATAAGCATTTTTGAGAAACTCTGAACATCAGTTCTAAACCTTACATTTCTTATGAATCTCCTGAAATATAAGGTTTTTCAACAGTTAGGAACATTTTTCTCAAGAACTATAAAAGATATCAACATATTTTGTTTTATTATTACTTCCCCATTAATAGCTCTTTGATTTAAACTGAGGAACTTTAAAATTTTCTGCTAAAAAAAAATGTATAGAACTTTAAATCTGATTTTTTGTGTGTTTTTTAATACACATTTTTAAAAAATTCACTGTAAAAGTATTTTTTTTTATATTTTGAAATATCCTCAGTTTAAATCAAAGAGCTACACTCTTAAAACAAAAGAGTGAAATCCACTCCTATAGGAGAAGTGCATTTTCGCTACCGGAAAGGAGTGGAAATTAACTCAGACTAAGTTAAAACCACTCGTTTTAAGAGTGTAGGACGCAGATTGTTTTCTTTTATTTCTTTTACCCACTCCGAAAAAGAGTGAAATTCACTCCTATAGGAGAAGTGCATTTTCGGCACGGAAAGGAGTGGAAATTAACTCAGACCGAGTTAAAACCGCTCGTTTGTTTTAAGAGTGTATATGTAAGAAAAAAACTATAAAATATTCATAATGATATCATATAGTTCTTGAGAAAAATGTACCTAAACTGTGGAAAATTAACATGGGCGAGATAGAACCATCCGACTCCCCTTAACTGGTTTGACATTGTTTAATTTATTATCCGCTCTAATGTACAGCAAAATAAACACCACAAATGCATAAAAATAGTTTATTAAAAATAATCATGGACATACTCTAAGACACCCAAGACTTATTACACATGAATCTAGATAGGAAAAATGGCTGCTTAACACTAAATCTCTCAATATTACAGAGAGCAGCCACCCAATAGAACAAAAATCTTACATATAAAAAGAAAATAGAATAATAGAATGGTTACTGGAAACACAAAAAGCATACATAAAGCACTCAAGTAATAGTAATTATAATAATCATAGTAATGGATAATTAGAACCGGATAGCAACATCCAAATAGATTGCATTTAATTTCGAATGCAATATTTTTTTTATCACGTTTTAGGTGATGCATAATAATTTTTCGCAATTTTTATACCAATTTCAATTCTAAAGCTAATAGCTTAAAAATAATCTACCGGGTAAATAAATGTGTCCCCATTTTTGATTACCTTATGTAACTAAATGGGAAATTTATAAAAGCGTATATATAACCAGTTTACTATATAAATAAATCAAATTCATAACTTAAATTTCAAAATGTTATAGTTTATTCTTTTTCAAGTGTTTTCTTACGTTATCGTTTTTTCCGGTAAGTCTTAATCAAGAAAGGGTTTTAAAATTTGCGAATCTTTAAATTGTTAAAAAAAAGTTATTCTTTAATAAATTACTAGTTTATTTAAAATAAATGATTTGATTAATTAGTAAAATAATCATGAAATTCGAATGCTCGACTGATGAGATTAGTCCAAAATAGCTTTCGAAGCGATAGAATAAAGAAATGAAGTTATATGCTTGAAAGAAATTTTTAAGAAAAACATTTTTTACTAAATTATTAAATTATTTGAAATGTTGCACTAATATATTTCAAATGATTTTTTTTGTTTGAAACGATTTTATCAAAATAACTATTTATTGTGTTTGTAAATAAAAAAAGTAAAACTACTAAACTTGAATTATTGGTAACATTTTGGAGAAGGTTTAAAGAGGGAAATATCTGGGAACTATAGTTAAAAAGTCATAGTTTCCTTGCACGGAAGCCACGACAACGGGCGGAGCTATAAAACGCGCGGAGCAATCAGATGAAGACAAAATAAAACGACTGAAATTTCCTCTTCATCTGATTGCTCCGCTCGTTTTATAGCTCCTCCCATGGTCGTGGCTTCTGGGCAAGGAAACTATGAGTTTAACTATAACCACTTGTTTTATTGAACAACGGTCAAAGACGATTTGTGTAGGACGATTTTTTGTGTAGAAAAAGCTGCATAAGGAAATCAAAAATGAGAAAACAAAAAAAAATCAAACAAATAACGGGGATGTCTTTTCATCCTATACACCGGTGCTTGCCCAACTATTTGGACTTCCAATGTTATTTTTTCTGTTTTTTTTTAATTCATCAACTCCCAAATTTGAAAAACCGAAATATATGAATAGGTAATATAAAAATTGGAGGTAAATTTAATTTTAAAAAAGTGCTTGCCCAACTATTTGGACTTCCAATGTTATTTTTTTCTGTTTTTTTTTAATTCAATCAACTCCCAAATTTGAAAAACCGAAATATATCAATAGGTAATTTAAAAATTGGAGAGGTAAATTTAATTAAAAAAAAGGTTTCAACTATGACTTCATTATTTTCTGTTTTTTAATATCACCCAATAAAACGAATATATGATAGAATATAAATTGAGGTAATTATTAAAAATCTTCCCATATTGACTTCCAATTATTTTTTTCTTTTTTTTTTAATTCAATCAACTCCCAAATTTGAAAAACCGAAATATATAAGTATAAAATTGGAAGGTAAATAATTAAAAAATTTGAACATTGGACTCCATGATATTTTTGTTTTAATTATCACTCCAAATTTAAAAACCGATTATATAGTATAATGGTGTAATTAATTAAACTATCACCTGAATTAAACATACATAATACACAAAGAACATGTCACATAAAATTTTAAGATAATTTAAAACATTTTATAATAACCTGAAAAAATAGAAAAATCATGAAAAATTTATAAATTAGTTAGAAATTACAAAGGTTTTGAAAGTGTTCAAAATCAAGGCCATTCAAGTAAAAATTTAATACAAGTTTAGAACAAGACATACAATAGCAAACGCAGGTAAATTCGAAAAGATTTAGAAGTAAACATTAATTAATACATTAAATAAACACTTCCAATTCATCCTCTTAAATTCTATACTATAAAACATTAATTATAACAATTCATTTAATTGCAAGATTCATTGATAGCAAAATATAAATATGAAAATCGATATTTCTTTCATTCTTTTGGCTGACAATACAAAAAAAGTAAATAAACATAGATCTATATCGATTTAACGACATCCAACCATTTATTAGTTACACGGATGAAAACAGCACGTCATAATAAGGAACATTACTCTACTCTGAGTCAAACGGAAATAAACCATCGAACCGTGGACGTATCTTCCTTTCAACAATTAAGGGACAAACGCTATTTTTTAAAATAGTTTTAGAACCATCCAAATTTACTACAAATTACCATAACATTTACCACACATTACTCTATAATAAACATTATTTTCTTTGATATTGAAATTGTTACCAAAGTGAATGCTATATTTGTCATGGTAATATAGATGAATTTGGATGACTGTAGATATCAATTCGAGAAATATATTTAAAAAAAAAAAAAGTTTAAAAGTGACGAATAAAATTTGTCTATTTAATGCAACCTTCACTAGGGGGAAAAATGTTTTTTTTTAAATATTTTTTATTGGATGCATTTAATATTTTAGAAAATGAGGAACTCTCTTTGAGTTTCTGTAATTTGAATTAAAAAGGAAGATATCCACCACTTAAAATGAACTACCATACACATCTTGAGGTGAGCCGTATTTAGAAAAACCAAATATTTCATTCGTTTAATTAAATTAAAATTTAAATGGAAATGTCCGAGATTATCATTGTTTAAAAAATACTATTCAACAAAATTTTTTATTCTGAAAGAATTTTTTTTATGTCACTTTAATTAAAATATATTGAAAATACAGACAAAATTAGAACTTTTAACTACAAGGCATAACATTTTGCACTTCTTTTAGCCTTTTACAAATTGCCAGATTTGCTGGGGTTAAGTGATATTTTGGTTTTAATTTATTAGTTGATTGATATCACCTCACGGTTGCAGGACAGTTTTCAACGGCAGGCAAGAATCGCCTCCATGAACTAGCAATCTTCTTTTTCCATCTGGTGTCCTTGACACAATAGCTAATCGGAGACACTCAAGGAAGTAAGACCGTGGAGTTCGAATACTGCATTCCACAACAATGTGAGAATTCTTTTTTTATTTAGTTTCCATGGGGAAATTAATAACTTTTATTATTACAAGAAAAAACACTATGGTACGCCAAAGAGGAAAAAATACCGTACAGGCGAACAAAATTAACAAGTCAAACTGAAAAAAAATTACAATTTAAAATATATGTTGCTCAGTTATTTTTTAGCCGATAATTAATTAGTTCATAATAAATTCTGAAGCAAAATTTAACATCAGGAAATTAGCCAACAGTAATAAAAAAAATCTGCTTCGAAATTTAAAGAATGATTTCAAATTGTGATTACAATAGGCGAACTCCACATAATTCTTTTACCCGTCGACGTATAACTCGTATAAGGGTACGGCCTAGCTTCCCGTTACAAAGCTATATGCTTTTTATCGCAAGCGACAAAGTATCCTCACCGATATCGCTTAATTAAATCAGTTGACATATTAGCATGCATTTATTGTATACGTACATTGTGGGTTTGGAATGGTTGGTTGGATTAACATTGCTAGACAATTGGAAGATTCTGGTTAGTGATTGGTTTGATTAATGTCTCACTGGTAGATGTCTCACACTTCTTTTGATAACGCCGTTATCATCTATGGACAATCTGAGCTGGAGAAATTAAAGAGATTTTAAAATGGCTCGTAAAAATATTTACCGAGTAGGAGTTGAAGAAACGTCGCACTAAAGCTCCACACTAAGCTATTAGAGATTACACGGAAACGACTCTGTATTTAATAGCCCAAATTTCAGCTTCAGTCCTACGAGAATTAAACATACCGTCTGCGAGCAAAAATATATTTTTGAATGACATGAGATATCGCTTTTCCTTGTTTCGCGTTCAACTAGGACCATCATCGCATCTTTGCGGCTGATTAGTTGAGCGTGTCTTATTAAAAGCGATAAAATTATCGTTTTCATCTCCTTATAGCGGACGACTAGGCTGTACCCTCAGGTAGCGAGGAATATGAAGTACGAGTTATATAGAAAAACAAAGTTATTCTTTTAAAAAATAACTTGATAGAGTAAAAGGGAAAATGCAGGAAAGAAATATATTTGGTCTGTTTCTGAAAACATTGGCAAGACCAACATTACTTGTACATCTTAAAAAGAAGTGGAATGAATGCTCATTACAAATAGAACACTTATGGAAGAAAAGAAACGTTTACCAATTTTACCTATTACATAAGTGAAAAATAAGAAAATAAAATACCTAGATATATAGGAAAGGTAAAGAGAAAAAAGTTAGCAAAGTGGCTAAAAATAAATTACTTAGTGGCCCAAGTATAAAAATGACATCACACTATAAACTTCAGAATCTTAACAAAATATTGTTATATATATACTATCTAAAATAAAATTTTATTTAAAAATTGAGGTAGCACATAAATGTAAATAAGGCAGTGATAAATATTTAATACTATTCAAGGCGAATTGGTCCCGACACACATAATTAGGACCACACAATAAAACAAATTGAGGAAAAAATTCACAACTTATTCTAGACAAAACATTGTTGTTTGTAAATAAAAAAATTGCTGTTTGAGGTAGCATGTAGGTTTTGTATAGGAACTTTGGATATTTACAACGAGTCTGCGTGCCCAGCACATTGTTTTAAGTTTGAAATATTACTAAAAGGTTTTATAAAGTAAAAATGTCATTTGAATCGAATAGAGTTGTCTTAAGTGTAAACTTAATTATTTTCTTAAGTAACTGTTCATATTTTAATGCATGTACAAGCATTTAATAAAACTGGTAGAGTTAAAAAAAAGATCGCAAAATTATTAATTTTTTGCGATGTTGGTTTTAATTCAAAGCAACAAAGATTAAAAATTGAAATCAAACCATGTTTTAAAGCAGTCGATTTTGAATAAAAAAAACTACTAAATGTCCTTGCAATGATTCACAAGCTAAATCATTTTAAAATTAAACATGTTTTAAAGATCATCAAAAAATTTATTATAAAGAAAGTAAATGTTGATTGAATGTTATGAAGTGCTTTTTTAGGAAAACAATTCGATTACATAATAAGTTTATTCGAGCCTTTTTTTTTAAAAAAAGATTTTGATAGAAGGAAAATATAAGCTGGACACGCTAATACTTGAGAATGTATATTTTTTTCTGGAAACATATAAACTCAACTAAAAATAAGATTCACGTAAAACACTATAAAAACTTGACGAAACACTTAAATTATCGAAATTCATTAATACAGGCACTTAAGGTTTCTAAATACACATAGCTACTAACACTAAGAACTAATAATTGCAGTTGTCATTAATGATGATGTCATTGTTGTTGATCATCTTAAACATTGCAAGTCATTGTAACAATACACGAGGATTTGTTGCACAACATAACTATTAATGAGGTATTCGATTATCGTAAATATTAAAATTCATTGTAACAGATACTCAAATTTTGTACTTATGGATAATGTAACAATGCACGAAAATTGCTGCACAAATGTAGAAGCCATTGTTACTGCGGTATTTGATCATTTTAATTATTAAAATTTATTGAAACAGGTACTTCAACATTTATAGATAAGGATAATGTAGCAATTAAAAAATCGTTGTACAATGGTATTTGTCATTCTTGATGAGGTACTCGACCATCTTATACTTTGAAATTCATTGAAACAGGCAATTTAATTATTAATTTTAATTATTAAAATTTATTGAAACAGGTACTTCAACATTTGTAGATACGGATAATGTAGCAATTAAAAAATCGTTATACAATGGTATTTATCATTATTGATGAGGTATTCGACCATCTTATACTTTGAAATTCATTGAAACAGGCAATTTAATTATTAATTTTAATTATTAAAATTTATTGAAACAGGTACTTCAACATTTGTAGATACGGATAATGTAGCAATTAAAAAATCGTTGTACAATGGTATTTGTCATTATTGATGAGGTTATTCGACCATCTTACACTTTGAAATTCATTGAAACAGGCACATAAATTTGGTAAATATGTAATAGGAATAATTTAACGGATTTCTTTATACTTTGCAGTGTTGATTGTGTGAGGTATTCAATCACTTTAAATATATTAAAATTTATTAAAACAGGCACTTGACTCTTCTAAATATGGATATGATATGCGAATGCGAACGTGTTGTACAATTACATTAAGATTGTTAATGTAGTAAATACTTGCATTTAGTTTTCACGTTAATACAATTTTGGAACGCTTAGAAGCTATTCATGTCTGATATGGAACATGAAAAAATAAAGCACTTGTTTATAAATTCGATAAAATTTGAATTACTCAATAAGAGAAGATCAAGTAATTAGTAAGGCACTATAGTTAAACACAAAACATTGCAGCAATATATTCACTAATAATAAACGACAATAAAAGCTAAATATATATTTATATTCAATATGCGCAATTAGACAACTAAATAAAATCAACAAAATATATAAGCAAAACCACAAAAAAATATTTCCCATCACACAAGGTGCAATTGTATTAACCCTAGATTTACAAAAATAAGTATTTTGTTGCAAAATTTATAGAATATATGTAACAGGAATATACAGAACAATATTAAGAATGTTAGCTAAATTTAATACCATAGAAAACATTAAATACAGGAACATGGGCAGCCTGGCTGTTTTTTTTCTCTTTTAATTAGGATGAAAAAATACTGATTGCTTGGATAAAAAATTGGTTTTAGTATTATCAATGACGTAACCTGCTTCACAATTAATTAAATTTGAAAGTGGATGCAAATGGATGCTCATAAAATCATTTATTTAAATATTCTCTTTTTAACATTGGAAAAGGATTGAATATCGGAAAAGATATTTCTACCAATTTAAATATTTAAAAATATATTTCATTAGAAAACTATTAAGTTTAACCATTTAGAAAAAGAAACGCTTCTTAATCATTCTATAAAATCATTTCCTATTATAGTACAAAAAGAGTACTTTTTCTCTCCAAAAATTTAAAACTAATTGAAAAAAAAATACTTGGAAAACAAAATATGTTAATTTTGTGACGATTCCGAAGACGTAGGTTGAAGAAACCTAAATACAGCAAAGTAGAAGATAAAATATATATTTATAGATATATATTTAAAGACATACCTTAGATACACAAATCTTCGATTTTAGACACCTCAATTTTATTTCTTAGAATATTCTTATAGAATTTTTGCTGAAAGGTGTCATTTAATCAATAATTTCAAAATTGCATAATACTTAAATGACAGGAATCAGCTTACAAAAGCATCGAATAGTTTTAACAGCCAGTCTGCCCTTAAAAAGCCGCACAATGTCCCATTACAAAAAAAAATAGATTAAGCTGGCTATACCAGCTGCTGCATATCTAGTACCAACAGTCTTTTGCATCATACAATGCCTTCACCATTCCAAACCCCAACTCTCGGTTATAACCACATTCATTGTTTATAAGGTATCACTGTGCCGTAAAAGGCCACATTTTTTTTTTGCACTTTCTCATCACCCATCGGTATAAAAACCATTCAAAAATCCATCGCAAAAATTTCATTCCAAAATTCTGTTCTATCTGGTCGAACCACATCCATCTCAGCAGCCAGTAAGTTTGAAACAAAGGAAATTATAAGAACACGTTGACTTCAAGAAGGCGTTTTGGACTGATTAGTACAACTATTTTGCTTGAAAACATTAAAATTAAGTAAGGAACACACAAAAAAAATCAAAATGAACACAGGTCGGTGTACAAAAATACAACACTTGCATAATAAATATTCTCGGAAGGACTCTTAAAACGTAAATAATACTAAAAAAACATATAAGGTCGTTCAGACTTAGCAAACAGTTAAATATTCGGGGACCATCTATTATTCTGGCTTTCCATATCATATCATAAATATCTAAAGCAAGCAGGGCCGGATTTCTAAATAGGATAAGTAGGCTGTAGCCTAGAGCGGCGAATTTTTTGGGGAGGCAAATTTTACGACCAATTAAAGCGATATTCGACATAAAAAATTATTATAAAGATACGAATATTTTTAAGAAAGAAAACAAATAATTTACATTAATGCGTAAACCGTAAACGTATATATAGTACTAATATTTCGTAGCAAACATGGTCGCTGCAAGGGCAAGTGCAACCCTCCTCCCGGATTTCGAAGTTGAAAGAAAATAGTAGAACAGTTTAAAATTTTTTTCGCCTATTTCGCTTTTGATTTAGTGTGTAAAGGTACATAGATGATTTTAATGTGTATCTATTTTAAACAGCACATACCAACCTATTTTGCAGCTAACCAGCTACCTTTCCCCGAAGTGGAAGGATATTGTGACTGGGGCGGTAAATCGTAGCCTACAGGCGGTAAATCTTTAAATCCGGCCCTGTCCATAGCATATCATAAATATCTAAAGCAAGGACAAATTTTGATGTTTATTGTTAGTAAAAAATATTTCGACCCCATTACCGCAAATTTGCGGCCCATATTCAAATATCTAAACTTTGTAAAACCTCTTTGTCAACGTCATAATAAATGTGCATTTAAAGTTTGAAAACTAATGCAGTGTAAATAGTTAAATGCTAATCAGCATTAAAAATAGACAGTCCCCACTATTTAGCCATTAGCAAGTCTCTCATAGGATATGCTATAAGGTTTAAGAGGGACTGTCAGTACAATAGAGCTAATGCATTAGTTTTGAAATCCAACTTTCGCAAAAGAACTGATTTGTCATGTTATCCCATTTTCACCAGGTATGGTAATCATCATAACATCAATTTAAAACAAAATTGAAAAGAAAATACCATCCGGTTTCTTAATTATTAATTGATAAAGTTTTAAAATAGTGTCGCCATTTGCTGCATATTTTTAACACTTTAAAACTTCAAAAATATATAATTAAATAACTAGATAACATTTTTGTTTCAAATTTGTTTCATTTCGATCTTATGTTGATTTCCATACCTGGGGAAAAAGGGCTAACATGGCAAAGCAATACTTAGGCGGAAATTGTGATTTCAAAACTAATGTATTAGCTCTATGGGACTGACAATCCCTCTTAAGGGACGCATACATTTAATCTCAATTAATGACTTGATAAATAACAATTAACTAGATCTAGTAAACATGACTCTGCGAATTGACCAGTAGTCTTAAATACTGACTCAGGTACACAATATATATTTCTCTATAAAATACATTCATATAAAAATTGTACTAATTGAGCTTGAATATCACAGTATCAAGGAATTGGCAGTGTTATGTTGGCGAACGTTAATATCATTTAACATTTAAAAGGACTTAAATAGACTGGCACACTTTACACAACATATAAAAATAAATTACTTAGGAATATCTTGTCGACAGTTAAAAATACAATTAATCACTTAGAATGATATTCTATTAGGATATGTTTACCTTATTGTGGAAATACTCAGGTAATAAATACCGAGGTCTATATGGGCTATATATTAAGTCGTCATAGAACGAACTTTGGTTTGTGGAAGTCTGTTATAAACTGAAGAGAAGAATCGTTGAAGATCCGGATTAATATGAGGTAGGCTTGTCGAAATAACAAAAAAGGGAAGAATAACTAAAATTCTTGCTTGATAAGCGGTAGTCTGTGTGAAGAAACATTAAACGAGGGCAAGGTAGGAAGAATAAAGAAATAGTAATTAAAGCTTCTCTGATGTTTTATGAAGTTTACCTTTGACGACTTATCACCCGATGGTAAGCTGTATGAAACATCTGAGAGTGTTTGTAGAGAAGTAGGAATACTGAAAAGAACAACTTAGAGTGGAGGGATATTAAGCACTGGAACCATCGCTGATGCACATAGTGTAATTGAGATGGATTTTTTTAAGCATCTGAAGATAGTAGACTTGATGAGGAATCACTGAAACTTCTACTCTATTTGGTGTAAACTAATCAAGTCATCTTAGAGGCAAGAGTGCTAAACTTCGCGACACATTTAATCGAAGAGGAACTTATGTATGAATCATTAAAACGCCTAGTGTAAATGAGGTAGATTTCTTGAAGAACTTAAAAAGAAAAATATATAATTGAAGAGGAACCACAAAAACTTCTACTCGAACCACTCAAATAGCAAACTTTTTGATGCACTTGATTGAAGAAGAAATTCTGAAAAGCGTGTTATCGAATAATTCGAAGATGGCCGAAGTGAGGAGGAATCACTGAAACGCCTGGTTGAAGTGCGGAAGAGGTGGATTTCCCACATCCAGCGACAGAGTGGTGAACGATGGCGCCATGGACATGGGTGGGAGAAGGTCCGACAGAATATTGCTCGAGGTGGACATGTTGAGGTAGTGGTGGGACATGATGGGTGTAGGGTAAGACGGAGACATGGGCAGATACTGGGAGATGGACGACTCAGACGAGAACCTACCAAGCTGACCGTTCTCACCTCCTGTGGACAAGGGGCTGAGGGCATATCCTGACTGAATCAGATTGGCCGGATGGTGGGGCACGCCGTATCCTGGGTCCGGCTTCACAACTGGGTCCAGGACAGAAGGTTGGTCAAGCATCATCAGCCCGTTCATGTCGTTCATCTGGGTGGAGGACACAACCATCTTGTGGTCGTTTGGCGTCTGCTGCTGCTGCGAGGACATTTGTTGCTGTTGTTGCTGGGCTTCGTACTTGCGGACTGAGTCGTTAGAGGGCGGCGTGCAAATACTGTGGCCGTTGTGGCTCTTCTTGGTGTGTCGCACCAGGTGGTCCTTGCGACCGAACCTCTGCGGACAGAACTTGCAGACGAAGTCCCTCTTGCCCGTGTGCACAACCAGGTGACGCTTGACGTCTTTCTTGGTGAAGAAGGACCGGTCGCACAGCTTGCAGGGATACTTTCTCTCGCTGGGCCCGCGCAAGGTTCGCGAGTTGGTGTGTACTTTGAGGTGGCAGAGGATGGCCTCTCGATCGGGCTGCAGCATGCCACAGATGCGGCAAACGAGGTCCCCGGACTCCGCGGCGTGTAGGGCGATGTGCTTGCGGTAGGACATCGGGGAGCAGTACGTCTTCTGGCACTTGTCGCACTTGTGCAGGATCTTGTTGGGGTTGTGCACCTAAAAAGAAAACAGGTTATGATCAAAACCCTAGTAGCCGATACCCTTCCGATGTCATTTGATATAATTTTGACATTGTGATACTGATTAGACATCGAAAAGTGATCGTAAGGTCTCGCGTGTTACTAG
This sequence comes from Oedothorax gibbosus, assembly GCA_019343175.1. NCBI lineage: Eukaryota > Metazoa > Arthropoda > Arachnida > Araneae > Linyphiidae > Oedothorax > Oedothorax gibbosus. The sequence continues at coordinate 5,823,689 of CM033270.1, read as the reverse complement.
TAAGGCAATGGTGATTGTTAATAGCTAAGACAGGGAAATGAAGTACCAAGTTAGACTACTTTTTAAAATATACACTTTTGCAACAACAAATATTGTTGTGCTGAAAACGATGACAGATAAGCTAAGATGAACATATCACAGAATGAAATCCGCAAAGAAGTCTCATAACGAAGACTTGATATTGACGGGTAAAAGTACCAAGTCTTTTTGGTAGAGCTGGTAATGAAAATTCATTTCCGCAAACCAAGTCAGACCGTTAGGGACATTGGTAAATCCGATCCGGAGAAAGTTGTATGCATAGATCAATCCCTAAATCCTTTCTCTAGGGGTAACTTTCTCTTCATTGAACAAACAATTGCAAAAAATTCAGAAGCCAAGCCAAGTGAACTAATCTGCCGTGGACAGGTAAACTGTAGTAACCACAACAATGAATTGAACCGTTTTTGCCCTGAAATAATCAGTATTTCAGGTTACTTTCGAGATTAAAGTTACTAGAGTGCTTACAACAATGGTCTAAGTCATTAGTCTAGTTACTGCAGTTTACCTGCTTACGGTAGGAATAACGTGCTCACCTGCAGGTGGTTCTTGAGATGGTCCTTCCTGTGGAACCTCCTGTCGCAGGAGGTGCACTGGAATCGCCTGTCCCCGGAGTGGATGAGCAGGTGCCGGCTCAGCTTGAAATTGGAGGAAAAGGTTCGGGCACAGCCGGAGTGCATACAAGCGTACACCTTGTCCGGCCGCCCCTCCCCGTCACCCCCGCCCTCGTTGCGACTACATCGGGCTCCGCGGGGCTTGCGGAACCCGTTCTCGTAGCCATAGTGCTGTTGCTGGATGCTGGTTGTGCCGACGCTGTCTCGCTGCTGCCCGTCGCCATTGGTGTCTCGCATTAGTCCTTGCCTGCTCATCCGAAGGTCATGGGGTCGCCGCCGTCCATTCACCGCTCACGGGGACGGGGGGCGAGGCTCCTCGGCCGCTACTACATACCTGCAGAAAGAAGAAAAAACTTAAATACGAAAGAAACTATCGCTTTTCAACCCTATCATTACGGCAAGCTTGCCAAGAGTAGTTAGTCACAAGACGGAAAGCGCGCAAAAAAGAAAATTTTACTGATTCTAAGTATTATTTCGTAGTCTGCTTGTACTTATCCAAGTTCGTAGTCTGCTTGTATGAGCGTCTGAGGGCCTTTTAGAAGCGATAGGATTAAGCAAGAAATACAGTGAGGGACAGGACATATATGAACCTTCACCAGACATTTGCCACTTTTCCTCCAACATCTTACCGAAAGCATTTTCACTCATCAGTGATTGGTTTTGTGTGCTCACGTGACATGCCAAACCAAACACTGCCTAGTGAAAATAATTTCGGTAACGTCATGGAGGAATAGTGGAGGTGTTTGGAAAAGGTTCACACGTTCTGTAACTGGTCCTGTCCTTCAGTATATACGAAGCTTTAGGCTTAATTCCATGGCCCGTATCCACGCGGACAGACAAATTTTACGAGACTGATCGCTTGACTGGGGGATTAACTCACTAAACAATCAACCATCGTAAAAGCTATTCTTGTCCGCTTTCGCGGACAGGGACCGTGGAACAGAGCCTTAACAGTGTGAGCAGAACAAAACAATGTTAGGTAGCCCTTAAGATGTTTCTTCAAATCAGAAAAAACAAACAGTGTTTATGAGCACTCTCATTCTTATTTAGCCAATATGATAAACCCACGAGGATACAAGGTATTGACCGAAAGTCTTATTTTTTCCATTCACACACCGTTTTTGCTTAAATATAACTATTGACACCTACATGCTATATCGATGACATAATCCGATACCAGAAATTTCCAACTTTTTTTGACCAATGTGCTACTATGCAGACTTGTAGAATTCTTAGTTTAAGCTGTTCTCTCCTGGGTATAGAATTAAACCTACAACTGGTGGCACTCGTAATGGTTTGATTGAAATTTGATATGAAACTCCTCATGCGAAAAATTGCAAGTCGTTGGTCGTAATCAAATTCAAGTGGCACTTGTGAACCACGTGCCATAAGCCAGTTTTATGACGATAATGTTTAAATACATTATATAGTATTATACGGTGAATCTTGTGTAAATGAATATGAAGGAAAATAAGCGTCTTAAAAAGTGAATAGTAAAGAGAATTTTTTAAAAAGTTTTCTGGTTTACTTACCAAACTGTAAAAAGAAAATGAAAACTTTGTGTCCAATTTTCATAGTTAAGTTTTTTTCCAGTTTGCATAGCATTTAAATTCTTGGAATAAAATAAGTTATAAGTCTGATAGACAGGTATTCTTGCGTAATTGTGTGGATGAAGTGTTGTAGTTAAATACGTGTTATACAAAAATATTTGAAATTTCCTTGGCGGACATCACCATATTTTATATTTATGAACATATGCGTTCTCCAAATATCACGTTTTCGAAATTGCAACTATTTTTAAATGGTGGACAACTTTTACAGAGCCAAAGTCATGCCAGCATTATTTTTATAGAATATGTTCTTATATTTTATTAGTATGAATTACTTTCGGAAGACATTTTCTTGGCAGCCTTTGGCTCCAGATTATATTAAAAAAAAATCTGACTACGGGTATTCCATGGGCAACAAGAGTAAAAAGGGTTTCGGTATCAGCCTCAGGGACCAGATATAATTTGTATTTTTGGAAGGCTTAGGACCTGCTGATTACTAGCTGCTGCTGCATTTGATTACAGCAAATCTTGTCCCATTACAGCCAGGGTTGTAAAAAGTACGAATTTTTCATGAAAAACCCAACCCACTTGGGTTTTTGGGAGGGTTTTTTCATGGTGTTAGGTTTTTTTCAGTATTTTGGATGCTTCTTTCAGGATCTTGTGGTTTATTTAGGGAAGTTTTAATTATTTTTTAAAAAATTTAAAATTAGCAGAATATATAGGGAATGTTCTAAAGATAATCAGGAATGTTGTAATTTAAATTAGAATAATTAAAAACTAGTAAAAGCGAGTTTAATTGTTATATAAATGTGCATTTAAATTTTAAAATGCATTGTTTAGAACCAAGTCTTGTATGTGTATGTGTAAACAAATTATATAACCCAGGATATTGTATCTATAGAAATTTAAATTAGAATAAAAAATCCATATATATTTAATTGTTATATAATTAGTATAAATTTAAATTTGTAAATGTATTTTAAAAATTAAAAAAGGTACAAAAAAGTAAAAGTATATTAATAATAATAATAAAATATTAATGGAAAATTATCTATAATAATAAAAGAAAGAGTCTGTCTGTCTGTGTGTGTGTCTGTTATCGGATCGTAAAAGACCTACATATACTGCCCTCAGAAATTCGAAATTTTTAAGATAGATTCCCTTTAATATTAACGTGTGCACCTGAGGCTTAGTTTTTTCATATTTGTTCCATTTTTAGAGAAAATTCGAATTTTCTGAAAAAAATACACCACTTTCGCTCAAATCCGATCATTTTTTCTCTTTCCTGATGCCATAGGCTGAAAAAATTAAATAAAACTTTTAACGAAAACATTTAAAATTCAAAATGTTTATTTTTATTCTTTTGCCATTATTTTCAGAAACTAAATTCATTATTTGAAAAATATTGACATGTTTCAAGTGACGTAATTCCGCCAGTCTTCATTCCCGGATTTTATTGTGGGTTTATTTGATGATTTTTTCATTGATTTTTCTGTTGACTGCATGTATGCATATTTAAGCAATAAATGTGCAGTTAAGCTATTACTGAACTATGATGGTTAATAAAGGCCATCACACTAGAGCTATTAGTGTTTTATGTCTTTATTTTTTCGCCAAATACGTTGCCAATCTCGCCAACTTATTAACTAAAATTCGCCAAATAGGCAATTTCTTTTATAAATAATTTATAAGCTGGTCGGTTGTTCGAAGGTCATTGTGTTAGAGCTGTATAATGGGTGTGTTTGTAGCTATATCTATTTTCTCGCCAAATTATTTCCCAAAACGCGCCAAATGAGCTAAAAGGTTTTAGTATTTATGAGGGAATTGTGATGACATTATGAGTGCATTTTATAGCTTATTTTTCATTTTGGAATTTTAAGGCAATGAAACGGGATTTTATATTTATAACGAGCGGGAACAATAACTTAAGTTTATGATCCTATAACAGGTATATGGTAACATATTTGGAACGATTTGATACTTTTTTAATCCGTGCGAAGAACGGGTATAAATTTGCTAGTTATAATATTAAAGAAGTGTTGTTGGAGTTTCGTTTTGGATCGTAAAGACATAACTTATACTGCCTCAGAATCGAATTTTTAAGATAGGTTCCCCTTTAATACACATAACCTGTGTACACTGAGGCTTAGATTTTCATAATTGTTCCAATTGGAGAAAAATTCGAATTTTCTGAAAAAAATACACCACTTTCGCTCAAATCCGATCATTTTTTCTCTTTCCTGATGCCATCGGCTGAAAAAAATTAAATAAAACTTTTAACGAAAACATTTAAAATTCAAAATGTTTATTTTATTCTTTTGCCATTACTTTCAGAAACTAAATTCATTATTGAAAAATAATTGACATGTTTCAAGTGACGTAAATCCGCCAGTCTTCATTCCCGGATTTTATTGTCGGTTTATTTGATGATTTTTTCATTGATTTTTCTGTTGACTGCATGTATGCATATTTAAGCTATAAATGTATAGTTAAGCTATTACTGAACTATGGTTAATAAAGGCCATCGCACTAGAGCTATTAGTGTTTTATGTCTTTATTTTTTCGCCAAATACGTTGCCAAACTCGCCAAATTATTAACTAAAATTCGCCAAATAGGCAATTTCTTTTATAATTTATAAGCTGGTCGGTTGTTTGGTCATTGAAGGTCATTGTGTTAGAGCTGTATAATGGGTGTGGGTAGCTATATCTATTTTCTTGCCAAATTATTTCCCAAAACGCGCCAAATGAGCTAAAAGGTTTTATGTATTTATGAGGGAATTGTGATGACATATACGAGTGCATTTTATAGCGTATTTTTCATTTTGGAATTTTAAGGCAATGAAACGGGATTTTATTATTTATAACGAGCGGAAACAATAAGAAGTTTATGATCCTATAACAGGGTATATGGTACATATATTTGGAATCTATTTGGTATTTTTTTTATTCCGTGCGAAGAACGGGTATAAATTTGCTAGTATGAAATAAATATGTATTTGTTTGTATAAGAAGTTTAAACTTTATTAATTTCCAGTAAAGGCAATTTTAAGTTGAATTGCCTACTTGGTTTTTTTTAAGTGTTTTTTTTTTTAAAACCCACCCGGGTTTTTTCGGGTAGGGAAAATCATAACAACCCTGATTACAGCTGAAATTGGTAGATTTCGATGAAAGAATTGGATGAAAAATAATTTTTACAACTTTTAAAAAATTTGCCGTAAAAATCTCAGCTTCACGTTTTAGCCACTCCAAAAAAAAGTAATCTACATACAATGGAGGTAACTATTCTAGCTCTGCACACCATGCATTTTCACAGATGTCTAAGAAGCGCCTTATACAAACTCGTCAAAAGGGTTAATAAGGGCACACCAGTGCAACGCCAGGTTTATAAAGCTAGTAGGTTATATTGCTCGGTCATAGATTGAAAAAAGTTATCAATTGTTTGTTATATTAAGCTTAGTTCATAAAGTTCTTTACAATTTTTTCTAGGAGTTATTGCTTCATAAACTTGGCCACCAATTGGCTCCCTTAATTTTTATATTTATTATGTCACACAGCCTAACAGATTTTCACCCAATTATAAGACTAAGATAGGTACAAATTACAACCACGCCCTACCCAGGAATCTAACCCAGACCCCCAGCTCTGCAGTCCAGAGCTATAACCGTTGTTAACGGTTCATTTCCAACATACGGCCAGGTAGAAAACTAGCCCCGGTCTCCCCCAACATAACATTTCGAAAAGATCTCAAATATCTAAATTATTCATAAAGTAGAAAAAATTCTGTTGAATTATAGAGGCCACAATTTTACTAAAAACGGGCAAAAATCTCTAGTCGTTTATTCTTGATGTAAATGGAAATGACGCCTTTCATGTGAAATATAAATACTAAAATGGCGGCATTTTGATAGGGTAAAACATTTTTAGTTGACGTTTGTTACTGTTATTAAAAATTACATTTTGTAACAATAAAATGACGTCTTTTTTAGTCGAAATATAAATACGCCACTACGATATCGTATTTTGAGAGCTTATAATTAACGCATAGTAATTTAATTACAAAATAAGTTCAAAGTAAAAATTTTGGCATAACATTAAAATAGGAGTTATAAGGACTTCAAAGTCATTTTTTGACAACAGACGTAAAATTGTGTTTTAGATATTATACAATTTTTAACTAATATATATTAGTGCATACTTTCACGAATTTGTTAATAAAAGTATAATATATCAATGACGTCCTTTTAAATGGAAAAAATGTATTTCGACATTGAAATGTCTTTTAGTCGGAACAAAAATATTCCGTAGTTCTACACATCTTATACAAAATTGAAACATTAATTATAAATAAATGCATACATTAATGTACTTAAAATAGTCAACTAGATATTTCAGATAAAAAAACAAATATTTGAGACAAATAAAAAATATTGATAGAATATTATTCAAAAACTACTATAGAAATAAGTTTTGTGTAATTAAACATTTTAGAATCAAGTATAGGGCAAACGCATTGGTTTTCACCTATGTTCAAGTTACGCTATCCGCCAACATCAATTTAAGTTTTTGTTGTTATTGTTGTACAGCTCTGAATTAATTTAAAACCTATCCTAGACTTTAGGCGTACATAAGGTTATTGTGTTTTTTAAACAAAGAATTGCAAGTGTCAGGCGGTTCAGCGTTTTTAAAGAAAATTCGATAAGGATTGAAAAATAAAAATTACAGAGTTTGGGGAAAATGATATGGCAAAGAGATTAAAATCAGGATTTATTCCAATTGTTTCAAATAATTACAATTGTGAGGCACATTACAACCCTTAAAATGTATATCGAAAATATTTGAGATTACATATCAATTTTTTATTATTTGTTCATAAATTTGCCATGACGAATCGATTATAAAGCTAAAAAAATTACGAAATATTGTCAAAATGGCAAAAGTTAAATGAAATAAAATCTAACAATGGACCGAAATTAGTTTTTAGAAGTAAAAATATTAAAAACCAGTGACCAATTTAGCCAACAAAGCTTGAGCTGCACGGTTTTTTGCTTTACCAGGCTATGCCTGGAGGCACAATAGATCGGCAATTTTTTTTTTGCCGAAAAGATTATTCCATTCGTTCCTAAACTATCAAGCTTCACAAATCTTGTTTTGGTTGCAAAGGAATGGAAATATATTTTTATTACATATATTTTATTTATAAATGCTAAATCAAAAGATATTGCGTAAATTTAAATATCTTTACAATTTAGATTTCTAATAAATAGAGGTAGGGGAGTAGGGTTTGCGACCTGCACACAAGCCCAAAAAAATCCCCGGGCGGGTTTTATTAAAAAAAATACCTAAAGAAACCCAGGGTCAAGTGGTTTTTTTTCAAAATTATTAATATTTTACAACTTTTTTGTGTGATTTTTTTTAAAGAAATTGTTTTTAAAATAATTTTAAAGGTAAACACAGAACCAAAAATGTCTAAGTTAACATATTTCTCTAAATACATTACTTTTACTAAAATATGAAGTGGATGGCAATTGCTGCCAAAGTTTAAAAAAGAAACCGATGGTTTTATTTGGCTTTTAAAGGTTTTATCTAAACACAGCCCAGTTAATAAAAAGAAACTATTTAAAATCAACAATCACTTCAAATTCAATAATTTTAAAATGATCATTTACAAATAATAAAACTGTGGTCTAATGGACAGAAATAGTGGGAATAAGATCGAAATAACTAGCTTGTATGCTTCGTTGAATACCTGTATAATTTCTATTCTTTTCAGTCAGTGCCAATAACTTAAAACTTATTTAATTTGAACTTTTGTCGTATAAGTGAAGTCAGTAGCTTATTGAACATTTAAATCGCAACTTCATTATTACACGAAGACTTAGTGAAAATGATTTGTTGTTAGTAATTTGAAAATGACAGTTCTGGGTCAGTGGAGGGATGATGTGGTGGGATGTGGAGGGATATCCCTCATCCCTACACTGCCCCAGAGCTGTCCTTTTCTAACTACTGTTATTAAAATTTGCTAGAAAGGAAACTATTCTTTATTACGATGGATTGATTTCTGAAATAGAAAGCGATGAACTCCGGGTTAGCAAATTGAAGATAAAGACGGTCTTTTTAAATTCACGTACCGTAAAATTATGGGAGCATCTTTGATTTTGAGTTTTAACTTTGATATTTCACCTTTCAATAGGAAATAGTTTAAAAATATAAAATATCCTTATGGTATATATTATGTTAATGGTGTTTGCTTTAAAATTTTATTTTCAGATCATTTTCTGATTCCTTTTCCTTCTTTTGAAATTTTAATTAAATCAACATTTACCATGTCCCATTAGCCCTGCACCGTGTCCTATTAGACCCCGCATATGTGGGGCTAAGGGGACATTTACATGTTTGTTACTCAGCAACTAAAATATGGTAATGTTTTTAACATCTGTCGAATGACTTTTTAAGTAAACGAATGTTCAGGTTAGGAGCTTGTAAAAATAAATTAAAATTCTAGTATTTTTGCCGAAATACAAAGGTTACAAAAAATGTGTCCTATTAGCTCCCACTCTTCCCTATTCAGTAGAAGGAAGGTTTCCATATTTTTTTTGTTATAGTTCAATTAGCAGGTCGAAAGGCTAATTGTTTTTTTATTGCTAATCAACTCAGCTTTATTTCTGTCACCATAAAAGTAACGAACAATTACAGTCCCTCCAAAACAATTAAAAAGCGTAGAAAGATTGTCAGTTCAATTTAATTAAATTTTTGTTTAGTTAGAAAATACGTATCGCCTTATCGCGCCACCAGATGCGTGAGAAAAGTCTGAACTTTACAGGGACGTTTAAAGCGTCTGGCAAAAGTTTCGGCCGGCGCACAGTGGGGTATTTGACCCGAATTCTTGGCAATAAATCAAAATTTTTTTTAGCTACAATTATAAAATTGGTGTCTTTTTATAGCTAATTAAGTGGTACATCTATCCATATAAAGCATTATCTCATACAGAAACATTTGTTTTTTAAGCATCGAAAGTCGGATTTTTGCTAAAATTATTGTACTTTTTTCTTGCATTTCAACGTTTTTTTTATGCCTGGGGAAAAAGGGCTAACATAGCAAATCAATACTTCTGCGAAAGTTGTGATTTTAAAAGTAAATGCATTAGCTATATGGGACTGACAATCCCTCTTAAACAAAATTGTGGGACAGCAGTTTAATGTTAATCACGAACTGGAACAGAGAAAAGCTTTGGTTTTACCAGGGTTAGCATGGTTTTTACCACCCCCGGTATACAATGGTAAACACCGGTATTTATCGTCCTGAGTAAAATTACGTTTTCCCCGCCTGGGAAAAACGTAATTAATAAAAAAAAACATTACATCACTAAATTTTATTTAATATAATTTATTACAAAAAATTAATTTTGTATTTTAATAAACATTTATCATGGACTTATATTTTTAAAAATTGACAAAACTTCCTTAATTATTTTGCATCTATATGGAATATAATAATCATGTCCTTTTGTTCATTATTTAAGTGTTCCCATCTGCATAAAATAATTATTACAATATTGTCTGGGGTAAATATTCATTAGAATATTGTGTAGGATTAATAATTATTGAGTTATGTCTACTAAATTTAGAAATAAAATCAAACGACTTTACTAGGCTTTGACAAAGTGTAACGACTATACAGTGATGAGGGGGGACAAAAAGCGTGAGCTTAACCCTTTCAGTTCCAGTGATGCCATTTGGCATCATCATGTTTCTGATCATAATTAAAAAAAATAATAGGGCTGAACATCTATTGGGATTAGTAAAAAATATTTTCTAATAGAAAAAAGTTTGAAGAATCGAATGATATGCTTTTTGATATCATAAATGGCTATAGACGAGCAGAAAAAAAAATTCTAAAATGATGATGCCAAATTTTCATTGGGACTGAAAGGGTTAACAAGGAATCCTAAACCTAGACAGTGAAACAGCACAATTGCAATGACAGCCAGAATACAAAAATTAGGATGTAAACAAAACAGAAAAACTTATGTTTACTTTTTTAAAACTTTTAATTAAAAGAAATTTCCCAGATAAGGTATATTACCCAAAAGTAAGGTATTTTCCCATTTTTCCCGGTATTTACCAATTTTTTAGCAGTTTTTTCCACTGGGATGGGAAACAATAGTTTTGGACGGGAAAAAACGAACCCTGGGTTCTACTGAAAGAAAAGTTTGTACAAACATTCGTTTTAGTAAGATAAGAAAATATTGTACTGTTCAAAACAAATGTGAAGGTCATAAATGAAAACAATACCGCTGGAATTGTTGCCACTCAAGACGTGAAATATGCCCATTGTAAATATTTCTTATAAAAATTACAAATAATAACTATTTTATGATAAGTTTCGCTCTTCTATTTTTTGCGCATCAATTTTATTCTTTGAATTGCAAATTAATTTAGTAAATGATAAAGAATATTTAGTAAATTTGCGAAAGAAAGTTAATGAAAATTGGCAATAATGGCGACAAAAAATTGTTTATTAAGAAAGCGACAGAGAACGTTTTTAGCTTCCACACTACGTTTATAACGTAAAAAGTGGAAGGTTTTATAATCGTTCAGTTCGTCTGTCTGTCCGTCCGTCACCCACTTTCACAGAAAGAACCACAAGTCCCACAGACAAGTAGGATACGTTATTTTGAAGCAAAAAATTAGATTAGGTTACATTCCAAATTTCATTAAAAAATTTAAATTAGAAGTTTATTTAAAATTTAAATAACTTAAATTTTAATCTACATTGAAATAACATGCAAATTCCATTTTTATTCAATATTTTCACTGTTGCCATTTCGTTAAACGTACGAGAAACTTAAAATACAAACTTTTGAAAGAATATTTATGTGATATAATCATAGATATCATAATTAAAGTATTAGATTGGCTGATCACGTGACCTCCAATGCTAACGACGGGACACGCATGGAGGCTTTTTTGGAGGTCCTTATGGCCAGTGTTGCTGCCACTTTGAGAAAAATACTACGAAAAAAATTCTAAAATTCCAAAAAAAAAAAATACTAGAAAAGGATTTAAAGTCACTATAAATATCCCAAAATGCAGCTAGTATTTTTTAGATATTTTTTTGTAATTTTAGAATAATTCTAAAATACTAATATGCTCTTTAAACTTTATAACTTAACTTTTAACTTAATTTTAGAATTTATTTTAGAATTATTCTAAAATTACAAAAAAAAAAATATCGTAAAAATACTAGCTGCATTTTGGAATCTTTTTAGTGACTTTAAATCCTTTTCTAGAATTTTTTTTTTGTAATTTTAGAATTAAATAGAATTTTTTTCGTAGTATTTTTCTCCTTAAAGTGGCAGCAACACTGGCCATTTTGCCCTCTTATTTTGGCCTCCATGCGCATCCCGTCGTTAGCATTGGAGGTCACGTGATCAGCCAATCTAATACTTTAATTATGATATCTATGGATATAATTCAGTTTGGATTGTTGTAATATCACAATAGAGTTCTTTTGATGGTCATTATATATGTATGAAGAAAGATGCAAAGAGAATTCTAACTTGGAATAAAACTGTGTAAAGTTTCGCTTTTTTTTTAAAGCATCATTTGTACTAATTATATATTTTTCGAACTGTAATTTAATTTAATTATTAAATCCGAGAAAGAAGATTAATGAAAATAGTTAATTTTGGCGTTAAAAAGTTTGACTTACAAATAGCTGAAGGCCCTGTTTGTTATTAGAATTAAATCACCATTGCTAAAGGCCATGTTTTTTGGCGATTTTCTTTCTAAGGTGTATAATTAGTGTGGGAAAGCGGTTCTAAGTAACATTTGCTGTAACAAAAACACACTTTTCAGCTTCCACACTACGTTTATAACTTAAAAAGTGGAAGGTGTTATAAATCGTTCAGCCCGTTTGTCTGTCTCCGTCACCCACTTTCATAGCCCAAACTACAAATGCTACGGACAAGTGTGATACGTAAAAAAATTCAGCGCATCAAAATTAGAATACATTGAAAATTTCTGAAAAGAATTCGATTTCGAAGTACTTCAATTATTTAAAAAACTGCAAAATTTAATGCTCATTTAAAAAGCATACGAAGCCATTTTTATTAGAATTAAACCACCATTGCCATTAGCAACAATCACTCGCTTTTAGACAATAAATTAAAATAAATTTATTTTGCGACATCGATCAGTTTGAAATGACGTCAAATATATTTCACTACGAGATTCTTTGTAAATTGATATGAAATATTTTCATTTTATTTAAAAGCGAGGAATAGTACATATTTATTCCTTCAAATACAAATTAATTTTTGCAAACGATAAGTAATAATTATTGAATTTTCGAAATAAAATAAAAAAAACTAGCCAAATTTAGCATGTAAATGTTTAATATAGAATTAATGCTGTGTTTGACACCTTTTTACCTATTAAACACAACTGTTGTGTGGAAGCAGGTTAAGTGACAGATTCTGTTACTATAACCTACTTGTTTTTTTTACATAAGACATACGGTATGTTCAGTGAAATTTAAATATTAAAAGATGCTATAAAAATGCCTTAATTATACAAATAACGAAAAACATGCGTTTAATCCGTTATATGAAGCTAGAGAGTCTAAACAAAAGAACGATTTTGGAAACATTTCGTTTCATTAAAAAAAATATATATATATTTATAGGGTTAATATAATCTGAGCAAAAATGAGGTCAGAATGAGTGTAAAACTGCTCAAAAGATTTCATTTTCGTAAATTTCCATAATTTTTTTCTCCGCTGTTTTTTTATTCTAGATAAACCAAATTTTTTTATATAAAGTAATCCACGAAACCTATTTACGGTATTTTTTTTAGTGTTATACGTAGTTTAATTTGCCTTATAGAAAATAAAATCGATTTCGCTTTTAACATAGCGAAATGTGCAAAATGAACGATCGTTCCGTCTGATAACTAGCTGAGAGCATCTTAAGAATATTTAATTTTGAAGTTATTGGTGCTACAATTAAAAAAGAACTAAAAAAAATTGTGTGTTTTGAATTATATTATTTGTAATTAATCTTCAAATCTTTATTGATAAACGGTTCGAAATATGTTTATTTTGAAGTGAATTTCAAAGTGACCATTTGAGCAGTAACGAATACTTCAGCCTAAAGGGAATGTTTCAGATGATGTAACGCTCTTGTTTACATTTTTCTGCGTACTGCGATTTCATTGGTTGCTTTGGTTTCACTCTTAAAATGACCGATATAGATGAAACGAAACTTTTTTTTCTGTGCAAGCTTACTTTAGCAAAAGTTTTGAACAACCAACAACATAGCAAGAAGTTGGCACTTAAAAAATTTAATAAGTAAAATATCCTTAGAACTCATTTTCGAATACCAAAACAAAAGTAATTCCAGACAACAAATGAAAACAAACCGTTGGAGCTGTTGCCATCCACGACGTGAAACAACCCCATATCGAACACCGCAGCCAGATCTTAAAATTTTCTCAAATATTTTCTACCAAGATAATCTAGGCTAGGTTAGGTTAGTTTGAATTATCGTCGTACGAGAGCTACACGATGGCTATTCCAAGATAACCTAGAAATGAAGTATTCACTTCTAATAGAAAAAATGCGTCAAACAATTGAAAATATTCCAAACACTTTCTTAAAATATCCGAATTAAAATTATCCGAATTAAAATCTGCAAAAAAGTTTATAGCAGAAATCTTTGTTTAGTGCAGAAACAAGCAAGTAACAGTGCTTATGGAGGTTAAAAAAAATCATTTTTCTAAAAAAAAAGTTTTCTAGGAAGTTTTCTTTGTTTTACTTAAAATCGACAATTTGTCACATTTGAAATGAACTATTTTATGCGTTTATCATTTTATAAATGTCCCATTACTACCAAAATTTATTTCTCTAAGAAAATGCTTAAATAATTAGGATTTATGCAGCGAATGCGAATCTTTCATTTTTTCTTTGTCACTGAATTGGGACAATTGGTGCAGTAGTTGTACTTTTAATGGTTTTTTAAAAGTATTTTTCATTAAAATATTTCAGTATATAAATAACACATCAAATCTTTTCAAACCGACAAAATAAAAATTAAATTAAAAAGAAAATATCTTCCATTTCATATGAATCTTTTAACATTATGAAATATTAGCAAAAAAAGCAAAATTTTAGATCCGATCGTCAGTGGAAGGTCCAAACGATTCGATGGCTAAATCTTAGTGATTTCGTCAGGAATTTTTCATGGAAATTTTAATAATTTAAAAACAATATTATGAATAAACAATTTAAATATAATTTAAAACAAAAAAATTTCAAACGGATTTTAATTTCCTCACACATAAATTATTATTCAATCTTTTAATGTACTAAAATTTTCTCGCACTAAGCTAATGGTATATAAAATATATAATAAATTTTAATATAAAAGACCCGGGTTTTTCAGTTTTTAAAGTATACTGAAGAGCCAAAATAACTGGTATAGGCATACATCTGCCACTAAAGGTATATAAAACCAATCGAAGTTCGTCGCTGTGTTCAGCAGCGTCTATGTGCTGCTATCATGAAAGGAAAATGAAGGGATATGACAGGAAATGAAGGGAATGAATGATAGGGCATGTTATGAAAATTGAGGGATTTTTAAAGTATCGGGGGGTGAGAAATGGAATTCCATATCCATGCATCTCCGAGGTGGAGATGAATTTTGGATTTTCACTTACGACAATTTCACGAGTGTACCATGAATATCGATAATCCAGTGAAACATTAAAACTACGACACAGCTGCGGCCTAAAGATCATGCAAAAACGGATAATCGACGACGGACGAAAATCATTAAAAACATGATATATTACGGATGATTTATTACAAGATACGTGATATATACGGCTCCAGAAGCCCATATCGGTGAATATTCATTAAATGGTTAACAAGTCGACACTTGTACGACATAGAATCGCCGTAGACGTTTATCACATTTAATGATCAGTTGTCAACGGACCCGGCTTTGCACGATGTTTTTAAGGTCAAAGCTATGTCGTAGATTTGATGTTTTACTGGATTATCGATATTCATGGTACACTCCTGAAATTGTCGTAAGTGAAAATCCAAAATTCATCTCCACCTCCACCATATACTTCAAAATCCCTTCAATTTTCATTGCCGGTCATAATAGCAGCACATACACGCTGCTGAACATAGCGACGAACTTCGATTGGCTTTATACACCTTTATTCGCAGATGTATGCCTAAAACAGTTATTTTGGCTCTTCAGTGTATTAAAGTTTTATTAATTATAACTTTATTTTATGATGTATTAACTTCATTGACGTATTAACTTCATTAACATAATATTTTAAAGTGTTTTTTTAATAGTTCAAAACTCAGGTCAGATTTTTAGATAATGTCACATATTATGTCACAAAATGTGTCGAAATTTTAAATAAATTCATTAGGCAATTTTTAAATTTCGTTCAACGCAATATCAGTTTAGCATGTATTTTGTAAATAGGGACACATGTAAACTTTTACGTTATGTTTACAAATTGCTTTTATTTTCGCAATGTTTAATGACGTTGTATGAATTTTTTGTTCGGGTTAAGCGGTATTTTGCTTACAGCGATTTCGCGTTAAGAGATATTTCAGCATTACCTCAAAGCTTTATAGGCTGGGGAAATGCTTTTAGTTCACCTTAAGCAAAATTTCGTGTTGCTAGTTCGCGTTAACGAGGTTCGACTGTATTTGAAATGTAATGTAAATAGTTAAAAGATACACTTATATAATTTTACTTTTACATAAATTCATTGTAAGGAACCCGACTTTCGCGCCAATTCGTTTCCATTGGGAAAAACGTTTACGAATTGTTGCATTTTCAATTATTTATGTTATATTGCTCAGGCACTTATCTCGCCAATCAATCAAATGAAAAGACAAATTTGCCTATGTTCGAAGTGAATCCTAATTTTCCCATAAGTCAAATTGGCGAGATTCAATCGGAGAGTTGAGAATACAAAATTTATTTTATAAATATTTGTGGGACATTTTTTTTTAGAAATTGTTTATGATATTTAGATTTGTTTAAAGTTGCCAGGCAGAGAAAACGTACGAATTCGGAAAAAAAACCCTTCAGCTCACCAACTCCACCTGACAAGGGGCAGAGCATCTAGTTTAATTTTTTTTTAATTACTTTAATTTTTTTAAGTGGCAACAAGTTTATGAGTTTACAATTTTTGCAGTGTCACTCATTCGTGTATATATTTTAGTACTGATTTATGAAAAACGTTTTGGCAAATGTTACAGCGAAAAGTAATACATAAATTTATTACAATTTAAATGAAAACATTTTAAAATTTAAATTTATTGAATAGGTATTTAGCAACTTAATGGTTATGCGACTTCTAAAATAAATATACGTTTATTTATTTATTTTTAAATTTATTTTCATGTTTCTTTGTCGTTTTCAGCTACTACTTTTGTTTCCGTTCTCTTATATATATATAGTGAGGTGTTTAAGAAATATGAAACATTTTTTTAGTTATAAGGATAAAAGTAAAATACTAGACACGAAATAAAATCAGCTTTCCATTTAAATAAAACTAACTCTTTAGAATGTATGTTTATTTAAGGATTGAAACAAGCGGAAATAACTATCTTTCCTTGTTTAAAAAAGAAGCTTGTTTGCACAGTATTTTCTTTAATCGTGTAAAAAATAATTTAAGCGTTTGTGAAACAGAGCGATAAAGTTACATTTACGAACTTTTTTTTTATAAAGTTAACTTTTAATCATGGATTTCCTAAAACCTCCCCATTCTGAACGATTATTGATTTAAAAAACAGTGTTGTTTTGAACGAGGTTATAAAAACTAAATAATTACTAAAATCTGGTGTCAATAGAGATGCCCGAGTTAATAGGCCTGAAACTTTTAAGTCTCCAAGAGTATTTTAAACGACTTACTCAAAATGATGATAGTTTGACTATGGTATTTTTTAAAAAAAAGCAAAGTTACTATGTTTACTTTTAGTTTAAAAAATACGTTTACGCAAAGTACGTACGTTTAAAGAAAGTTAAGGATAGTTTAGTTTTTAATGAAAAAGTTTTAGCTATAGCAGTGATGACTTGTTATACAATTTTGTACCTTTCGGCATGCATCTTGCCAATCTAATGTTTGAATTAAGTATTAAAGTTACGTATAAACTAATTAAATACGTGAATAAATTTAAATTACTTCTACCTAAAA
Source organism: Oedothorax gibbosus (assembly GCA_019343175.1). Lineage (NCBI taxonomy): Eukaryota > Metazoa > Arthropoda > Arachnida > Araneae > Linyphiidae > Oedothorax > Oedothorax gibbosus. The sequence continues at coordinate 5,806,256 of CM033270.1, read as the reverse complement.
ATTGAATCACTACCTTTAATCCGTATGTAAAAGGTACTACACCACACTCACGGATTATTTTTAAATATTCAGATTAAACGTTTTGCCCCCTAACCCTTTCATCGCTCAGTTGCAGCCTTCCCTGTCTCAAATGTCCACTAGCCGAAAAAACCCTTTTACAGAAACGGTCGCGCAACCCTTTCACGCGAAGAAAAAACTCGCACAGCAGAAAAAACTAGGCGTAGGGTATATTGAATATTTAGCTCCCACATAACTACGTTCATTACACAAAAAGTGGACGACGCTATAATCGTTTTGTTTGTCCGTTCGCCCATTTCCTTTCAAATGCTATTAAAAAATTATATTATGTGTATAATTAAAATAGAAAACTATGATGTTTAATACGTATTCAAATTCATTGGAATCAATTTCTATTCATTTTACTTCATTGTAAACAACAAAGTGTATTTTCCCATTAAAAATTTATTGAAAAAAAATGTAGTGGTTTCTTTGCAACGTTAGTTTTAAAAAAATACTTTTTTAAAAAAGTTGAAATAATAATTTTAAAAATATTAAAAAGTTTATATGACATTTTACATGTTTTTTCGATAAATTTATTTATAGTTCCATTAGGATATTTGCTTAGAAAAGCTTTCAAACATCATTGTTTGAATGAAGGTTCTAGATTTTGACAGATAAAGACAACAACAATTCTTAAGTACTAATGCAACGCAGATAACAAACGCTATCTATTTAAAAGGGAAAAAGGGTCTGACATGTTGCACTTCAACGAAAGTAGAAGGAATAAGTAAAGAATTTCCCTAATTTGGGGCAATTTTTAGTGAAGGAAATTTATCTAAACTTGCGATAAGGCGGAAGTGCCGATTTCAAAGTTTCCTGAAAGAGGAATGCCGTTTACGAATTCGATAAGTTACGATAACAGAAATAATTAAATAGCCGAACACTTGATAACTACAAAAAGATTATTTAGTTAGTTGAATGCACATTGAATGGTCATGTTTATATTCTGTGAAAAAAAATACTAAATTGTTCCTCACTTTTCAAAAATGATATTCGTAACGTAAACAATTCTATGAATTCTTCCGGAAAGTCGAAATAGATTGATAAACTGTTGATAAGGTGGGTTGAGTTTTAACCTGTTGGATAATGTTCTGGAACTTGTTGCAAATGTTCTGTGGATAGATGTAACTCAATGGTTGGCACCATGAAAGGGAAAAAGTTTTTTGAGAAATTTCGGTGGCGTACGAAACTCATTAAGTGAAAATTGTATCCTCAAGACTTATTATTTCTAATCATGAATTTTTTAAAAAATATTTAAAGCATAAAAATAGAGAAGTTGTGTTTAAAATGTAGTATAGATTGCTAAAAAAACAACATTAGGTTTCTTTTACTTGTTTTTAAGTTTTACAGAAAAAAAAAATCATGTGGTGTAAAGGTTTTATATTGAAATGGTTCGACTGAGCCACAAATAATTTGAGATTAAAAGCTTTATAATTGATAACCACACAATTGGGGGAAGTTATGAACTTGAGAATTGAATTTGTCATTTGAAAGATGTTCAAAATATAGGTAAAACATTGTTAGAAGACTAAGCAGTTTTGATACTATTGGAATAAGCTCAGAATATTTTGTTAATTAGGATTTATAACTTTCTTTCGTCCATTACATTTATCTCTCACTGCGATAACTACTTATTTAAATAATATTTTTAAGTCCAATAAAGTTTTTGTTTTAATACATAATTATCCAACAGCAAAATAAATAAAAGGACAGTTTCCCTAGAACATTTTGGTTTTTAAAAGTGTTATGTCTTAGGTTTGTAAAGTTTTTTTAAAAAAATATACTTTTGTTTTTTTTAAAAGAATGAAGGGCGTCAAAAAATCGTCAAAGGCAGGTTGCTGATGGAAGATCTAACACGTTAATGAAGATAATTGAAATAAAATTTCTATCACTAAGAAATAAAAAAATTATAGAACATATGGCTACAGGGAATAATGAAAATCAATTTAATTTGTCAATTTGGCATATAAAAATCTTAGTCAGACATTTAAAATTAAACATTTGCCTTTCAGTGAACTTAGTTTTAAAACTGATTAAAAACAAAACTTGTGTAGAAGATGTTTGAAGTGATCAATGTCACTTATTCTTGGTCTGGGTAGCTATATGGCTCCACATTTTAATAAAATGTAATCTGGAATTTAAAGTTAAAAGGGTTCTTAAAGATAAAAAAATCATAGGTGTATAAAAACAAGTTTAAATAATTTAGCAGCTTAACCTCAACCCCTTGAACTTATTCGCCGAGCTAACCTCATCATACCTTTGTTCCGGACCAAAGTTTTCCGAATCAACAGTCTGGCTTGTCATTAGAACTAAACATCTTAAGTGCCTAATTCACAACTTAATTTTTTAAAAACATATACTAATAATGAAAATTTAAAGATTTTGTGTTGTTGATAAAAGAGAGAACTATCGAGGATAAGTTAGGTTGCGTTTTATTAAAAAAAATATCTAATTGGAAATTCAATATTCAATGCGGTGACAGCAAGAATTCCGAAGATCATCAAGTTTTAAAGGGGGGGGGGGGGGGGATGCCCCAGTTTATATAAAACATAATTATAAAGATCTCATGCTTAGAGATTTCCTAATGTAGATACCCATTCCAACGTAAAAAGTATTAATATTTTAAACTAATATGCAGAAAATCGAAAAAACACTTGTATGCTTAGAATACAAGAAATTGGACATCTACCTTAAAGTTTATCAAGCGTTAATGTTTGCTAATTTCAAGGGATGTAGGTGCCTCAGTAATGTATTAGTGTAAATCCTAGTTGCTGGCCCGGCGACTATTGTTGTTCTTGAGTTTTTTCGGTAACTCAGAAACTGGTCTTCATCAGCTTTAGGGTGTATGCAACGTTATTTTAACGTCCCCTTCTTTTGAGTAGTGTATATGATTACCAGAACAAATTATTTATCATTCTTAATTTTTTAAAAAAATTCGTCGCAGGGCCAGCCACTAGGATTTTACCAAGTATTATTGGCGAATGATGTATATATATCAAGTGCTATTGCTAGAAATTATTAATGTATTTATAGTAAAAGTGAAAAATTCCTCCACTTTTGGGCCAAAAAAGATTTTTATTTTAAAAAATTATTAACTGGTTTATACTTTTTGCTCAAATATTATGTTCCCTGTTTTCATTGGAAAGTCGCATTTTGTATAAAATAAACAACAAGAAAATATAGAGGCAAATACATAATTTTTTAACGAGTAAAGCCTGTTAACTACATTAAAAAAACATCCATGTACCTTAATTTAAAATTCGACAAGTTGCTCCTAGAAATGTTACAAAACAGTTCAGTATGAATTCTGTATATATATTACATGGTTTAAAATAATAATGTTACATAGTTTGAAAAGTATCCAAACTTTGATTGGAAAACAGACCACTGAGCAAAGTAGGTACAGCCACCCGAGTATTTTATTGCTACTGAATATTTTATCGAAAAAAAATTAGGATAAATATTGTTGATTTGTGACTACTATTCTAAAGCATACACTTGATATTCAATCATTGAAATTACTTTTTAGCTTTAGTTAGAAATAAGCTTAAAAATAAAATTGACGTTTTTAACAAAATAAAACAAACCTTGTATGCAACGTGAATATATCCACTGTGTAATCCAATTTCAGATGGAAGTAAAGCAAAATTTAATTAGTGAAGGTATAATCCACATGCTTTTCTAATATTCCATAAAATGGCACAAACTCGCACACAATTTACAGAAGGAAAACAAACTTCATTGAGAGGAAGTATCCAAACGTGATAAATTAATCAACAAACGACAACATAAACAAATATAAAACTTGGTAAAAATAAATTAGATCATATAAAAATGTATATTAATTTAGTAAATCAGTTAGGTAACAACGAAACCAATGCAATGCACATAGTGTAAACACAAACAAATACAGGAGCCCACTTGTATGCACAACCATTCATGGCAGTGCCTAGGCGCTAAATGAATAAAAACTAGGCGCAACCCACAGGTTTAGCCCATATAGACGAAACACATGACTATTCCGTAAAACGAACGAAAACTTACTATCCGAATATCAAGTATAAGTGAGAGTACACTAGGTCGACTGAAGTTTAAATGATAGAAAATCAATTACTAATTAAAAATAATTAATGAGTTTAATTTTAGAAGTAAATATTACCTTGCTCCTTTCCAACACATACTTATGTTTCAGCCATGCCATGTGACGAGAATTGTAAATCCATTTTTGATAGGGGCCATCAGAAGAGTTGACACTTGAGTTGCGAAAAGCACATGTTTGTGAAAGTTTTTGTTTACAAAAGTTTGAAAGGGTAAATAAAAGAGTTACAACAGGTGGAAAAACCTGCGTTTGCGCAGGAAATTAAACTAATTTAAGAAATATGGAAATAAATTAGGCACTAGGCGGCGCTGCACAGCGTTGCCAAATACGTTATCGATAAGTAACATTAAAATAAATATTGGTAAACATATGTTATCAACTAGAACTGTAGACATAAAAGTTTTTAGTTATAACACTTAAGTATGAATGATTAAAAGAGTATTAATTAAGAATATATAAAATATTAGCTAAAAATTAGTACTTAAACCACGTTTAATGGAAAAATACTTTAACCTAAGCACACCTATGGATATATATGTAAAAAAGCACTATCGAATATAGTTTTATCATATTGATGTATTTTTTTATACAAGTTAATTTTAAAAAATCCTTAAACTGTATATTTAAATCAATGTCAAATAATAATTTCAAAATTCTTGTTGACCTTGCATCGGTGATAACCGTCAACCGTAAAGGTCGATTCTTTGTAAACAAAAAACAAACCAATCGAAAACTTAAACTGTCCGGTCGCTTTACTATTTAAATTAAAACCATAACCACATTATCTTCAGTAATAATTTTCCCAATCGAACTGATATAATAAACTATCTTTCTAATATGAGAGCTATTTTGATCATATTTAAGTTTATTTACCCACCAAATGCCTAGTTTTAAGCAGATTTCCAACTACGAAGAGTTTGAAATGGCGAAAAAACAATTTAAGGAAGGTTCTGAGATAAGGAACCCTTGTCTTACGGTAAATAGACGTTGTCTCTACATCTAAATGTTTAATGATAAATTCCTAGTAAACGGTACCCTACGGTCTTTAAAATGTACATGAAAAAAGTATAAACTAAAGTTCATTGTTGGACCTACCTGTATAAAGATAATACGGTTGATCACATTCAACTTAATTCCACCTCATATTTCATCCAATTCGATAGGTATACAGCAACCCTACGTTAAATTTTTGAAATACTAGAAAGTCTCAATGAACAGACCGGTCATTATAGTTGGTTGGTAGACATATATTCAGGTTTGTTTGCTTGGTCAGAGACTCGCTTATAAACCTTTGTCAAGTAAGACAGACACACACACGTAAGTGGATCCATTTAATTTTTAGAGACGGAGGCCAACTAGAGGATCCCCAGAATTGACTTGGCGCCCCCAGAGGTATTTATTTGGTATGGGAACTTGGAGGACTTTGTGACCACGACGGAATTTAACGTGCACCAGTCACCATTAGCGTACACGGGGGTCTTCGGAAGGCAGCGTGGCTCGAACTCGCAACCTCAGGGATGCCAGTCCAAGACCTTACCGACCAGGCTATCCCGGCCATTATATCATAGCAGTACCCTTAAAGGCTAAACATTGACATCCATGGACTTGAAAAAAAAATTCTTGCCATTGATTAAATAATACAAAGAAAGGCTTGAATAAACTCAGAAATTTTACCCATCCCCGAGGACGGCTCGCCCAACAATGTATCTGTCCTCTTTGAAACTAACCTGTCAAACTCTATTTATATAAATAGTTTCTAAATAAATAAAAATATAATTTTCTCTTATTTATTATGAACAATTATATAAATTGTACAATAAATTAGTAGTTACTAGGATTACAAATACTAGGTTTGCATTATACATTAATAAAAGAAATATTAGGTTACTAATAGTAACCTGGCATTTATTTTATGAAATAATTTATTTCTTTTATAAATAATTTTAATGACAAAACTCGTTACCTGGAATGTTGATTTATCTTTGGTGAGGCACTAGACGAGGCCCAGTGGCTTAGGGGTAGTGCTTCGCATTGCCACACCACAGGTCCGGGGATCGAATCCCGGATTGGGCGAGGTTGACCCATCCTTTCATCCCTTGAGTGGGTCGATAAAATGGGTAACAAGCATGCTTGGGAACTAAATACTGGGGGTTCCGCGTGAGGCTGACCACCTTACCGGGACATACGTTTAGCACCCCAGAGCCCTTGGTCACGAAAGCTGAATTGGGCACGGCAGGCCTTGACCCAGTAATGGGCTGTTGCGCCGAGGAGTAGGAGAGGCACTAGACTCTTGTAAGATATAGGATATCAAAAATGTATCATGAATATTTACAGGGAAATTGCCCATCTAGGCAAATGTCAGATTCGAGAAATTCGTTGTGCAAGGGCATTTTTTACAGACAAGGACGAAAGGTTTTTCAAGCCCTGGTTCAAAATTAACTATATTGTCAATAAACAAATCAGCATACCACTTATTCAATGTTCAATTGACTTCAGAATGCATCTGCATTACTTATGTTTCAGGAAAGTAAGATGTCGCTGAAGTGCCTAGATGAAAACATGTACGTCAGGGACAAGTGTGAGGAATATTTTGAAAATTATAGAAACTGTAAACATTTTTGGGTAAGTTAAGCATATACAGTTTGATTCCCTATTTTAAGAATGTCATGATAACAGTTATCATTCTGCTAGTTATCTGGGGTTTGCACCAAGCTCCACATTTTTTGACAGCTGATACTTAATTAGTGCTCAAGCCTTAAACCAGATAGGTTCATTGAGCTAGAAGGAAAACTGGAGTGAGGTGTGTGATTCACTGAACAGGGCAGCAAACGAGCCAGTCCAATAACGAAACGCAGAGGAATACACAGCACTGCAGCAGAAACGAACCGGGCAGAAAACCTAGAAACTTGCCTATTTCGCTATTGGGTTCGTCTTTGCTGGTTCTTAGTTAGTGATCCACATGGTTATTTCTTAAAAAAGTTGGGATTTAAAGTTAAAGAAAGTTAATTCTTTCGAACTAAAAATGTTAAAATACATTTAGGAGCCCAAATCGATATGATAACAAGCATTACAACAAGCATAAGTGTAGGGAAAATAGTCCTTTTTTGCCCGGTTCGCTCAAAAGCGTGCGAGTGGGTTTTCGGCTCGCTGACACTTCACTTCAGTTTCCCTTCTAGCTCAATGGATAGGTTTAGATGCTCACACCATTTCTGAGAAAACCACTCAAGGGATAGTGTTAGTTTGAATTATCGTTTCTTTAGAGCTACCTGAGGGCTATTGACGACAAAACCACACAAGAGAATACAAGAAGGAAGTGTTTTCAAAGCTTGTAATGTAATCAGAAGGAGTATAGGTATTGCAAAAAGTCCTTTTTGTACACATTGCTATGGCACCTGTAAGGTTGTTTGATAAAAATTGCAAAAAAAGAAATCGTACTTCGTACCAGAGATTTGTGTAGAGCACCCTTATTTTAAAGTTTGCTTTGTTCGTTGTATATAAATGTAAGATGTTAAATAAAATAGTACTGAAATAATAAAACTTTTTTTTTTATCAAGCAAAATCTAATGTATTTATTCAAAGACAAGTTATATAATTAGTATAATTTTTTACTTCCTTTTATGCTTATTAAAAATGATTTTTCATAGTCATTTTAACTTGTGTTACTATTAAGAAATAAGAAACATTCGTATAATTTCAACCGAATCTAAATTGGCTGGAGACCCAGTTGGTAAGGTGTTTGCCTTGCATGCGAATTGTCCCTGGTTCGGGCCCAGACACACATCACCAAAATAACTGCCGGCCTATAACTGAGTATGTGTAGCTAAAATGTCTGACAAATAATTCCCTGTGTAGGGATAGTTACATAGGTAGTGCACGTCAAATATGCTCCAAGGTACCGATACTGGCCTTAACGGTTGCGTTTGGTTCCTACTCAGGTGTCGGATTGTCAATTGACTGGTTCTAAATTTCTATACACTATGACTTTCTTGGTGGGGGGCAAGTTTGCCAAGCACTGCGACCTCAAGTCTATTGTACTCAACCCCAGAAATGACACAGGCACAAGAGACACACAAAGAAAGAGACAAATAACATTTATTGACGGACGCAAACACCCATACCTTTACCGGGATCCGAACCCTTCAGCTCCAAAGGTTAGCTCCCTATCCGTTTGTGCTGCGGCCGACTCGATAGCACAACGGTTAGGGAGCTAGCCTTTGGAGCTTAAGGGTTCGGGTTCGAATCCCGGTAAGGCATGGATGTTTGTGTCCGTCAATAAGTGTTGTTATTTGTCTATGTGTTTGTGTCGTCTCTTTCTATGTGTGTCTCTTATGCCTGTATCATTTCTGGGGTTGAGTACAATAGACTTAAGGTCGCAGTGCTTGGCGAACTTGCCCCCACCAAAAAAGTCATAAATCATAAATCCGTTTGTGCTACCAGGTCGGCTTTTATTGACGAACACAAACATCCATGCCTTACCGGGATTCGAACCCAAACCCTTAAGCTAGCTCCCTACCCGTTGTGCTACCGGGTCGGCTTCTTCTATACACTATAACTAGCCCTCACATAGCTATAGTGCGAGATTAATTATACTAAACTCAACCAAACATAAATGTTTTGTTCTTTTAATTTCAGAACTATGTAAGCAGAGACCGGATGAGCAAAGGCATCTGGCCCAAAGTCCCACTGCCCGAAGACAGGGAGGCAGTTAAGAAAGAATATCTAAAAAAAATCACTATAAAAAAATAGCTCTTGCAGATTCAAAAGGTTATATAGTTATGTATTAATTTTTTTATTAATAAAATTGGAGTTTTGAGTATGTTTTGTTAATTAGATTTGAATTATTACTAAAATACATTCTTTTATGGGCAAATTATAAAAATTGGTACTACGTTTAAGTTATTATAAAAAAAAAATATGTGCAAGGGTTTAGTTTAAATTTTTTAAACCAATATTGCTCTTAAAACTAAACTATTGGGAGATAAAATACTAAGCTATATGACAAAATGTTTAGTCATTCTGTAGCTAACACTTTTCAACAAAATATTAGCAAAGTTTAACTGCATTTTAGAGTCAGCCCCAAATAATTGATTATATAAATAGTTTACCATGAGAAAATGTACTCATAAACTTACTCGCCATATTTTTAAATGACTCCACAGCAGGAAGAAAACCATTTATACAGCCTTATTTCCATTAAAGATATCTTATATCTTTAAAAAAAAATTTACAAATATTTTCATAAAAATAATAATGTGGTCATGTAGAATACGTGGGTCGATAAAATGGTCTCGTGACCTGGGGCTCTGGATGCCTAGCACTCCAGAGCCCTAGGTCACGAAAGCTGAAATGGGCATGGCAGGTCTTGGCCCAGTAATGGGCTGTTGTGCCGAGGAGTTTTTAGTTCATGTAGAATACATATTGTAGAAACCAAATTTGATAAACCCTCGTTATATCGCACTTTTCAGAAAATAAGCAAAAAAACATTTTATAACGAACGACATGATCAATAGTTACATTTGATGGGTCGAATGCATTCTTTAAAGTGTTCCCTCTAAAGCCAAAAATATAATAAGTTAATTCTTGTATTTTTCTACAAGCATTTACAACAACACAAAACTTAAATTTATGACTGTTTTATTTAAAAGATCTACTATAATATAATTATATTGGATGGACTGTTTAATATTCGGGAAAACATGGCAGATGCCAGTTACCTGGAGGCAACTATTCGGCTTCTCCAACTTTAGAACTGATTTTTGGCTCTTTTTAAAAATTCATCAACGCTCACTACTGTTTTATTTAGAGAGGAAGTTCTAAACATGTAATCAAAGGACATAACTTTTTCCCATTTACATCAGCCATTGTGCTGGAGCCAACTAGTGGCCGAAATTGAGATCAATTAGCACTGTGAGAGATACTTCCAGTAATATACATACTTACTTTAAGTAGATTAAGAGGTATCTTGCTGCTTGTAGTTTTGTGTAGCTCTCAGATCATCTCAGCAATGTTTGCCAAAAAGTCATATGTTGTGTCTGCAGGGCACAGCCCAAACAACAATAGATGAGAAGTTATGTAGCTTCTGTTGGTATGAGGCCTAGAGAAACTGCGAGGGTGGAAGTCTGAATTCTGCTTCAAGAGTGCGCCACCTCCTTAATTTAGGCACAGTCTGGAGGGAGGGCATTTTCATCCGGACAACCTACACACAGGGTAACTGCGCTATGACTGACCACAGGGCTTTCGGAACCACAGATTTAACAAGCAGGTTCTCCACATGTACTTGGGACAACACAAATAACCATGCCTTATCTGTGATTTGAAGTATAATTATATAGATGACATATTATAACTTAACCCCCTCAAAATCTTATATTTTGTACCTAATTAAACTTAATAACTTAAATTATCTTTTTCATATATCTTTAATATCACTTAGTACTTTAACATCCCAACCACACCCTGTCGGCGACAAACAGTCGCCTAGATCAATTCGTACCCACAGAAACTGTTTAGTCAGCAATTTTTTAATTGATCTTTCAACTCTCTCATGACTCTGATTGGTCAGTGAAGCAAAGCTCGAGATTTTTCGCCATTTTTGTGTACATTCGATCACACTCTCTCGTCGGCTGCAGACGACAAATTAACTTTCTCCCAATGAAGAACTCTTAATAAAGACCTTTAATTTCTACGAAGTTTCCCTGTCGACTTATTTGACATAGATATTCTTAATTGACCTAACTACACATGTTCGAAACTTCAAAATGCAAGTATATACAGTCTGAAGTTCAATCTCTAAGAAAATAGTTCAATTCATTCAAATGATTTTCAGGGAAGGAAAATATTGAGAAAAATGGGAGACGTGATATAAGGCCCGAGATATATGAATGTTTAACATAACAAGGTATGATATCAAAGGGGAAACTGTATAAGAATTGAAAAATCAAGTATTTCTTATTTTTTAAAATTCATATTGATTTTGAGGATTTCAAAAATAAACTCTTTCCCTAAAAACTTAAGTGTTCTAGTGTTTTGGAATTAAAAGAATCCAACTTGGCTAACATAGAACAGCTGGTACTACGTAAATTTCTTTCTAGTATTCTATATAAAGGGCTTTAGTTTCCGATGCCTTCATATTAACACTGTGTCAAAATGTGAGCGCTGCTTAATGTAAGTTGCAAAACGTTTTTAAATAGATAAAATGTCAATAAAGAAGTCTTACGCAACAAATGAATAATTTATTTGCAAATAGGTCATAAAATACAGGCAGTGCAATTAAATTTGTGCTAAATATCGTACATATATAAACGAAAATACAAGCTTCACGACATATACATATTTGCATTTACTGCATTGCAATCAGAAATAGCATAAATATAATTAAAAAGTATTTGTGTATAATATTGTTTATTGTAGAACACATTATGAGTTTTTTTATGTAAATATATTATGTCATCAATTATTATATTAAGCAAGTATTTTTTTTAATATACTTTAGCTTCAAATGCTCTTCCTTTAAATACAACATTTATATATTTGATAATTCTGTTAACGTGTGGTTGTTTCACTGTATCTGTTCTGTAACATGCTATGATGGATATTTGGTAATACAAAATACAGGGTGTCCGTAAAAGAATGTCCGAATTTCAAATTGGGACCCGACATCACACCTTGTGATTTCTTCCTTTGGGGCTTCGTAAAAGATCGGGTCTACGTTCCACCCCTATCCCACGATTTACCAACCTTGATAGGTAGAAGGCTGTTGCTTCCATTACTCCGGACTTGCTGCAGACAGAATGGGAAGAATTACATTTTCGTTTGGATATGTGCCGTATCACTAAAGGCACACACATTGAGCATTTATAGGAAAAACTAGGTTAGTTTTCCTTCAATGTCATGTATGATTTGTTATATTTAGTATAAAATAAACTTCTGTAATATACCATTAAAACTCGGACATTCTTTTACGGACACCCTGTATATTTTCAATTACTTAAAGTGCACTGACTGTGATAACTGTGTTTTGCAATTCAACAATAATTTTTTAAAATAAGTATTAGTATTAATAACATTTTCCCGAATTTTTTTCAGACATAAAACATAAATTGAGGAAGTGTATGTTAAATACATCCAACAATAGATATTCAATAATAATTCAGTATTCAGTTATATTTTATAATAAAATTCATTTCTATAAGTATATCCTTAAGCTCGTTTTTTGTATGTTCGGTCCCTGTTTTTCGATATTTACACACACAATGAACTCTTAAACTGGCACACAATTAGTTATTTATGCAACTAGTGTGAAAAG